>CM053615.1:75003952-75015468 GCA_028646535.1 Procyon lotor
TCCCGCCCCCAGTCCTGGCTCCGCTCGGCCACAGCGTCCCCTGCTTCACGTCCGACAGCCAGAGGGGGCCCCCTCGCGGACCCGTCTTCTAGTTGAGGAACCTGAGAGTCGGGGCGCCGGGGCCCTGCGTCCCCGGAGGCCCCGCGTCCCTGGAGGAGGCTTGGTCATGGGGACAACCTGGCTAGGGGCTCTCCTCCCAAAGTCCCTGTTCTCACCAGAGGTTTGGTCCATGGGTGACCCTGGGCTGCGAAGCCCTAGGGGGCGTATTTATCGCAGTCACATTGGTGTGTCTGGCCCCAGAACCATCCCCCGGACCCGTCCCTCACGGGATAGCTGTGCCCAGGGAATTTGCCCACAGCCTCAGGTCACAAAGGAGAACATGGGCCCAGACACAAAAGCAGGTCCCCGGGTCTCCCAGGGGCATGTCCAGCTCAGGCCACGGGGGGACGCCGCCCACCCAGCCCGGCCCAGCTCAGGGCTGCAGCCGGTGAGCTTGGGGCAGAGCTGAAGGCACTCCGGGCCGCCAGGAGCCTGTGCTCTGCTGACCACCCCCCAGAGCAAGGCTGTGGACCCCGCTGGTGAATGAAATGAGTTCTCTTTATCATGAAGAAACAGGGAATTTGGAAAAATGATTCTTCTAAACACGGTGGCCTTGGGCCGTTAAGTGCCCGTGCGGCCCATCACAGAGCATTAGGACCGGCCCCTGGTGGCCTTTCCAGGAAAGCCCATTAGCAGCGGGGACAGTCGGGGGACAGAGGAGAGGGACACTCCCCGGATGGCTCCATTAACCTCGTTTTCTTGGTTCTCAGTTCATTTGGATGAGCTCTTCTTATGGAGCACGGAGCCCACTTCCGCCCCCCTCAGGACTCGGTAAACAAGCTGCGCATCCCGGGGGAGGGGAGGGGAGGGGAGGGTGGGGAGCCGCGGACCCGGAGCCCGGCTTGTGGACGTCTCCCAGCAGCCGGCACAACGATGCTCCTGGTGGCTCCCTGCAGGGACAGCAGCAGGGGCCTCAGGCTCAGCCCGATTTCTCTCACTTTCTCCCTGCCGTGCCCCCCACCCCCGTTCTTAAGGCCACACGTGAAGCTTCAAGAGGTGGACAGAGGCCTTCATCCCCTGACTCATCCTGCAGGACCCAGTGGCTCCCACTGTGCCTGGAGCACTGAGGGGCCCAGAGGGGCCCAGACGCGGGTACGGGGTTCAGAGAAGCATCAGCTGAGATGACTCACCCAGGCTCACAGTCAAGACGAGGGTCCTCAGGGCGGGTAGCCAGAGAATCAGGAGAGCCTAGGGGAGGACAATGAGGCAGGCCCAGGGCCACATACCTGCCCTGAGCAGCCCGATGGGCCGTGGTCGGGGATTCACACCCATGGGGTCAGTTCTTGCCATCAGGCTGCCTGGCCTCAGCTGACTCCCAGGGGCCAGCCGGGGGCTTCTCGGCCTTCCCCCACTGGTGTGGACACAGAGGGGAAGAGGGGGAAGGCAGGGTCAGCGTCCAGGCCCTTTGCCTCGTGAAGATGGTGTGTTAGCTGTCTACCGCTGCGTAACAAATTACCCCAAATGTAGAGGCTTCGCTGACAACCGTTTCCCATCTCACGGCTTTGGCGGGTCAGGCCTTCAGCGCGCACTTAGACGACCGGCCCTGTCTCGGGTGTCTCAGGAGCTGGCCGTCGAGCTTGGCCAGTCTGAAGGCCAAACGGGGCTGGGGAACCACTTCCAAGATGGCGCACCGCGTGGCTGGGAAGGAGGCTTTGGCTCCTCGCACCATGCGGACGTCTCGTCAGGCTGGTTAGTGTCCTCACGTGTGGCAGCCGCCGTCCCCAGGAACTAAAGGTCCGAGGGAGGGAGCAAGGGGCAAGCCACAATTTGGTGACAGTCTCCAAAGTCACTTGCTTTCCTGTCGTCCACATTCCCTTCCATAGAGTAAGTCACAGCTGCGCCCCTTGGAGGGGGGATTGCCTAAGAAACACTAGCATGGTTTTAAATTTTTTTGTGAAAACCCCTCCATGATCCTCCATGCTGACTTATACCAGTGGATATAAATCTTCAACTCCTCAAAATCTGGGTTCTATCACATCACATATTATCCAACCCCAAGCTCGTCACCCGGTCGTGCTGTGGAGACGGTCCCACATCTGCAAGTAGGTATGATTGCTGTTTTTCCCGTGAAAGCACCTCACCCCTGTGCCCTTCCCCGGGGATCTCCCGAGACGGCCTCCAAGAGGCAAGGGACCGGGTCAGAGGACACGCACAGCGAAATGTTGACGCACGCGGGCACAGCCCTGCACAGGGCAGCCGTCCTCATCCTCCGTGGCTCCTCTGTGCCTGGCCTCCAGCCCCCACAAGCCCCCCGCAGACAAGGCAGGGAGCTGACCCACCCAGACGCACTCCCCAGGGCTTGGGTCCTTCGTGGCCTTAGCTCTCAGTGCTGTCCCCTCCCTCCTGGACTGCGATCTGACCCAGTGGACTCAGGTTTCAGTAAAGGGGTGTCCAAAGAGCCTGCACTAGCCCAGTCCCCAAGGGGTGGATGCCCAGGGTGGCACTGCTCTGGGACCCGGGGGGCGGGGGGGCTCTGTCCCCGCCAGGCACAGCTGTCCCTCATGTCCATCACACGCTGGGCTCCCGGAGGGCTGCTCGGCGCCGTCCAGCTCAGCACACAGAACGCACAGGGGAAGCTCATCGTGAGAATGAGGGAAAACAAAGATGAGTGAGCAAACCCACGGCCAAAGTGAGTGTTGGGGCCGAACCGTGTCCCCCCCAGAATCCTAACCCCAGAGCCTCAGAACCTGACTGCGTTTGGAGGCAGGATCTTTGCAGAGGGGACCAAGCTCAAGTGAGGCGGTGAGGATGGGCCTCCCCCCGTGGAACCAGTGTCCTTATCAAAAGGAAAAAGTAGGACAGACGCGCAAAGGGACGGCCACGTGCGGACACAGGGCGAGGGTGGCGTGAGTGAGTCACGGAGAGAGGCTTCGAGAGAAGAACACCTGTCAGCACCCTGAGCTCGGATGCCCAGCCTCCAGGACCGGGGGGTGGGGGGCAGGTGGAGGGCAACGCGTTTCTGCGGTTCTAACCACCCATCTGCGGCCCGGTTACCGCCATGCGCACGGATGGTGCGGGCTTGTCACCTGCCCACCGCAGATCGAAGGCCTTCACGGGGACCCCAGGAGGCCCCCACGGCAGCCCCGGTCTCAAAGGCCGCAGCTCTCACCAGCGATCCTTGTTCTGTCTAAAACCCTGCAGATGCGCCCTCGTTAGCTGCCCCGGGGCTCACTTTCCGCAGTGGATTCTGCACCTCTGACCCGCCGGCACTTGGTGCTGGACAACCTATTATTCCCCACGCAGAGTAAGCTCTCCCTCGCACAGCTCTTTCTCTGGGTCGAGCAACTTGGAGAGACGTTATGGCCGTGATGGGCTCGTTGGAGGGCAACGGTGCACGCTGAAGTGTGCGCGTGCACGTGTGCGTGTGCGTGTGCGTGCCAGCCCCACAGGGGATGCCCCTCCCACACGCAACGGGCCCTTCAAGCATCTTTGGGTCCCGGATCCTGTTTGCTCTGACAATTACCTTCACGCTTTGAGGTTAAATCGGCGTGAGCACGATCTGAGCTCGGCCACGTTCGGCACGATCAGAGGTGACTTAGTCCCTCCGGGTCTCAGTGTTCCCATTTGTGGGCACAATGACAACCGTACCCCAGGGCCACACCACAAAGGGGGCACTTGGAGGGTCAGGGCGTCTCGCTCCAATCTGCTTCTCACCCCTACCCGAGGAACCCACTGGGGCTAGAGCCCAGCCTGGGCCTGGCCGGGAGGGGGCCGCATTCCCTCCTGAGAGCCCTGCGGTCTAGGCCTGGGGGTCCCCACCGGGGCCCTTGGGCCATCTGCCTCAGGTCTGCACACACTGGCCACGCAGCTGAAGCCCAGGCCCCACCCCAGCCCATGCTGGTGGCTGAGCATCAGGGCGATGATCTTGGGGGGCCCCGCCCCACACCCACCCAGCACTGGGAAGGTTCCAGGCTTGTATGAGGTCGCCCCTGCCCTCCCACCTCCAGCCTTGGCATGTTACGTTCCACATACCAGACATGCCGGGGGCTGCACACCTGCCCCGGCTCCCCACACCTCTGCCAGGCCTGCCGCGAGGCTCTTCACAGCCCCAGGTGCACCGGAGTCACCCGTGACCCCAGGCTTCAGACCCGCAAGGGGTCTGTGAAGGAGCCTCGTTAGCATGTCTTGTAAATTAGAGACGGGCCAGGGCTCTGGTCTGCACGTCTGGGGAGTGTGGACGGGGTGCAGGGGTGGGGGACAGACTTCCCACGGACTTCCCCACCCTCTACCCTCCAGAGGCTTTCTTGCCCAAGCAACGGATCCAGAGGCTTCTGGCAGAAACCAGGAGCTCAGCACCCCAGCCCACCTGCCTCCAGCCGGGCGGCCCAGCCCAACCCCTTTCTCACCCTTTGCCTCAATTTCCCATTTGTGCAAGAGGGTCTCCATGCTCATTGAAGTCCAGGGTCAGATCTTGCAAGGGCAAGGGCGGGGTGAGGCCACCTGGAAACAAAAGGTGGGACGGGGAGGGCTCACGGTCTCTCCATGGCCACTCACCATCGGCCACAGTTCGCAGGCAGTTGGAGCACCGCCTGCCACGGGGACCCTGGTGATGCCCTTGCTCCTACCTGGGGGGCTCTGCATCCCTCAAGGGGAGTCTGGGAGGGCAGCGCAGGCCAGGGGTGGGTTTCAGGCACAGGCACAGAGGCCCCCAGTGTCCCAAGGAAGGAACCGCATGGAAGTGGGGTGAGCTGAGCCTTGGGGCGAGGCGGAGGCGGAGGCCCATCTAATTCCTCTTACGCCTCTGCGCCTCAGTTCCCTCTTCTCTAAAAGGGGTCACAGCCTGAGTGAGACAACACATACGTGTTAGTGTCTCTCTCGCATCCCCACTTGGAGCACGAGGCCTGTCCTTCCTCCGGAATGAGCAGAAGGGCCCAGCACGCCTTTGAGGGACGTGCCTCCCCCCACCCCACATAGCAGCTCAGCCGGGAGCCCCGGGAGCACATTTCTGAAACCAAACACCGTGGCCTGGATCCGGCTGTTGTCCAAGGTGACGTGGGGCGCGGAGCTGCTCATGGCTCCCCGGCTTCCTCCCCTGAGTGGCCCAGAGCCGGCGAGCAGGAGAGGCGAAGCCCAGACAGAGGCTGGTCCAGGACAGACCACAGCCCGGGCGGCTGGGAGAGGCCCTCGCGGGCGGGCGCCAAGAAGCCCCGCTGAGCTCGCTCACAGAGGTGGGGACAGTTCCAAGGGAAAAACGGCTTCACATACTCCATTTATGTCTTCTGTTAGACAAAGTCCCCTCTCCTGGCTCCTGCCCAGGCCTCGGGAAGCCAAAGTGCTTCACCAGCCCCAACTCTGTGTCCCCATTTGGAAGGATCATCGGGAGCGCCCAGGCCCACTTAGGATCCGAATAAGGGACTCATTCCCTCTGGGCGACCCCAGGGAGAGGAGGGTGGGATGGGCCCTCCACCCACCTGGCCACAACCCACCTGGGCAAGGCCAGGCCTGGGAGCAGGACGGGACAGCCAAGCCCCTGGGGGTGGGGACAGAGGTGAAGGTGGAAGCCCCCTCCAACCCTACCCCCCCTGGGAGGCGTGGAGCTGGTCACTCCTGGTCAGCTTCCTGGGGAGGCTCTGCGACCATTATAGGAGGAGGACCCACAGGCTGTCCGTGGGGCTGAGACCTCTGGGTCCCTCCATGTCTTTGCTGCTTTCAGCAGATGACCCTCAGCCTGGGCGGGGATGCCCAGTGGGCACCAGATTTGCTGCCGTGGGAGAGGGAGGTGGCCGTCAGGCGGAGCTAGCCTCTGCCCGGGCTCTCATGCGCCGGGCACCTCACTGAGCCCTCCTGGGGCCTGCTGAGGCCCGGCTGTCCCCACTCCCATTTACATGCCCAGAGACCCAGACTCCCCGAAGTCGCTTGAGCTCATGCAGCAAAACAGACCCGCCGCGGCCGGCACTTTCTATCCAAGCCCTGGGACCTCTGCCTGCACCCGGAAGGACCCTGGGACAGCCACAGCTCCCGCCCCATCCCCAGCACTTCCCAGGATCTGTGAGCAGCCTCCTGGGGGGCTGGGGATTAGAGGTCTGATCCCAGGCAGACTGGTGGAGAACAGTGTCTGCGGAGAACAGAGGCTCATTTCAGAAACTTCCTCTCTGCCTCAGTTTCCCCCTGTGTAAAACGACCGGCGTGGGTAGCACACGACCTCTGCGCTCCGAGGATCTACCCTTTGTTACTGGATGATCGCCCGAGGAGGACCTCAAAGAGAAGCCGGGTTCAGAGAGGCCCCGCCCCGCCCTGCACGTGCCCCGCCCACAAGACACGTGACCACCTTCAGCCCCTCCCACTCCGTGGCAGGTGCAGAGCTGCGCGCTCCAGGAGCCGTGTCCGCGGTGGGTGGGGGAGCCCACGAGATGGTTAATTTATCACCCGCTCCAAGTACGGTGGGAAAATAGTAATACTTCTGTCTTGAGCACCGAGAGAATATTATTTACAGTTTCAAACCTTCACAACAATTTGAATGCAAAACAGGATGTGCTGTATTTATAGCTTTTTGTCCCAATTGGGGAGGGAAGCACGGAGCACCAGAGAGCGAAGAGCGCTTTGCTCTCAGCCGCTCTCTGAGAAAACGGTGGGACAGTCAGCTTTCCCAGGGAGCCTGTGAGCTGGAAAATGCGCAGGTACCAGGGAAAACCATGAACCAAAGGAAGGAGCCCTCGGTGTCAGCCCTGTACCCAGCAGAGCCTGGTGGCTTTCTTTTTATTTAAAATTACATTTTTATTGATTCCTGCATTTGCGCCCGGCGAAGCTGGAGAAGCAAGCGGGTAGGACGTGGACAAAAGACACCCCCACACCCGCCCGGTTGGGGCTGTCTCTGCTCTGTACGGAGGGGACGGGGGTGGGGGCACACACACCTGACTCAGTTTCCCTGCTTGTGGGAAAAGAGCCAACCAGCACGCCGTCCCTGGGACTGAGATGATTAATGAGCAACCCAGGAGAGCTGTGAAAATGAAAAATATCCTCACCGTCCCAGGGATTAATCATCATATAATGCGTGTTCCATGTCTGTTCAGAGACTTAATTACCTACCGTCGGCGGAGCCACCTTCCCCCTGCTCCTCGGCCCAGCCTGCGGGGCAGATTCTCCGTGGAGAATCAAAGCTCTCCTTTGCAGCAACAGAAAAGCTCTGGAACATTTTCACACGAGAAGTAACAAAAGCAGCCTCGGATGGAGATGGGCCTCGCAGGTTCTGAGGGCCACCAGGGAGAGACAGAAATGGCTCTTCGTTTATGGTTCTAAAAATAGGATCGATCCTGTTTGCCCCCAGGCTGGCTGGAAGTGTCCTTGGCCCCGCAGGGAGCCCTCCTGAAGGGGTCAGCGGTGAGCAAGGAGGCTCCCGGATTTGTTTCCTGCGTTGAGTTCGAGCTGACTCCCTCCAGCTGGTTTCCAGAGATAAAAACCCTTGGTCATGGGGGAGTCTCGGGGGCAGAGACTTGACCTGTGGACCCTTCCTGATGCAGTAGGTACTGGGTGCCCACTTATTCCTTCCTGAGGGCTTGTCATAAATAAATATGGGTTAAAGTCCTCAAATTCTGAATGTCACTCACACGTGAGTGAGTGCCTTCGGTGTGCTCCGTACATAGGAAGGGTCCTCGCATCTCCGTTTACCCAGGATGGTGGGCGTCCTTTACGGTCTGTTAACCTGTGCAGGGACCCTTTCCGTCTCCAGACCAGATGTCCTGTCATCTGGTTTATATGAAAGGGGACATTTGAATTAGTCTCAAAGATCAGATAGGACCTGGTGAGAGGGATACCCAGAGAAGCAAGTTTGAGTGACCACTTCCACCTGCGGGTGCAGGAGCCCCAGGGTGACCCCATTTCTGGTGGTGATGGCAGATAGCCTCCAGCAGCAGAGCCTCGGTTTTGGCCCCTGCAAAGTGAGGAGAATAATAGGACCTGCTTGAGAGGGTCTCCATAGCAACAACCTCCCCCCTCCTCATCTGCCTTGGGGCAAAGCCAAGCACTCAGTCCTGCCCTTCCTGCCCCAGAGCAGGGGTGAAAAGCCACAGCGGACCTCTCTGGGCCTGTGCAGACATTTGATAGGTGGAGAAGCCCGAGGCTTGGCTTTGTAGCCAGGGAGCAGGGCTGCAAGATGCCGAGCTGACCGGGCCGGCCACCCCAGCTTGTCGCAGTCTGGTTCCTGCTCGGACCACATCCATCTCTGTCAACTGCAGGGCGAAGGAGTGCAGCTCACGATCCTGCCCACGGCAGCCCACCCTCAGAGAGCAGGGAGGGAGCCCGTGGAGGGCCGTCTGGGGACCGCGCCCACTAGTACCACCAAAACAAAACCAGGTCGCCTCGGAGGGCGCAGCCTGGCCACTTTCCCGAAACCCCAGTGCACCTTGCACACTGCCTTCCCGCATCCTGTGGGCCTGGGTGGGGGGAGGGGGGAACCCAGGGGCAGGGGCATATGCCTAGAGCCTGGGAGGTGCCCTGATTCAAGCGCCTAAGGAGGGGGACCCCTTCCCTGGAGGGTGAAGCTCATCGCCTTTATAGGAGAGTGGCAATTATTTCAATCAGATAATCTTTTGCATCCTTCAAATCAGAGAAATTTGACCAGAGGAAATAAAACTAATTTCAAGTCTGAGCCTCACAGGGGGAACAGCCCATGAGACTCTGGATGCTGTTTTGGGGGGACATCCAGGGTCAGTGGCTGCACCCTGGAAAAGGCAGGAAGCTTCTTCGTTGCCGAGCCCGGGTCCCGGACTCCTCCTCCGGCTGCAGCGGGCTCTGTGAGCTATGCCGGCTGGCCTCAGGCTCTTCGAATGAAAACTGCAGATGGGAGATTCCCTCCCCGCCGGGCTGGGATGGTGAAGAAAGACGGGAGGCCGTCGATGTCCAGCCAGCCAATGTTCAGTGCGTGCCCTCTTGGACGTCGGACGTGCTTCCCATCAAAGACGGTTGAAATGTGCACACAGGGGGCGCTACAATGTGCCGTCCACTCCACAGCCCGCCAGCCCCACCCCCCCGGGTTGGAAGCACACCCAGGTGACTCAAGGCCCCAGGGCCACCCCTGCCATCGGGATGCCACAGAGCCCGGGCTGCCTAAGCCCTGTCCCCGCTGTCTGTGTGGGGCCACTGGGGGGCTGCTTGGGCCTTCGTCCTAAAGGGAAGACAACGTAGAATATCCCGACATCGAGACGGTCCTGGGACCCAGGATGGAGCCCGTCAGGAACAGGAGCAGGTATGGCCCCTTCGCTGCCTCGTCTTAGAGGACTCGCAGGAGTGGAGGGAGGGTCGCAGCTGAGACGGGCGTGTGTGACTCAGCTTACCGAAAGCCTCGAAGAGGAACCCGCCACGCAGGGTGGGCCCAGGGCTCCCAGCTGCGGTTTCCAGCTGGACCACGGGTGACTCAGAGATTTGCCTTCTTCTGAAGAAAACCACACAGACTGCACTCTGACCTTTGTCTTGGTTCTCATTTCCCATCCCTTTTGCAATGTCTTCTCTTAATAGACGTCGTGGGGAAACCGCCCAGGTCAAGAGCTCGAGAAGCATTATGGCCGGCTCACCCAGCTCTGTGTCCCCTCTTGGGGTTTGGAAGTTTCTAGAGGGGTTAGTGTGCTTTGAAGGACCAGCTGTCTGGTTTGCCCAGGACCAAAGGGTTTTCTGGGATCTTCCACCACTGACATGGGGACAGTCCTAGGCAGGAGGGTCGAGTGGGACCTGTCAATGTCCCTGGTGGTGGTCCATCAGCTCGGCCCCCATTTCCCTCCCTCATGATGATTGGCTAGTGGACAGCCAATCAGAGGCTTCCCTGGGAGTTTTCAATGGGTTGCTGGGTCATCGTCTCCTCTGCCTCCCTGGTCACAGGTTGGGATGGCGCTGACTCGTTGGTGACCATAGTAAAGGTCTCTTGCCTTCTAAAGAGCTGTTCTCTGCAGGAGGTGAGAAAGAGCCCAGGTGGGCACGACGTGTGTGCCTACGTGCGTCTGCACGCCCCTTGTCACCAGGATGACCAGGATTTGGGGTGCCGAGAGGACAGTCAGGAGGTCTGTAGTCCCGCTGAAGCCTCTTGCCCCAGACCCCCTCCACCAGGCAAAGAACCTGCTCCACCAGTGACTACACGGGATGCCCGGGAGGCCACAGAGGCCACGCAGAAGGGATCGATGTGCAATGAGTAATTCCCAGCACTTTCCCGTAGCCACGTGTGTCCCAGATCAGTGCCATTCAGCCCACCCCTGCCGCAGCACCCTTCAGCTGTCCTGACCTGTCCTCGTGCACGTTTAGAAACAAAGTCCACCGCGGTGAACACGTCGTGGGCAGCCTCAGCCCATCCGTTCACACGGAGCACATGTGCACAACGGCTCCGGGAGCAGAGGCTTTGGCCCCTCTGCTGCCCGATTCATGCACTGTACATACGACAGCCCCAGTACCGCGCCAGCAGGCCCGCAGCCGCTTTGTCAGTGGGTTAAATCAAGAGCAAACCGGATTGCGTCCTGGTCCCCGGGAACAAAAAGCAGGGGAGGGATTGGGGATTTGGCAAAGTAATTTAACTTAGGTGAGAACGCACGTCCGGACTTTTCTTGTCTGTTCCTAAGCTTTGAAAATACACACAAGACTAAACAAGTGCCAGAGAAAAACAAAACAGAACAAAGCCTCCTGCTTCCTGCTCATTTTCCTCTAGTTTCCAGAAGGTGAAAATGACCTCTATTCTGTGCGAATCAGGGGGTGGGGGTGGGGGGAGCGCCCTGTGAGATTTGCTTTCTCTGCAGCGTTCTGGGGCTTGCTGACTCAATTAAGATATTAAAACAGGACACAGGCGTCAGGGCTGGTCCGTGGAGGAGGGCTGTCTTTGTTCGGGGCTTCAGTGAGCAGCGTTGTGCAAAGTCCTCCAGCCGTGGGGACGCCAGAGACTTCCAGCGGGGATTATCTGCCTCCTGAGATATAAATTCCAATTTACTCTGACACAATCTATTACCCTGCAAACACCGGCCCGCTGTCTTCAGGTGCCCGGCGGATGCTCTGCGCCTGTGTCATTATCTTGGGGAATTAAAGGGGCGCAGGCCAGGGCTGCCTCCCGCCCACGTAGGTGCCCCTGCCTCCGCCGGGCTGACCTGGCCCCTGCCTTGTTCTCTCGTCCCCGCGGCCATCCCCACGGCACCCCCTCACACCCACTCCCCCACGGGCTGCTGAGCCCCTCCGATAGAGGTGGGCCTGAGCTGCAGTCAGCCTGGGGGTCCCGTCCAGGCCGAGGAGAGGCTGACAGAGCGAGAAATGGGGAGATGAGCAACGGGAAGCCAGGTAGGCTGGGCTGCACAGAAAGCGAGGGGTCTGTCCCCACGCCGTGGTGGCAGAGGAACCCACCGTTCCAGGTCTGTAGGCTCAGTCCCCATGTCTAAGGCCCTGGCTGGCAGGGTCCCCGTCCCCTTCTTCCCAGCGTTGCGTGGCCTCACTGAGATCTCAGGCAGGCTCCATGAATC
>CM053615.1:75025096-75057542 GCA_028646535.1 Procyon lotor
GTGCCCTGGGCACCCAGCTCCTGTCCTAGGCGGGACGGGAAGTCCGTCCCCGGCCCCCCTCCCCGGCTCCCAGGCCGGACGAGCTGTGGTCGGCGGCGGGCGTGGGCGCCGGTGCGGAGCCCGGCCGGCGTGTGCTGTGGAGCAGCTCGGCCGGGGGGCGAGAGCGGCCACGACTGCCATGCAGAGCCTCGAGCCAGGCCGAGCGGCAAGCGGGCAGCCCCCTGGCGGCCACTTACCAGGGACCCTCGCTTGTACTGACTATACCAGGTGGAAGGCTGCTCTTTGGGCCAGCGGGCCATTTTACTCTGTAAGATAGGAAACGGGCGCCTCTGAAGGACAACCGCACAGAGGCCGGAGGCCGCCTTACCAGTTTACCACGCTTGAATTCACTGAACCAGGAACCCGGGTTTTCTTTGGGCCAAGAAGTGATCCTGGCCTAAACATCGAGCGGGCGGGCGGTGGGGGGGAGAGAAACAGAAGGAGAGGTTATTTCTCCCCGTCTGCAAACACGCCTTCTCCCGCCCGACCTCGCCCCCCACGGCCGAGGGGCTTCCTGAAGAGCGGGGTGCTCGCCCTGGGGCGGACGGCGCTGAGGCCTGGGGCAGGCCGGCCGCCGGCGACCCACCGTGTGCGCACACCCAGCCTCTCGTGCGGGGCCCGGGCTTCGTAACTTCGAGCGCTGGGTACGTTCCCGGGCGCTGAAGGCACTTGGGACAGTAGGAGCCAGCGGGCACGGACGGGCCCAGGAAGGACCCTCGGCCTCCCCCTCGTCGGACCTTGTCTGATGCGTGTGTCGGGTGCGGCTGTGCCGGGTGGCGGGGCCTCCCCAAGTCTCAGCGGGACACTGACCGCCACAGGGACGGCCAGTAGAAGGGGAGGGCTCCCGCTTGGGGGTCCGCCCGGCTCGGGGCCCAGACGCAGGTCCCAAGGACAGGCCCAGCACTGAGCGGGCTCAGGACCGCTGTGGGGTCCGCGAGTGGACGCATGACCCCCCTCTGGGAGGAGCACAGCTAGGGAGCCCCCTAGGGAGCCAGGAGCGCGATGGACGGGCCCACGGGCCCTCTGCTCCGTTGGCTCCCAGTCGTGCACCGGGGGGGGGGTAGGAATATGACCCCCATTCTGGGCCCCTGGACTCCCCTCTGAGCTGGTCGCGTGCAGGGGTGGGAAAGGGGCCCAGTCGCCCTCTCGAGTGAGCTTCCGGACCCGCCCGCGTCAGCACTCAGATAACACGCGCTCGGCCTCCCCTGGGAACCGGGGCACGGGTGCGGACGACCGGCAGAGGGTCCCCCCTCTCAGGAGGCTGAGTCGAGGAAGCACACGGAGCAGTGGGGGCCACTCAGCCCCCCAGCCTGCTGTCTGCCCGGCGACACCACCAGCTCGGGCTCCTGGGGCGCCCACCAGTCCTCCAGCAGCGAGGCCCCGTGTTGGCAACAGCCAGCCACAACAAAGATGAGCAACGATGTCTTTTCCACCTGAATTTCCTCCCAGGGCTCCGTCAAATGGGAGGCCCCCGAGGCTTGCATTTTCCTTTGGAACATCAGGCTGTTTGTTGCGGGCACAGGGGTTACCAAGGATTTCAAATTTCAGTCGGGGAGCGTGCACAGAACACAGGGGTCCCCAAATCACACCTGTCACAGTGGAGCCCCTGCCCCCGTGGCCGGGCCTTCTGTCCAGGGGCTGCCGGAGCTCCCACAGGCACAGCGAGAGGGAGGGGTGAGGGGACGGTGCCCCTGCAGGCCACAGGTGGCCCAACTCCTCCCGCACCCGAGCCCCGACCTGTCTGGACGGCCGGCCGCCTGAGGGGTGTTCTGGGGTCTGCGCGGGCCCCACGCGGAGGGCACTGCGACTCAGTCATCCTGCAGTTAGAGACCTTGTCCAGCTCGGCTGTCCTGCACCCAAGGGGAGGGCGGCCCACGTCCCCACAGCCATCCACACGCACACACATGACGGCCCCACACCTGAGTCCCCCCCACACGTTCTCCACTATCTGTGCATCAGAACCTCGCTGACCAAGGTTCCCTATGGGACACACGGGAGCAGACGTCCATGGACCCCGAGAACCAAGACAGGCGTCAGCCTCTCAAAGATGCATCGGGGTGGCAGGGGTGGTGGATTTGCCCCCGAGGCGCCCCTGTGGGGTCAGGCTGGTCTGGGGGCTGCCCTGCGGGGCCGCGTCAGGAAGGAGCTGAGCACCCAGCGGTTGGAATCTCCGGGGGCCAGCGGTCCGCCCCCTGGCCACCGCGCCGGGCTGCACCCCTCTGTCAGGCCTACTTCTGGGGGAGAAACCTCAGCTTTGGGCCCGGCCCCGCCGTCACGGGAAGGCAGCTGGGGAGGCAGGCACTCACCCCCTCGGACTTCTTGTCGGGAAAGACGCACGTCGCCCCTCCGGCTGTGAAGTTGCAGTAAACTTTGAAGGAGTCCCTGGAGCATCCCTGGTTAGGGTCCACCCAGTATTCACCTGCACAGCAGACAGGGATCGGTGAGCGGCTCCCCGTGTGGTTCCAGAAGCAGCCCCAGCCCGCCAGCCCAGCGGCAAAGCCGGCCGGCGGGGCCCACGGGCCACCAGCGCGGCCTCCCCGGGGCTTTCCGAGCTGCATCCAGAGCCACGACACGCCCGACCCGAGAGCCCAGCTGGACAGGGCAGCCCGTGGCACCCCGGCTGCGGCGAGCAGGGGAGGGTGGGCCTGGCCGCCTCGGTGGGTGGGCGTGGGAAACTCATGTCCCCGGGGCTGAGTGAGGACAGGGGGCGTGGACGGCCCTGCGGCAGCGGAGGAAAGCCACCTGCACCTCCCGGGGGGCACGAGCCGGCCAGGGCACTGGACTCAAGAGGTGGGCTGCCTGTGGCTTAGGGTGGTGAGGACAGGAGTGGCTCTGTGTTGGGGGCTACTGCGGGTTTCCAGAGCACCGGCCTGAGCGGCTCCCTGATGTGGACATCAGTACGGGGGCTCCCGCAGCTGTGCCCCACGGAGCACACGACACCCTCTCGCCTCCACTCTGTCCTCCGGGAGGTATGAGCTTTGGTCCCCTTCCCATGGAGGGTGACACAAGGCTCAGGGGGACACGCGAGACAGCGGCTAAGATTGGGCCAGAGCCGGGCTCTGTGCCCCCGCAAAGACTTGCCCTCCTTCCCCGGCCTCCCAGGACCCAGGCACGTCCTGCGACAGCTCTGCCGGCTTCCGGGGGAGACGCCCCGGGGACACGGAGGCGGTGTCTTTCCCGCCCCGTGTCCGCCCCCGTGGGCCCCGGACCCCTACCGTCCGGGAAGTCGGGGTGGCAGAGCTGCAGGTCCTTGCAGGTGCGGGCGGGGTTCTGCTGCGTGCCCAGCGGCCGCTTCATCTGCTCTATCTCCAGCTTCAGGGAGTTGAGCGAGCCGAAGATCTCCTCCATGCCGTCCGCGTAGTCTGCATAGTTCTCGCCGGCCCCGTCATCCAGCAGCTGGCTGGCGTCGATGTTCCGCCGGGTCCTGGACGCCTGGATCGGCAGCGGCTGGATGACCTCGCCGGGGGGGCCCTGCGTGTGGACAGGACCAGGTGGGTCCCGGTGGGAGCAGCGCCAAGGCCGCCGGAGCCCCGCGTCCTGGCTGCAGACGCCCATCACCTCGGTGCGCTAGTCCTCCCTCCTTCCTGCCCCCGAGCACTGCACGCCCAGCTTGCCGCCAGACCTCCCTGCACACTCACCTCCCTCCTCCCGGCCTCCGCCTGGGGTCTGAGCCTCAACTGGGCTCAGAGCGACCTGTTTTCCCCCCACAGCCCCCGCAGCCCAGCCTGGGGCCGCACACAGTGGGGCCACACGGACGCCTGCGGGTGTGGGAGCCCCAGCGGAGGATGGAGACAGGAATGGAGAGGCTGCAGGGCCCACCGGGGGGACCTGTGGAGGGCGCCACGCAATCGGGCTCATCATAGCCCCTACCCCATGCTCTGAGCCCGGCTTGTCGGGGGCTGCCCACCGTCATAGCCGCAGACGCACACACTCTGTCTCTCCCTCCCTACGGGCCCCGGACTCCCTCCACCACGTTCTGGAAAGTGAGCAGCACACACAGATGCTCTCACCACTGCCTCAGCGTCAGGAGAGCCCCCTCCCCACTTTCAAGTCTTCGAAGGCTACTCACCGGCGGGCCGGGGGGTCCTGGGTGGCCCGCCTCACCCTTCGGGCCAGTGGGACCCTGGGAAAAAGAAAAGAGGACCAACCCTCACCACCGAGGCCTGATGTGACTGAGACGCCCGTGCTCCAGGACGATCCCCAGAAACCAGCCAGGAGACCACGAGGGGCAAAGTCGAACGTGCCAGGGGAAGGACGGCAGGGACCCTCCTGTCCCAGATGGAAGAGCCTGACGCCCCGAGATGGGAACCTGGGGGCACCTTCCTGCCAAGGTGGGGAGCAAGAGCCCACGGGCCGCGGTCTGCAGCGACCCTGGCGAGGGAAATGCTCGGGACGGTCGGTGCTGGAGGAGAAGCGTGAGGACTGTGCCGCCCCCAGTCAAAGGGGAGCAAGGTCCAGGGTGGTCGTTGAGGGGACACAGCCCCCCAGGGCAGAAGGGGCCCACCTGGGGGTGCACACCACTTACCGAGGATCCCTTAGCACCTTTTGGCCCAGGAGGACCCTGCAGAGAGAGGGGGACAGCCTCAGCTCGTCTCTGGGTGCCCGCCCCGACCCCCAGTCCTGCTCAGGCCTGGCCTGCTCTTCACCCCCAGCCCACGCCTGAATCCCCTCTCCCGGGAGGCTATGCTCGGGGACAGGGCGGGGCACTCGGCCACATGGAGGCAGAGGACGGTCCTGTCTGACCCTGGTCACCCTGCCCCCATGCCCACCGCAGCCAGGAAACCACAGTTCAGGCAGCCATAGTCGAAGGGAGGGCAGGGCCGGCGTGGGATTGGGCCGGGCCCAGGAGGGGCAAGTCTGGGTTCACGGCCCTGTAGGATGACCGTGGCACGCCGGGGGCCCCAGCAGTGTGGGGGTGGCCTACAGGTGGCCCCGACCCCTCTCGTCTGGGGCGGGCAGTCCTGCTCCTGTCGATGTGGACATCTTCCTCCCCTTGCCCGGGACGTCTAGGGTGGTACATATACGGTTCCCAAAATGCCTGCCTCCCCAACTGAAACCAGGGCCCAGAGACCCCACTTTCCTGCTTCTGTCGCTCGGAGCCCAAATGTGGAAGGGATGGGCAGATCCACCCCGGGCCCCACGTCCCCTCGGTGGTGGGCCCAACCCGGGGCTCCTGACCCTCCTGTAACCCTCCCGCCGCACACTAAGGCCCACAGCCCAGGCATGCCTGCCTCCCTGCTCTCCCCGGAACGACACGGGACCACCCGCCCCTCCTGATACACACCGGCAAGCCGGGAGGGCCGGGGGGCCCGATCGGGCCAGAAGGTCCAGTGATGCCCTGAGAAGGAGCAGAAAACACAGTCACACCATCCCCCAAGGAGGCTCCCAGACGCACACTCCCGCTCCTGGTCTGTCCCCTCACAGACGCCCTCCGACGAGGGGCCAGCTGCCATGGAGGGGGCCGCGTCTCCTCCAGGGGCCTCGTGGGGCCCGAACATGCGCCAGGGGCCAAGGGGAGGGGACTCCGTGCTGTCGTCGCTTCTGAGGTTCTGATTGGAAATTCAGAAGCTCCACCCCAGCAGCAGGCCCGGTCCCACCTCGCTGTTTCCCGTTCGCGGGGTGGGTCTCCCAACCCCAGTGCAGGACACACTGAGGGTCCTGGGCTCCGGTCTGTGCGGCCTGCCCGCTGCTCCATGCCCTTCTCCCCACTTGGAGCTCGCGGCCTCCGATCAGACCCCCGTCCGCACGGGCCGGGCCAGCTGGTGGGGCTGGAGACTCGCACTTGTTCTCACACCCAGCACCCCGGCTGCAAGGGCGCCCGGAGGCTCATCCCACCTGGAACCCGATTACACAGGGCCCTCTGCTGGGGCTGAAGGGACAGCCGGGGCAGCGGGAGGCCGAGAGCAGGTGCCCTCCCCCACCTCCGCCTCGGGCACAGAGCGGGGCTCACTTCGGGGGCCGAGACCCCGGACATCTCCCCAGTTCTTGAGGTCACGGGGCTGCCACGCCTGGCACAGCTCTTGTGCGAGGGTACATGGTCGGCGCCACAGGGAGAGCACTGGGGACGGAACTGGGCTCCTGAGGACCCCTCTCCAGGACCATACGGGCCCCACGTGGGTCCTGCTTCATCCCCGCCTCCCTGGCTCTGCCTCAGGAGACCTGTCCCCTCACATGTCAGGCGTGGCCTGGTGGGGGCACCGACGAGGGCACGCACGCCTTGGGAAGCAGGGATTCACACCTAGAACGACGCCCTCATGTGGGAGGGGCACAGAGGCCTGCCGCGCGCCCCCTCCTGCCTCCACGGCACACGGTGCCCTTCCCCTGACCTCGGAGTCCTCGTCAAGTGGCTCACTGTGCAGGGTGGGGAGGAGCTCTCTGGCTAAGGTTTGCAACACTGTGGTTTGCTGGGGCTGCAGACCCCAGGCAGCGACTGGTTTGCAGGGAAGTCTGGGGGGGCCACGCGTTCACATCCGTGTCTGACAAACACAGTCAGCTGGGCCAGAGACCTTTTCGAGGCCGTGCAGCCCTTGGAGGCCCAGTGGGGCCCCACGGAGGAAGCCACTGGTGGCCCGTCCGGACCAGGGCCAGGCCATGCCGGCATCCCCGCTCCCCGGGCACCTGGGCGGGCCGTCCCCCGCACTGTTCCCATCCAGAGGGGACAGACGTGAGGACGTCCTACCAGCTCCAACCATCCCTGGGTCCACCGGGCACCAGGTTATGAGAGCTTCTCGGCACCTGTGGGGCCGCGCTGGGTGGGGGAGGGAGCCACGGCCTCACATACCTGTTCTCCCTTAGGGCCGGAGGAGCCCTGGGGGCCGGGGAGACCCCGGTCACCTTTCTCGCCCTGTTCACCCGGAGGTCCGATGAGTCCGATCAAGCCTGGGTGGCCCTGTCGGCGACAAAGGCAGGAAAGGACGCTCACTGGGGCCGCGTCTGTCCGCCAAGCCCGTGGGCCGGCTGCACGGGTGGCAAGTCCCTGCCGCGGGAGCCACGAGACGCCAGCCAGCTCCTCCCGGTGGGGGGACCGCGTAAGGGCAGGTCAAGGGCCTGATGCGGGTGTGGCACGGACAGTCTGTGGTCAACGTCACGCCTGAGGACACGGGAGACACGGGTCCGGGTACAGACCAACGTGGGCACACGGTGTCTTCCCAAGACATCTGTGTGTGTCTTACGTGCGCCAGAGCGCACACCACCACAGGGCATGCAGGCGTCTACGGACCTCAGTGGAAAAGGTTAGCGAATACCATAAATACTACCAAAAAAAGTTTTGTTTTCAAGAACAGCTCTCTACATAGGCTTACGTGTGTTTATTTTATATAAACCTGCAGAAGGTTCTAAAAAGGCGTTTCCAGCTTTCCTCACTTGAGAGGTTGAGCGGTGACGGGCACCGGCGTAGAAAACGGACAGACTCCCCCGGCCTTCAGAGGCGACTGTCTGGTTTGTGAGCGAGCTGCACACTCGGGCATAAATCCCCGTGAGCAGAAAGAATCCCCCCGACCTGAGAAATCCCCCCGCCGAGGGCAGGGACCGGGCGTCCCACACGGCACAGGCTGGCTGGGCGCTCGGACTCCCGGGACCCGTCCCCAGCCCGCGGCGGGCACTTGCCGCAGGAAACCCCGCGCGTCTGAGGGGCCCCGAGTTACAGCCTCAGAGGCACCCGAGTCCCACCTTACCTTTTCCCCTTTGGGGCCAGAATCTCCTTTGAGGCCGGGGAGTCCCGGGGGACCCTGCGGGAGGAGACGGCAGGCTCATAGCTGTCCTCCCCGGCTCCGCCCCCTGCCACTGCCCAGAAACATGCTTGGGGTTATCACTCACCATGGGGCCAGGGGGGCCGTCGGGGCCGGGGGAGCCCGGGAGACCTTGCTCACCCTGAAACACACGGGGCCGTCAGCATGAGCCCCGCGAGGCCCTGTCCCCATGCCCACACCCCCGCCGCCCCTCCCCGGCCCCCCCACTCACCACAGGGCCCGGGATCCCTCGCAGGCCATCAGGCCCGGGCTTCCCGGGGGCCCCCTGGGGGCCAATGGGGCCAGTCTTCCCAGGAGGGCCTTCCAAGCCGGCTTCCCCCTGCAGGGCACAAGGACACAGGGGGACAGAGATGCTTGAGGCTGTGGCCGCCTGGCCCAGGACCACCCGTCCAAGAACCCCAGATGCCCCCGATGGCTGGGGCCGCCCCAAGTTCTCCCCATTCTGTACGGGAGCCACCCTGACCCGTTCTTTGTCCCCCTAATCTCCTCGACCCTGCACTCGCGGGCACAGGGCCACCATCTCCTAGACCTGCACAGGGCTGGACGGCTGCCGTCACTGCCTCAGTTCCTGACAGGACAGCTCCGGGAGGGGACAGGGCCATGGGAGTCCCAGGGAGGAGCCCCTTGAGGGCCTGGGGCATTGGGAGGCAGGTGAGCAGCTGGGCACAGCGTCCCACCTTCTGTTCTGCCCGTGGGCACAGCTGTAGGTCAAGCACTGGGCCAAGCGCACCAGCACAGGCCCGCTGGAGGGGCCGACGGCCTGTGGGCCTGGAGCACCACAAGCTGCCTCCCTCCCCAGCTGCCCGCGTGGCTGTCCTGGGCCCACACCCCTCCACTCCCCACCCCACTCGGCCGTCCCACAAGCAGGGAAGCTTCTGGAAGCTCCATGGCCACGTTACCTTGGCTCCCTTCTCTCCCTGTCTGCCTTCGGGGCCTGCGGGGCCTGGAGGGCCCTGGAACAGAACAAGGGAACCGCATGTGAGGAGTGGCCTGCGGAAGCCAGAGCGATGAGCTCAGTGTCTGCAGGGACATGAGGGGCAGGCGGGTGGAGAGGGGGCTGCTGGGCCCCCAGCCAGCCAGGATGAGGCCGTCAGAGCGAGTCCCAGGGACCCCGGTTCTGGGAAAGGCCCGAGCCCATCCGGGGAGGCCCCTGGCAGCCGGCAGGGCTGGGGCTCCATTCCCGGTCACACACCGGACAGGGCGGCTTCCCGCGGCACCAGCGAGGTTCGCGACTCCCGCGCAGAGAAACACCGTGTCTTGGGCTCGGGCTTTTAAGAAAGATCTGACCCAGAGGGGGGCCTCTTCCGGCCTCGGGGGGGCCCTTCCCCCACGACGGGCATGACTGATGGTGTCTAGGCCTCTCCCCAAAGCAGGGGTGAGGCACGTCACGGGTCCGAGGGCTGACGACGTGGCCGGGCTGCAGCACACGCCCCACCAGGACGGCCGGGAGCACGCGGGGCCGCGCGGAGGGGGGCGGGGCTGGGGCGGCGGCTCCCGCAGGATACTGGTGGGCGAGGACAGCTTGCAGGATCATTTACCCTTTTTCCTGGAGGCCCAGACGGTCCTGGTTCGCCAGTAGGGCCTGGGGATCCCTGGTGTCAGGGAGAGAACACAGAATTTGGGAGTCAGGGTCCGTCAAAGGCACGGAGGCTGTGGGCTGGTGCGAGGTGGCCAAACACGGAGTCCCCGGGGTACTGTGTCCTCGGCCAGCCCTGAGGCCGCCTCGTTCCCTCCCGCGCGGCTGCTGCATCAGGCTGTGCTTGACCTCTGCTTGGACCTCTGGGCTCAGCGCTGGGGCTGCGACGGTGTGGGGAGGCCTGGCGCACGTCTGCAGTGTGGCTGCATTTTATCTTAGTTTTTAAAAGGTTTGTTTACTTGAGAGAGAGCATGAGCCCACAAGCAAGGGGATGGGCAGAGCGAGAGAGTCCTCAAGCCGACTCCCCACTGAGCTCAGAGCCCGATGCAGGGCTTGAACGCACGACCCTGAGATTGTGCCCTAAGCCGAAACCAAGAGTCGGACATCTCTTGGTTTGTCTGAGCCAAAGACAGACAACTGAGCCGTCCGGGCGCCCGAGCTGCCACGTTTTGAAAGAGCACTTTCCCTCCACACAGCAATTACTCTGGAGACTGGGGGGTGAGCTCCACACACCACCCCCCGCAAACATCCCCTTCTATAGAAGTGGACCCCGAGGCCCAGGGAGGACTAAGGTCATCCCGAGTCACAGGCCAGGGGGCAGGGGGACCTGGCCTCTGAGCTGGCCTCCCTAAGCTTTCTTTGCTAGTTGCTCCTCTGAAACCAAGGGCACCAGGCCGGGCCCGGGGGAGGAAATGCTCAGCAGCCATCTGCCTGGCTGGTGCAGGGTGGGGTGAGGGAAATCTGTGAGGACGCCGGGCCGTCCATCCCCAAGGGGAGGACCACTGGGGGCGGCCCCAGACCAGACAGACCCGGCTCGAAGCAAGCTCTCCGAAACTCAGTGCGGGGTGTAAAGGGTCAGGTCTAGTGTGAGCTCAGCCCCAGGGCCCGGCCGGGGCATAGCCCCTTGGAGGAGAGGCGCCGGCCGGACGAGGCAGAAATAAGGCCGACCTGACGCTCGCGGGTAGGCTTGGGGCAGTTGTGGACTCCCGGACGGCGAGTCCCAGCCCCCAGGCACAGCCGTCCCTAGGTCTCAGCAGAGCCCGCAGGAGGGCTCACAGCCCCCATCATGGTTAAGAGCTGATGTTACAAGGTAACCAGGCTGGGGTTTTTCTCAGGAATGAACAAAGCGAGCTGCAAATCCACAAGCGCCCAGCAGCCTCCACCGAAGCCGGGCCGGGGTCCCCAGAGGCCACGAGGCACTCACCGTTTGTCCGGCTTCACCATCGTCCCCTTTGTCACCAGGGGGCCCATCTTGACCCTGTGGGGACAAAAGCACGTTCCTTCTGCCTCCTGACGGCACCCGCGTCCCACACCTGTCCCCAGTCCCTTCCCAGGGGACCCAAGTCCATCCAGGCGGTGCCGGCACTGTGAGCTCAAGGGGCACCACACCCTCTAACGGCCACCCGGACGCCGCCCGGCAGAGCGCTGAGCCCCAGAGAGTCACAGAAGACAACGGGAGAGAAGGAACTGGGGCTGGCCAAGACAGGGGGAGGGGGCTTGGGGGCGGGGGCTCGGGGGCCCAGAAAACCTACCGCGGGGCCAGGCTCTCCGGGGGGACCAGGATCTCCAGGAAAACCAACAGGGCCCTGGAAGGAAGGAAAACAGGCACATCCGGGCCTTCAGCCCCCAGGCCGCTGCCGCTCCCCCAACCCCGACCCCACCCCACCCAGCCCCTCTGCTCCCAGAGCTCCA
Source organism: Procyon lotor (assembly GCA_028646535.1). Lineage (NCBI taxonomy): Eukaryota > Metazoa > Chordata > Mammalia > Carnivora > Procyonidae > Procyon > Procyon lotor. The sequence continues at coordinate 75,036,212 of CM053615.1, forward strand.
GGCCAAGGCAGAGCCCAGAACTTCAGGCTTCTAGAATGTTCTGCCACACAGAAACCCTCTCCAGAGGCAAGGCCAGGGCAGGCCATGGGAAGTGGGCGTCCACGCAGCCGTGACAGCAAGCTGCCCGGGCTGCACACGGGAGCCCCCACCGCCCCTCCCGCCGCAGCCCCTCTTCCTCACCTGTCCTGTTTTGGCTGCTGGCGTGGGAACCTCTAAACTTTCGAAACGTTACCCCAGACCCGCAGCGGTCGGGAGGCCTTAGTGCAGTACCAGTGAGGGGAACCCAGGCCCAGAGCCCCGCCAGCTACTCACGGGGCTGCCTTTGGGTCCGTCATCCCCAGGGGGGCCTTTGGGTCCAGGGGGTCCAGCGGCACCAGAAGGCCCGGACTCGCCCTTCTCACCCCTTTCTCCTTTGGGTCCCTGGAGGGAAAGGGCAGTGTCAAGGTCCTCAGAGCCGGCCTCCGTTTCCCGAAACACATTGCTGGCCTCAGGCGTGGCCCCGTTCCCATGCACGGGACAGCGAGTGCCTGACGGGGCCGTGGCTCATGCCCCCGAGCCCTCAGCAGCTCCCACACGGTCGGGCCCCACTAGCTGACGGGGCCCTGAGAGGCGAAGCTTCGAGGTGGGAGGGGCTGCAGGGACAGAGGCCCACGCCCTGGTTTGCAGGTGGAGGGCGCAGCTAGAGGCCCAGGAGACCTCTGTCCACCAGCTGCCTCCCGGGCCCTAGAGCCTCCCGCAGGCTGGTCTGAGAGGATCCGGACCGATGAGGGGACAGTCACCCCCACATTGTGGCAGCCCACGCACGGGGATGGAACACCCCGGATGGCAGAGCAACTCAGAGGCTCGTGGGTGTTTAGGGCACTCATGCTTGCACACACGTGTCCACGTGTGCACACACGTGCATACACACAGGTGTGCTTGTGCACATGCATGCGCACTCACACATACATGAACACACGCACACACGCAGGCATGCTTGTGCACATGTGTGTGCACCCACACATACATACATGCACACACAGGCATGCTCATGCACATGTGTGCACACTCACACATACACACACGCACACACAGGCATGCTCGTGCACATGCGTGTGCACCCACGCATACACAAACACACGCACACACAGGCATGTTTGTGCACATGTGTGCGCACTCACACATACATACACACACGCACACACAGGCATGCTCGTGCACATGCGTGTGCACCCACGCATACACAAACACACGCACACGTAGGCATGCTCGTGCACAAGCGTGTGCGCACATACATACACACATGCACACAAGGCATGCTCGTGCACATGTGTGTGCACTCACACATACATGAACACATACACACACAGGCATGCTCGTGCACATGTGTGTGCACGCACACATACATGAACACATACACACAGGCATGCTCGTGCACATGTGTGTGCACCCACACATACATGAACACATACACACACAGGCATGCTCGTGCACATGTGTGTGCACCCACACATACATACACACACGCACACACAGGCATGTTCGTGCACATGTGTGTGCACCCATGCATACACAAACACACGCACACACAGGCATGTTTGTGCACATGTGTGCGCACTCACACATACACACACACAGGCATGCTCGTGCACATGCGTGTGCACCCATGCATACACAAACACATGCACACATAGGCATGCTCGTGCACAAGCGTGTGCGCACATACATACACACATGCACACAAGGCATGCTCGTGCACATGTGTGTGCACTCACACATACATGAACACACGCACACACAGGTATGCTCGTGCACATGTGTGTGCACACATGCACAGACGCACACGTGCTCACCCCCCCATCCCGCTCCAAGCTTGTTATAGTAATTCCAGGAGCGAAGCATGAAGGGAGACACAGCCCCCACTGCATGGATGGGAAAACTGAGGCCGAGTGTGAGCTTCCCATTCAGCAGAGGACCCTGGTGCTCTCGCCCACGAGTCCACACCCCCACCCCCCTGAGCCCACTCACCGGGGGGCCCCCTTCTCCAGGCAGGCCAGGCTCTCCGGCCTCACCAGGCTCGCCCTGAGGAGGAAAGCAGACATGACTACGGTGGCCCGGACCCCAGTGGGCCCAGCGGCAAGCATGTGGCAAATCCTCCCAGCTGTCGGGCCTGAGGAGGCGGGCTGGGGGACAGTGCGATCACTGCGCTCCGACGGCTCCCAGAGCAGAGGGCAGACACACTCGTGTCAAGGGGAGTGACACAGGCAGGCTGTGACGGTCACACAGAGGCAGGGACCACAGTACATGGAGCATCACGGACGGCGCCCCAGGACAGCTCTGGGGGAGAATCACGGGAGGCCAGCGGAAGGGCTGGGAGGACAGCCCGGGAGGGAGGGCCCGGCAGAGGCCAACAGAGAGCAGATGATGTCGGAGGGTGCAGCCGCCAGGCGGAGGCAGGAGCCCCAGAAGGAAGATGGCTCTGAGCAGAAGCAGGGCGTCATGAATCCCTGGGCTTAGCAGGATACGTCTCCCGGTAATTCTCGTATCGTGAAAAATGAGCAGTGACGGAGGACTTCTTCCAGCTTACTGGGAAGAAGTCAGAAAGTTCTGGAACCGGTGCACAGGGCACGCAAATGAATGGAAGCATGTGGGTCTCATTCCTTTCACCCCAAGGAAGTAGGGCGCGTGTGTTAGAAGTAATGCGCACTCAGGGGCACCGCAGTGGAGTCCTGCCCGCTACACACACGCCTGTACGGGCATACACACACACGTGTGCAGACACGGAAGCCTGCTGTGCTCGCTGAGGCAGCCCCAGGACCCACATCCCAAAATTAATTGGATTGGATGAGGCCCCCAGGCTCCAAGAGCACAACTGACCACAACGGGAACACAAACCCCTACCCCAGCACTTTCAGGGACGGGGAAGTAGACCCCTCATCGGGATCCCAGAGAAGGGGCAGCCCCGCTGCGGGTTGCGTGGCCTGGGGGTCCTGCACAAGGGCCACAGCAAACAGGGGTCAGAGCCCCTGCGTCCCCCGCACAGATCTGCTAAGTGCGTTTGACAGGAAGGGCCCAGGCATGCCCTGTGTGCCTCCATATCCGCAGCGGGGCGCACACACACACACACCCCGGGGCTCCCTGCACACTCGCACATCAGACGCTCCCACGGGAAGGGGCGAGAGTCACCTTCTCTCCCACAGCACCAGGATTGCCGATTCCGCCCGGAGGTCCTTGGGGTCCGTCAGCACCTGGAGCTCCGGAGGGGCCTCGGGGGCCGGGGGGACCTGGGGGACCCTAGGGGAGGGAGAGCCATTGAGCACAGACGAGATGCAAACCGTGACCAAAACAGACGCAGGAGGTCGGTGCGCCCTGGGCCCACTTACCATCTGACCCACGTCCCCGGTCTCGCCCTTCTCTCCGGGGGGTCCCGGCAGACCCTGCGGCAGGAACACAGCACAGACTCAGCAGGTGGGCGGGCGCCGCGCTCCCCCAGGACCCACACGGCGGTGCCCGTCTTCCCGCCCCGGCGCCTCGAGGGCATCCGAGAGCCCCCGAGCGTGCTTCTGAGCACGCAGCCAACGAGGAGGACAGCCCCAAGACGCCAGGTCTCAGAACCAGCCTGAGGAAATCATTCGAGAGTACTTGGAGATTTATGGACCAAGGCGCCTCCTGCAGGGTCCCATTAAACAGTAAAACCTAATGAGCCGACGGCAGGGAAATGTCTGAACAAATTATGTCACCGCCATATGTTGGCACGAGGTGCAGTGACTAAAAATCACGCCTTCAAAAATAAATAAAAAGGGACACGTCCGAAGAATATTTAACAACGCTGAACGCAACTCGGAAAAGGAGATGGGAGGAGCCGTGCACAAACGCGGTGGACACACAACAGGACTCTCGGGGTTTCCAAAAGCCCTGCGAAGCCACACGCGTGCGAAGGCTCGGCGCTGAAAGGCGCCCGCGCTCACAGCCACCCTCCCTGGGTGGTCCGTGCAGAAGGTGCCGTTTTCTTTCACGTGTTTGCAGTCGGTTGTCACCCCCAGCATCTCTACAGTGAGCTTGGAGCCACATCTTACCAGTTACCAGACGCAGATATGGACACGTCTGCAATTATGGGAACTGGCGTTGCTTCTAACTAATGAGGAAGTCCTGGGAGGTCCCCAAAGCCTGGTCTCAGATTCCCCACTCGTCTAATGTCAGGAGGGGAGGGGAGGGAAGAGGAGAGGTGTAAGGGAGAAGCAGACAGAGCAAAGATCAGGAGCGGCTGAGGTAGACCAGCAGTCCCCCGACAAACCCTGTAGTTACCTGCAGCCCCACTGGCCCAGGGGGCCCAGGAAAACCTCTTGGACCTTCGTCACCTTTCTGCCCGAAGAGGCCTTGCTGGCCGCGGGGGCCTGGCTCGCCGTCGGCTCCCTGCAGGAGAGAGTGGGGTGTGGGTGAGAAGCAGTTGGCCGTGCCCCGCCGGCTGGAGGGGGCTCAGGATGTTCAGAGGGCCCCAAAGCACAGATACTCACAGAGGGGCCCGGCTGTCCGATGGGGCCCTGCGGCCCGGTGGGCCCGGGCGGACCCTGTGGGGAAAAGAGAGACACGGTTGCTTCCCGGATCACAGCAGAGGCCAAGGGGGCCCACGGTCCGAGGCCGTCAGCTCAGCCCCTGCGCAGCCCCATGGTGCGGGCTGCCTCCCGGCTCTGGGTTTAGGCCCGAGCATGTCATCACGGGCTGGGGGCGGGGGGCAGCCACTGAGCCTCGCCTTTGCTCCTGCCATACACCCCGGACCTGGGCCCAGGGGCCCTGTTTTGAGAACAAAGCTGGATGCCGGGCGGCTCCCCCACGCAGAGCTAGGGCCCGAGTGGAGTCCATGCCTGGTTGGTGTGACACGGCCCCCGCGTCCCCCCGACACACTCCTTGTTGGCCCAGGGAGCGAGTGAGAGAGGGAGGCCGGGGGCCGGGGCGGGGAATGCACCTAGCACCCGGTGGCATGAACACCCTCACTACCAGGAAGGAGCCGGCAGCCCAGGGAGCACGGGGACTTCCGAGCAGACAAGTAAAATGAAGAGGCACCAGTCAGGGGGCTGCTCTGGCGGGGCGCCCGCAGCCCCGGGTGTTACAAGGTGGCCATGACCCAGGCTGCAGAGCCAAACGCCGCACGGACCCCCAGCTCTATTCCACGAAGTCTGCGAATGCTTTCTGCTCGCCTGTTAGTGAGGGATCCCCTCAGACACGAACATGCGTGTGCATGTAGACACCACCCCCAGGGCACCCGTGTGTGCCCACCACCCACACACGAGTTCCATCGGGAAAGGAAGCCCAGGAGCTGCGTCCGGTCCTGGGCCGCCGACCTGGTCCTGTCCAGGACACGTGAACATGGACAGCGAGCGCGCCCGGCCCCGTACCTGCTCGCCCTTGTCCCCTTTGCTCCCCTTCTGTCCAGGCTCCCCGATCTCTCCCTGCGGGAAGACAGGGAAGGTCCGTTAGCCCCGAACTGTCTGTGTTCTCTGCGCCCTATGATTAATTTTCTCAGGGATTAAGATTAATCTCCTCTCCAGGGTGGCCCGAGAACATTCCTAGGAAGAGACGTTTCCATAAATTAAGTTGATTTCCCTTCTACCACAACCGTGAATGGGGCCCGAGGCCTTGATCCCACGCGGTACAGGATTTTAGTGGATCTGAGAATCACAGTGAAAGCATTTACTTTGTTTGTGAGGCGGGCGGCGTGCACAGCAAGGTGGTCACGGGGCAGCTCGGCTACTGAGCTCCGGAGGGTTAGTAAAGCCTCCAGCGTCCACTGCAGGAGCCGTGCCCCACCCACCCCGAGAGGCGGCATCCCCTGCGCACAGGGGACCAAGTCGGAAATGTCCCCGGAAAGCCACCATAAATGCAGAGTTAACCCGAAGAGCTAAATTCCACTGTCCCACACTGGAATTCGAGAGCCTGCTCTGAAGGAAAGGGAGTCTGAGTCCTTCAAGCGGAGACATGTGAAAACAGATACTAAATAAAAGCTCATTACAGCGGCCCCAACTCAGAGCCGACGAGCCACATCGGGGAGGATTTCCGCTGGCTCCGGCCGCCAGCAGCCAAGGTCCGGGGCAAATCGCTGCACGCACGGGCGGAGGCAGTCTCCCAGGGCCCCTGCGGGCCGGCAGTCTCCCCCATCACCGTGGAACTGTGAGCTTCTCTGAAATCACCCACCGGCACCCAGTGCGCAGGGCCGGCCGGGGTCCCTGGGCGGCCGGCACCCGTGGGCCCTGCTGCGTGTCGTCTGCGGGCAGGAGGACCTGTCCCAGCTCTCCTTACCTTATCTCCGTCTTCTCCCGGGGGGCCCACGGGGCCGGCTGGACCGGGGAGCCCCACAGGACCCTGGAGGCCGTCTCGGCCAGCTGGGCCTTGGGGACCTTTCTCACCCTACAGAGGAGAGAAGATCCCTGGTCAAACACCGCCACCAGCTCGTCGCCCCGAAGAGGAGGGGCCCACGGGTGGGGAGCCAGCAGTTTGGGGCAGCGACCCGTGTCGCGATCCCAGCGGATATCAGCCCACTGCGCGGAGGGCGACTCTGAGCTGAGCCAGCCCCGTGCCTCCCGCTTCCCAGGCATGGCCGCGTTTCGTCTCTGCCTTAGAAAGAACGCTTGTTTTAGAGACGGGGAAACTGAGGCACGGTTTGTGAGCAGCGGGGCCAGGATTCAGCCCAGCCAGCCAGATTCCTGAGCCCAAGTGGGGGACCATCTATGCCAGCGGCCCGGGGGGCCTGAGCTCTGGCCTCGAGCCACGTTCCCCCCCTTCCAATTCTCCCCAAACACCCCGTGCCGACCAGGCACACACACCCCATCTTCCTCTACTCGTAATTTTATTTCATTTCCCTTGTAACTGCCCCTGCTACTCTCAAACGTCCTTCCTACGGCCTTGCTCTGCTCGGGTTTCCCAGGGGCAGGATCGCCCTGAGCACAGAACGAGGGGGTGCGCTCTGGGGAGGGGGACACAGGAGGGAACATGAGTGCTCGGTCTCGGGATCTCGACGCGGCCAGCATCTAGTGGACGTTGCTGCTCCACCCCATCCCTTCCGGCCGCACGATTCACGGCCGGGCCCTCGATTTCGTTCCTGTGCAGATAAATTTCTACCCTAATGAAGCCGGAAAAATGCCCAGGCCGACTCTGGCTCGCCTGGAACCTTCCCATCCGATGCTACTGGTCAGGTCGGCTCTGCTCGGGGACACCTGGCCTTGTCCCCGCTCGGGAGCTATTCGGGGAGAATGACAAGCTTTCGATGGGGCAGCGCCCCTCTGAGAGGTTTCTGCTCAAGTGTTTACTCTCCTGAAGTCACAGACCCGTTTCCCACGGGATCTGTGCGCTCGGTACACAGCGAATGCCCCGTCGAAGCAGGTTTCTGGCACCGAATTCCACTGGGTGACTGTGCAATGGCCTCAGTGGAGTGATTAGCTGCCAAGACCCGACTGAATGGAACCTTGGTGGGGCCGACGCTCCCAGTGCGGGATCAATGGGGAGCCCCCGCCTGGAAGGGGCACCTGGGCCCTTCCCACCCACGGACCACCAAGCACAGAATGCACAAGGAAGACTATGTCTCTCCGACGGGAATCCATCAGCGCGGGCACCCTAACTCCGTCCAAGATCCCCTGTGCGCACATTTGCCCTCTCGCCCCTGGAACTCCACTCGTGCTGACATCTGAATGCAAAAGGGAAGCTGGAGGGAAATGTGTCTCCATGGCCTTCTGAATGCGAGGCAGGTGGGGGTTTGCCAAATCCGTGGGGAAGCCAGACACGGTCGGGGCTGGAGCACGTCAGGGCAGTAAAGGGCATTGTGTGGTTATTTGGGGGAAAGCTCTCGGCGGAGGGCAGCTGTTGGCTTCCTGGGAGATGTCCAGACAAGACGGGACCCATTAACCTCTTGCAGGGAAACCAAGGCTGGGGCGGGAGAACTCACAACGCCTCTGCGCTTGGCTGGGCAGGCACATGCCTGGTCACTGAGGGGTCGGCTGTCGGGGGTCCAGGAAGAACCTTCCTTTCCCAGCACACGCCTCCCAGCCCATCTTTTCTCCATTCCTGTCCCCAGACCAGCGAAGGGGTCTCCCATCCCCAACAGCCATCCTTCTCACACAAAGACCAGCCTGGCTCGGGCCGGCCGGAGGGGCTGTGCACACGGCAGGGAGCGGGGACCCATCCCCACACGGTGCCCTGAGCCTAGACCGAGGCCGAGACGGCACGTGGACACACGCGGTCCCCAGCCCCTCTTCTATCTGCACGGGCCGGGACACACAGGTGCGACAGGCTGGGCCTTGGCCAAGATGCTCCCCGGGACCCCTCTGGCTCGGGCTGCTCCCCGATAAAACCTGGACAACCCTGGGAACACAGCCTCGGACTTCGGCCAGGACACTGGGAACGCACAGACTTTCCCGGGGACAAGCATGGGCTCCTTCTCCCTCCCACAACCCGCGGGCCCCTGGGGCACACGAGGCCGGGTGGAGAGGGTCCCTGCGCCCCCGAGGCAGTACTCACAGGAGCTCCTTTCTCCCCAGCCGGCCCTGGAGGTCCTTGGGGCCCGGGTCTCCCTGGGATTCCGATGGGCCCAGCAGCACCGGCCGGGCCTCTCTCCCCCGGAGAGCCCTGGGGTGGGTGAGAACACGGTTCATTTCCAAGGCTCTCAAAATGCGTGAATACATTTTCCCAACGCCCCCGAGGTCCTCCCGCTCACCCTCGCTCCAGACCCCCCAGGAGCTCCCAGGGCCCTCGGCAGCACCGGCGACTCAGACCGGCTCTGGGTTTCTCTTAGCTCCTCCCTTCCTATAATCCCAAGCACGTGCCTGCCTCCTCCTCTGCCTCGGGTGCTCCCCTCTGGGGCCTGCCTGCTCACAAAGGGCCCCCTTTCTGCCCTGCTCCCCCACGTTCTATGGGTGAGGCTCAGCCCCGGGAGCACCACCGATGGGTGGGAACCTGGCCTAATTCGAGGGCCAGCACCGGCCTTTACTGGAAAGAAAGACAACGTTTCAAAGAAAGGCCTGGCTTCCCAGCTGCCATCTCTCTGAAGTGGTCTGGGGCTCAGTTGGGGGAAAGTGGGGTCATTCTGTGGCCTGTGTCTAGACCCAGACGGGGCCCCGGGCAGCTCCTACGACCCCCCGATCGGTGCAGCAGAGCACAGGCTGGGAGATGGGCCCCATCAAATGTCACCCCAAGTGTCTGTGGGCAGGGTGGGCACCACCCCTCGTGGCTCCCGTTTCCCCCCAGACCACAGAGGCGGCTCTGGGGACGCCGTATCTTCAGAGCTCTCGTGCCCGGACTCTGAACACCGGAGGGACCAGTCAGGTGGCAGGAGGCCCTCGTAGGGGCCCCCGGGGCCCTCTGCTCTGGGGACGGACCGACCTGTGTTGGCTGGCCTCTGCCGGGGAGCCCAGGGCACGTGGGCCGTCCGGCTCTTGATTCCATGCTCTCAACTTCCTCTGCCCACTTCTCCATCTGCCCTCACCCCACGCCCCTGGCCCCCATCCCCCATCCCGCCGTCCCCCCTCCCACGGCCTTCCCAGGACCCACAGCAGGCCAGAGCACATGTGCGTGCTCTCCCAGCCCTTGGGGCCGCCCTGTCTTGCCTGCACACTAGGTTTTGAGGAAGAGGATGGGAGGCAATGTTGGTGCTGGCCACGGTACTCACTGCGGGGCCCGGCGGGCCAGGCGGGCCTTCACTGCCTTTCAGTCCAAGTGCGCCCTGGGGAGCAACGAGAGTGGGGTCAGGGCACCATGGGGACAGGCCCCCGGGCTGGGCGGTGTCCAGCTCCGTCCCCCGCCCGGCCCCTCACTCACCACTGGGCCAGGAAGCCCTCGATCCCCAGGGAAGCCGCGTAACCCAGGAGGCCCGTCTTTCCCGGGGATGCCGGCGGGACCTGGGTCCCCCTGAAACCAGAGCCATCGATGAGTCTCTGAGCGATGCCCAGGAGCAGGGAGGAAGGGGGCCGGGGCGGGCTTCCTCTCCCAGCTCCACCTGGGCTCAGGTGGGAGCCTGCTGCCCGGGCACGGGATTCAGAAGGAACCTCTAAGTCGTGACCGGACTTGCTTGCTGGCAGGTCCGTGCACAGAAACGCCGCCCATGCTCACGCCTGGGACGCACATTCCGCAGGCCGGCTCCGTGTGTGGTCTGGGGACAGACGCCATCCATCCGGGGCCATGGTGGGTGGAGCAGGAGCGGAGGGCCAGCTGGCTACGCACCCCCACGTCTGCCCTTTGCATACACTTGGGGTTCCTCATAAGACCACTCAGGTAAGAGCAGTGACAGAATCACGCAAGACACGTGTTCCAAATATCTTCCAGAACTTTCCCTGGGGCTGAGCATGGGTGCAGAAGGGGTCTCTGACCAGCACGCCTGTGGCCTCCTTTCCAAACTCGGAGGGCCCCCTGGGGACTGGGATATACACCCGTCGTGCACACGTGTGTCCTCGTTATGTTCAGGACACATATGTCCTCCAGTTCACATGTGCGCACCCCCAGAGGTGTGCAATTTTCACCTGACCGATAAAATTTTACTCTGCCTCATTATTTTTAGGTGTAGTCTTGCGCATGTGCTCAGGGAAAGGGCCAGGTCTGCTGCGTGCCTCCCTGAAATGTGGCAAGGGGAGGCCTCCCTGTTTTCAGGCTGATACACGGGAATTAGGACCAAGACCAGGGGCGCCTCAGCGGCAGGGGAGGAACTCTGAGGAACAAAGGGGGGGGCACGACCCACGCTAAGAGGTAGGACACTAAAGCGTCTGCTTTCCTTTCTGTTTGTATTATTTATTCCGTCCCCTCTTGTGATGGGAGACTTTGTAAGGGGTCACTTTCTGCTAAGTAAGTTCAGACACAAACCCCGCTTCTGGGAGCCGGTGTGGCAGCTGGGAGGGGAGGTCAGCAAGACACGGCACCGGGCAGAAAGGCAGGGCGGCCTGAACCCCATTACCATCCACCCCTGCAGCGAGCCAGCTCGCGTCCTCCCTGAGACAGTGCAGAAGCGGGGCCTTCTGGTCTGGGGAGTGGACTGGCACCAAGAGCTTTGAGAAATTACTCATTCCAAGTCCTTTTGGGGCAGGAGAAAACATCCCTCGGGGAGGCCTGGGCCAGCATGGAAGGCCCAACTAACTCACCTTCGTGCCTTCTTTCCCGGCCAGGCCCGGGAGCCCCTGTTCCCCGGGGGGGCCTGGGGGCCCGGGGTGGCCACGTTCGCCCATCGGACCGGTCTCTCCCGTGGGACCCTGCACGGAAGTCAGCGTCAGCCACAAACGTTCCCAAGAGACGTGCCAGGGAGCAACCTTCTCCTTCCAAACTGCGGATTGCCCCGGCCATGGAGGCCCAGGGCCCACTGCGCACCCGCCGAACCCACGCCGCTTTGCAGGTCTCTTCCTTCCCGTAAAATCCGGAAGGGAAAGAGCAGAGCGGACGGGGTGGGACGGAACGGGGAGCTGCGTCCGTGAGGGGGGCCAGATCACCGCACAGAGGGGGGCGCGTGCCCATGTTTCCTGTGGCCCGAGGCCACGGCGGGTCAATATCTCATTTACCGCTACGCCGCCCGGTTTTGCTGCTCGAAGCCACGGGTCCCGGCTCCCAGCCGCCCCGCAGTGGGTCGTCCGCCGGCGGGTAGCAACACAGGCAGGGGGCGATACCCGGAGCCCCGGCGGGTGGCCTGGGAGCAGGGGCGGGCGCAGCGGGGTCCTGCCTGGCTGCCTGGCCCGGCCCCAGCCGCCCCGCGGGCCCTCTTTGTTCTGCCTGCTTGGTTCTCACTGACTATTCAACAGCCCGTCCCCGTTCTCCCATCTGAATGTTAAGGAGCCTGTGGGATCAGGATTCTCTAGGAGCTGCACCTACACCTCGTGATTCCGGGGCCACCTCCCTCCCGCGCGGGCGGGCGACACCGATAGCCCGTGGAAGCCGGGGACACCGCCGCTCACCTGAGGCCCGACGACGCCCGGGGGCCCCGGGGGGCCGGTCTTGCCTTGGAAACCCTGCGGAGAGAGTCAGAGCCTGAGAGGCTGAGCGGCTCCATCGGGAGCCTCGCGCCCCAACCCGCGGCCCCGGCCCCAAAGAGCACAGGCTCCCGACTTCACCCGGAGGGCCCAGCTCTCCCGTTCGGGGTCCGCGTTAGTTTCGCAGAGATAATGAAGCCAGACAAGTTAGCTTCACTCGCCGCTTGCCGCCGCCCTGCTTTCGTGCTGAGAAATATATTTTAAAACCGTTCATCTTCATAATGCCGCTACATGTTCATTTTCCCAGCAGACGCGGTGCCATTTCTCAGCCTCCGGAACCTCGACTCGGGAGCGGCCTCTGGGCCATTTCTCATTAGCGGCTCTGGGAGGCGGTCCTGCGAGGGTCGCTAAGGCCTCTGCCTTAGGCTCTGACAGGTGACCTCACTGGCCCCTGGGCGTGCGTGGAAATCGCTGCTTTCGGAATCCAGCGGCTGGAACGTGCCGTGAGCTCGGTTCCGCGGGAGTTTCTCACTTCTGCCTGCACGCCGCTCACGGCCAAGGGCCCCGGCTTCCCTTTGGATGTTGGCTGCGCTACACGTACTTCCTTCAAGGAGCAAGCGGACTGTGAAGGGGGAGGCTTGGTTTCTGGCACGTCTGCAGAGCCCGGCACATGCCAACGACACGCCACCTGCAGGGGCCACGTGAGCTGGCGGAGACGCGAGGACGCAACGCCCAGGAAGCCGTGGGCAAAAGCTCCAGGATCTGGAGACGGAAGCCTCAAGCCCCAGCGAGACCCGGAGGGTGAGCGGACCTGCCCGCCTGGCAGATGGTCAGGGGCGGCCCCCTGCCTCCCCGAGAGGACGGCCACCGTGCCCGCCTTGGAAGCTTCCTGCTTCGCCGCTGGACCGGGCGAACCTGTGGCAAGTCCACGTCTGAGTCGGCATCTCTGCAAATCCTCAGGGGCCCTTCTCTTAGGCCCAGGGCAGTGGCATGCGATGCACGGAAACGGCCGTTTTTAAAGCAGAATCCTTTGTAGGCAGCATTTACGGGGTCAGGAACGAGGGGTAGGGGACAGGCTGAAGACACCCTTGCTTAGTGGGCCAGGGTCTAAGTGCCCAAGGGGAGGCAGGAGCCTGGATGTAAAGGCCAGAAGGGCCTCTCCGTTTGCTCCAGGGCAGGATCACCGCTGGCTGCTAAGGATGGAATCCGTCTCCAGCCCCTGGCCCAGAAGTGGGCTTTGGGTTCACATCTAGAAGAATCCATCTCTTGTGCGTCTGTTTCCTAAAGAGTGAAGTCGACACCCGACAGAAGACCTCTCTGGAGGATGTGTCTGGGCCCCACATTGGGGCCTCTGTCCTGGCCGGGTCCGGAGACGGGGTGCGCCCGTGTCCCCGAGGGCAGCCGGGCACAGTGGAGGTAGCTGGGGGCGGGGGGTGGGGGGGTCCCTGTGCTACTTTCCCAGCAAAGATAAGCAGCTTAATTTTTCTACCAGACTCTCTTCAGGATGAGTCGGAGGGAGAAAAGCACACACTTGGCAAAGCCTCATATCTTGTCTCCTTGGAACAGCATTAGAGAAAAATATGCAAAGCTCAGATGAAATGTTTTAATTTTTCTCCATAAACAAAAGAGCAAGGTACTCTGCGCTTATCAGCGAGCACGCGCCACGCAGCAGAACACGGGGAAGCTGCCGTTAACAGAGGCTTCGTCACAATGAACCAGAGAGACAAAGGGATTGTTTTTAGAGCGAGCGCCAAGAAGGTATTAAATCTGGCAAACCTCTCCCTGGGCACAGGGAACCCCTTTGCCGTGAGAGCCTCTCAGAGACCTGTGACCCCAAAAACCCCGGCTGCAGGGACAGAGGGGCCTCCCGGGAACCTCCCCCACCTCTCTGGTGATTAGTGGGCGGCGGGCGTGGGGCGTGGGAGCAGCTGACGGAGAGCAGAGCTCTGCCCCGCACGGCCGGTGCCGTCGAGCCCGAGGCTGGAGGGGCCGGAGAGACAAGGCCCGCGGCTGCCCTCTCGCAGCTTCTGGCCCTTCTGCCCTGAGCGCGTGTGGCCCACGAGACGCTGCTCTCACAGTGATTTCATGGAGGGAAGGGGAAACCGCACACGGGGGGCATCTGGCTGCCCGGGGCCGGCCACTCTCTCCCAAGCCCACGGGGCACAGGACGCGATGCCCACGTGGTCGGCTGCTGGAGAGGCCAGGCCAGCCGGCTTCCCTGCATCCCCGTGTCCCCACATCACCCATACTCACGGTCTCTCCTCTCTGTCCAGGGTGTCCTGGGAGCCCATCCTTGCCCGGGGGGCCCTGAAGAAAGAAGCAAAGGGAAGAAGTTTTATTCGGTTCTGAGAACCTCACCCCTTTGGGATTTAATCCCATACCAGGGGGCGACTGCCGCCCCATTTCAGAGAAAATGCCATAACCTGCATTTGTCGCATTTGTCACAGCACCTGCGCCTCCCAAGGGCCACTCTTCACCTCCCAGGTGGGAAACTGAGGCAGGGGGCATGGGGACCCAGGGTCCTGTCCTGGTTGCTGACCTCCGTGCCTCTTCCGAATTAACGAAGTGTGTCCCCCCAAACACAGGTTGGGTCCTCATCCCCCACACCTGTGAGGGTGACCCCACAGGGACACTGAGGCTTTGCCGACGTCATCAAGTCAAGACGAGGTCATACGGCACTGGGGGGGCCCTACCCCAGTGACTGGTGTCCTCGTAACAAGATGGAGGTTTGAAGACCCCGAGAGGCCCAGGGAGGAGGCGACACGTGAGGACGGAGGCAGGACGGGGTGAAAGCTGGCCGGCAACCACAGAAGCCAGGAGAGGGGCAGGGGACAGTCACCCCAGAGCCCCCACCACCCCCCAAGGGCACCAGCTGGGCCAACTTCCAGACTTTGGACTTCTGGCCTTGAGACTCCGAGAGAACACGCTGCTGCTGTTCTAAGTGATGGCGGCGGCCCCAGGACACTCGCACGGGGCCCCACTAGCGTGTCATGCTGGTCCCAGTGGGACAGCTCTGCGCTCCCGAAAGGCAGGTCCCTCCAGCCGGCTTCCTGGCTGACACCCCTCCCCCCGGCCCACTGGGAGGGGCCTGCACGGAGCCCCCGGGGAAGGACAAACGTCTCCAGGATCCCCACGCCTGCGCAAGAAGGAGAACATGTTACTTACAGGGGGGCCCTTGGGTCCAGGGAAACCGGTGGGTCCTTGGGGTCCGTTGGGTCCCTGGGGACAGAGCACACTCGCTGAGCACAGAGGTCCTTTCCCCAACGTGTGGGGGCCCAGCCGCCCCTCCCACTGTCTTCCTGAGTTGTAGGTTCTCTGAGCCACATTTCTCTCTGCTCCCCCCACCCCCAGACCCCCGGACCCTTTCTCCATTTACTCCAGCCCCCTCTTCACCAACATGTAAGAGGAGGTCAGGCCGGGGAGCTGAGGGGGCTGAGGGCCCAGTTTCCTGATGGCTCAGCCACCTCTGAGCCCCAAGACCACAGCCAAGGGGAGGGGGTTGCTGACTTCAACAGGCAGGAGACTTCGCTCCCAGCGAAGCTACCGCTGACCCTGAGGGAAACCCGCTCGTCCAGGAGGGTCAGAGGCATGCCTCCCTCTCCCCCAGGCCACCCCAGGAGGACACGGACAGGGACCTTTCAGGCAGAACCTGCTTCCCCGGGGATGCTCACCCGTTCACCCGGAGGGCCGGCCGGGCCGTCGCCTCCAGAGTTGCCCTAGGGAGGGGGGGACAGAGCAAGAAGACCTTTAGTATTGTCCGTGTTATTACTGCTTGTGGCAGAAAAATCTCCGGGCCAGGACCTCGCCGGGGACAGAGTCACAGCCGGCACGCGTGCCCGTGCGCAGATCACCGGACCTCGGGGAAGAGCAGAGAGCCCAGCCCCGGAGGCAGGCCCCCCACGCCGCCTGTCCTCTGGCCCCCCAGCTGCGATCTGTGGGGCTGTGACACTTCCCGGGGATGAAGGCTGTGCTCCCATCAACAAACACACTGAGAACTGCAGGCAGGACTTGGTGGCCGCCCCGGGGCCCCAGAGCCGAGGCAGGGGCCGCCCCCTGGCGTTAGCGCCTCTCGAGGGAGAGCCTTACGTCCTCGCACGGGACGGCGCTCCTCGGGGAAGAGCGCACGGCGGCCTCCGGTGGGCACATCCGGTCAGCCGGGGCCGGGCCGGCTCTGCGCCCCGCCAACCAGAAGGCCCGCGCCCCTGGTGGGAGCGCACTTGGGAAGGGGGTCCCGGTGGCGCACCTCCACACACACAGAATGGGGAGTTGGCGTCAGTGCCCCTTGGCAGGAAGAGGGGACGTGGGAGGCGGGCTCGGGCTCTCCCCTGAGGCAGGAAGAACTTTCTGTTTTCGCAAAGCTCTCTCTGTAGCTTTCAAACGCTTTTCAAGAAAAGAAACAGGGCCTCCCTGCCACGACGGGCTGGGTACCGGGATGGTCTGGCATTTGTGCGAAGCCCTGTGGGCCCGGCCTCCTAGGACCTCGGGGCTGCCGTCCCGGGGGTTCCAGTATCGGGGGGCTCTTCCCGCCTCTGCTCTTGGGGCCAAGACACATGATTCAATTCAACATGTCCAAGGGCTGTTGGACCAGCTCCTTCTTAAATACCCTCGAGCAAGTGCCTTTCTTTTGTTTTCATTTTCTTTCTCCAAATGAGAAGGCCACGGATGACTCGGATGACTTGGACGACTGCCGAGAAAACCTACCTTGGGGCCAGGCTTCCCAGTGATGCCCCGGGGGCCTCGTTCACCCCGCGGACCCTGCGCGGGTGGGAGACAGAAGAGGTGAGCTGGGATCCCCCCGGCCCGTGACACCCCCCCCGCCCCCGAGCAGGGTCCCCACAAGGCGCTCCTGCTTCTGCAAGCTCAGCGGGTCATTACCGTCGGGCCTCGTTGCCCCCGTGGTCCCGGCTTCCCAGGCGTACCCTGGAACCAGAGAAGGGGGGTGGGTCAGTGGCTGGCGACACCTACCATGGCCTGGGCGCCGGCCCTCTCCAGGTAATGGGGAGGGGGCTCCATGACAGAAGCGAGGAAGGCCCGCTTTCCTTATCTTTGCTTTTACGGGAGATTTTTCCAGGCCGGGGGACTTCACTGCACACTCAATAGCTTTGTATTCCTGCTCAGGCCTGTAGAAATCCAATTTTCTTCCTGCAGCCTGATGGATGTCGACCACCGTTATCTGGATTCCTATCTGGTTTCCTTCCTATAAGCATCAACACCCCTCGGCCCGCCCTCTCCCTCTCTCTCCCCATCTCCCTTGCCCAACGGCGGGGGCGGGCTGGGGGGGGATCATTATTGCGAGAGAAGAGAAGAATGTCAACCCCTCTCATACATGATTTACTTTTGCTACTGTTAAGAATATTAGCCATTAAATTTTCAACAGGCCCCGTAGAGGGGCAAACTTGCAACTCAATACATAAATCATATACCCAAAGTCATTTGCTTCTCTTCTAATAGAATCGGGACTCCTTTTTCTTGTTGTCATTGTTTTGCATTTTCCAAACCACGGGAAACAGGAGCGCTGTATTTTTTTTTTTTTTTCCTCCGAAGCAAAGCTCTGACAACCGGTAAAGGCAGTTGTCCTACCGTGTGTGGAGGCGGCGGGCTGAAAGGCACCTGGGGGTCCCCACTGCCTCTCTGCTGCTTTTGCAGAATCCTATTCCAGTTTCTAATGATAACGCCCAAGACAGGGTGTTGCTAACGACGACCTGACATGCTGCCTCCGTCTCCTCCTGGTTTGCTACCGGAACAAAAATAGTTTTCTGCGGCCTCCCATCTTGAAGCGAGTTTAATAAAACCGTGTGTGATGATGAGATAATTACGTTGTCTTTTAACAAGGCACTCTGGTTTCCCTGCTTTAATGATACAGCAATATCCTTCGGCTTCAGATAAATATTTGCAGACAAAAATTAATGAAACATTTGCTTTCTTCCAACGGTAGACTCTCGCCAGCGTGGAGGCCGGGGACGGCCCTGGCTGCTGCTTGGCATTTGGGGGTGCCCACAGGAGCACGTCTCCGCACCCCAGCCTCCACCCAAACCCCCGCGCCCGGCGCCCGGCCTGCTATTGTCCCGCAGAGACGACCGCCCCAGCGCCGACAGCCGCCGTGGTCCACCTGGGCCTCCCAGATCTTCTTCGTGAACTAAGCCATGCCAGAGGGGCCCCGACGCTGCCGGACAGAAGGCGCCCCGACGGCCTCTTTGGTGGCTTGCCTGTGAGCGCGTGTCCTCACGTCCCAGCCGCAGAGGCGCAGGCCCCAGAAACAGCCCTGCTCGCGCTGAGAAGCCAAACGCAGGTGGCGTCTCTGGACTCTGGTCCCCCTCGGCCGCCAGCCCCGCGGAGCCGCCCTCCGGGTCAGCGGGAGGCTCAGGATCGGCGAGGGGCAGCCTCTGGCACCGGCACCAGGAACTTCGGCTTCTCCGCACCTTCCCCACGGTTCTCATCCACATCTCGAGGATTTCCACTTGGGACTCTCAGGGAGGGCGTTTTAAACGCAGCCAGTGTCGTCGGTCAAGCCGCGAGACCTCACCGTGCCCCACGGGGCAGCTCTGAATCCTGGAGACGCCACCCCTTCTCGCCCCGGGCCCCGGCCCTGACCCCAGCTCTATCCCCAGACATCTGTCCCTGAACCCTGCAGCGACCCCTCCCTGCCCGTCCTGCTTCGTCTGCTCCAAGCTCGCACCACCAACCACCACGTCGTCTTCTTTACTTAGAGATTTGCCCAGGGCCCCCACCGCTGGAAGGCAAGGTCCACCAGGGTGGGGATCTGGGCTTCTCTGCCTCGTCCTCAGGGCTCTGAGGGCACCTGGGACACGGGGGCCGAGGAGGTGCCCCTCACTGGACAGACATATGGACACAGTGACAGGACGCCGAGAACTACTCAAGTTGGTTGAAAAGGGGTGGCGAGCCACCAGACTGCCACCGTCACTGGAGGGTTGAAAACCACGAGGACACGGGGAAGGTCACTGTCCCTGGGAGATGATGCCTCCCTCCTTCCCTGGGGAAGGTTCCAGAACACAGACATCTCTCTCTGGAGGGGGCGCTGGGCGGACGCGTGTCCTTGGGGCTCCTATCCCGTGCACAGGACATGGCCTGGGGCGTGGGTAGCCCTCGAGCTGAGCAGTGAACCGTGCGGGTCTCTGGAGGGCGTGCGTATAAGCCCGCGGCAGGATGAGGTTCGCTTGTGCGCAGGGCCGTCTCGGATGCTTCCCGGGGGCAGACGCGGTCTTGTCCCTCCAGATGCCGCGTCCTCTGCTTGCCTCTGTGTCCCCAGACCCCAGGAGGGGCACAGGGACTATTTCTCTCCCACGAAGAGTGGACGTGCTGGCCGGTCCTGTTTGGCCGTGGCCCGAGCCAGTCCCTTTTGTCAAAGTTTGCATCTTTGGCCTCTGCCCCGTCCCCACCGCGGTGGCCACCAGATACAGCCACAACCACACACAAGCTACAAAACCCCTGGCAATTCCCAGCCTGGATGGATTCCCCGGGGCATCCATGCTTCAGGGCCTGGGAGCCACGAGCTCACGAGTGCCAGCCCCTGGCCCCACACCGCCCTGCTCACTAAGCACCCCAGTCTCCTCTGTGTCCCCGGTGACCCGTGTGGCACCAATGCAGGAGGACAGTGGCCCACGGGGGCTCAGGGTGGGGGAGGGGACCCCGGCATCCGGCCGGCCTTCTGAGCTCGGGGGTGAGAGGGTGAGCAGCTTGTGGCGCAGGGAGAGGGCAGTGGGGCTTGGACCGCAGGGCAGCCCCAGGTCGCCGGCCAGGCCTCCACAGCTCCACGTGAGCCAGCCCCACGGGGCCTCGAGCCCTGCCCAGCCCGGCAGACTCCTCCACGGCCAGGGTGGAGTTGTGGTCAAATCACACGGCCGGACACGGAATATCATGACCCCGAAGAGGCCCACTCCAGGGTGGTGTCAAAGGTCATGAGCCTCAACCTTGTCCCCCTCACTTCCCAGACCCCAGACCACCCTCGGCGGTGGCCTCTGTGAGCACTGCAGAGGCCTGCGTCCCCCAAAGACACCCGTGAGACTCTCCCTAGAAAGAAGCAGCAGCAGACAGACAGGAGGGGAGGGAGGGGGGTGGATGACAGGTACGTGCACAGCGACATGGACGTGGATACATGGACAGCGCCAGACAGACAGGGAAGAGACACAGACGCCGATGTCGACCCAGACCCAGACGGCATCTACGTGCAGAGGCAGAGCAGAGAGATACAGAGCCCGTGTTCACACAGCCGGCTTGCACTAAGAGTGGTCCCTTGTTTTCTGTCTTGTGAATCGAGCACACACGCTTCTTTGCACGGGTTTGGCTGGCTTGGCGCGTCTCTCTCTGCCTCCAGGAGAGCCCGCGGTCGCTGCTCCAGCCCAGTAAGGTCGGCCTGGGGCAGGCGCTCCGAGCAGGTGCAGCCCCCCCACCGGCGCCAGGAGCCGCAGCCTGGGGCTCTGGGGGCGGGCCTGTTCCAGGACACGCAAAAGCTGCAGTCCTTCTGAGGCCTGGGGTCCCCCCGCCGCATCGCACAGAACGGCCCCTCGGTCCCACACGCCTGTGGATCCCGTGTCCCGAGGGCCGGCGTTCAGGGAGCGTTATGTAATCTCCCTGCCGGGAGGCCTGGGCCAGCAGAGAGTCGGGACAGGGTGGGGAGCAGGGCCTCCCCTGCCCAGCCCCCCAGAACGCCAGAGTTCACTGTGAGCTGGGAGGGGACCACAGCAGGCGGCACGGGGCTGGTCCCCTGCGACTTTGGCAGCTAGGGAGTAACGAGGGAGAGGAGCTTCCTGAATGTGGACGAGCGGAGAGGGTGACATACAAAGTAGGAGAAAATCCCTTTCTCTCCTTCCCTTCCTTCTAAACTTAGCCTGGAGGAAAAGTCACTCGGGTCGGAGGAATCCTGGTTTCATGAATGACCGGAGGAGGTGTCGGGGTTGGTGGTGTTTACGAGAAAGCGCTATTCCCCCCACATGCCTCCCTCTCCTGCCACCGCCCTTCCTGCCCCACCGCCAGCCGGCCCCGGGTGCGGGAAGATCTCAGCACCCGGAGCCGACGATCACGAGCTCAAAGTCAGCTGTCCGGACAGCAGTTCTGGCAGCAAGGTGGGTGAGAATACTAGACATACTAGAACACAGATCCATTAAATACCAAGGCAGCAGAACCAGCCACCTGACCAGAGGTCAGGCTATCCTTACCCTGCCGCCCTTCTCTCCGTTGGCACCAGGAAAGCCAGGAAACCCAATAGAACCCTGAAAGAGAGGCGATTAATGAGGAAGCGTGAGAGCTGGGCCAGAGGGGAGTCATGCTGCACGGTGTAGTGCACGGCCTCAGACACAACTACCCACCCCCAGCCCACCCATCCGTCCACACACCCACCTACGCCTCTATCCATGCACATGGCCATCCACCCACCCACCCATCCATCCACCCACCCACCCACCCATCCA
>CM053615.1:75058042-75081254 GCA_028646535.1 Procyon lotor
AGCATTGTATACACCGTAAACAACGAGCCAACAGAAGATCTTTACGCCCCTTGGGTAATACCTGCCACTTTTCCTTCTGTGAAATTAACTTCACATTGATCTTCAAACAAAGGCATCACTGTCCCCTCCAAAGACAGTCAACGCAGTCTAAAATCCACTGTTGTTTTAACGTGTGGAAAAAGTCGACAAAACAGAACAACGCGCTTTGTATCTAGGTTGTCCAGCGGCTGCTCTGAATGGAAGCTCATCGTTTGCAAACAGCCCCAGACCTTGCAGGGACAGGCACCAGCGAGCCTTACCGTCCCTAGTGCTTCAGTCAAGGACGGTAACAAGGATGGGTGCGTTGGAACAGAAGCCTGCCCACGGCTTCCATGGGTGTTTGCTGGGGACCTAAAGTGATGGCCCTGGCGCTTAGCCCAGCTCTGCGGTTCCACAATTTGATGCAAATAAGGGGCCTATTGGTCAACGTGCATTGAATTCCTGCCGCACGGGTGGCCGTACAGGAGGGGGCGGGCACGCCTGCAGCAGAGCCCAGGAGGGATCCGTGCCCAGTGAAAGGGTCTCTGCAGCTAAGCGGAGTTCTGAGAGGCTCTCAGACCAGAAAATCCCCTGGGAGGGTTTCTGCAGCTCTGAGATGCACGTAGAATGAAAGGAAGACTGTTCCCCTAAATATCCACCCAGGGCTGCTTCTCTGGTCCTTCGGTGCACGTGGAAGAACTCCTTTTCCACGGGACGGTCCTTCAAACATCTGAAGACAGCTGTTTAGAAAAGACAGCTTCTTAGGAAAGCAGATGGCTGCCGCACAGGAAATCTGGGCTTTTAAAATGGATAAGGGGAGAGCCTGCCTCCCCTCCTCCCCGAGGGCTGGAGAGATCGAGGACAGCTTCTGGGGAAAGCCAGCGGCCACCTTCTGGGCCTCCGGGAAGTGGACCAAGATCAGGTGCCTGCTCAGGGCCACCGGCGGATGGTGACTGCCTGAGCCTTTAAGGAGAAGGGCCCAGATCTGTACCGTCTGCCCATTTGTAAAGATTTGTAAAGACTCCCGTGTTTTCCGAAGTGCGTTTTACAAAACCGGCTGCTGCGAGTGTGGACGCGTCAGCCCAGAGCCCCACGCGGAGCCCCTCCTCATGTATGTGGCAAGTGACCGGACCTCGGGACGGACAGCCAGGGTCAAGATTAGATTCCCCAGGGTCTGCAGAAGTACAAGAGAGGGGCCGTCCGCGGGGCTGTGGGGAAGGGGCCCCTACCAGCTCTGGGATTATGACCGCTGCCTGCCCTCCCTGGTGTCTGAGGTGCCCCGCCGGCCAGCTGGCCAGTTCGGAAACAGACACGGCCCTGGGGGCCTCCCCGTTTGCCTCTCCCATCCCGACCAAAGCCTGACGGACATCAGCAGATGTGGGCCCCACCGCGAGGGTGTGTTTTATCTCCCGAGATCCTCCCGACGGTGCTGGGAGGGTTCCCGTTTTAGGGATGAGGCAGAGAGAGGTGAAGAGTCCTGGCCCGGGTGTCCACAGGGCTCCCAGGAAGCACTGGTGTTCCTGTCCCGCTCTCTCTCCAGTTGGGGAAGGGGTTGAGCCTGTCCCCCCGGGGCAGGGCAGCCAGAGGCCGTGGCGAGGGGCAGTGCCCCCCACGGAGGGCTCTTGGGCAGAGGGGCTGGGGGCCAGGGCAGAGACTCCGAGGTGCCTCCCCAGCCTCCCTCCACCAGGTTCACAGCTGTCCTGCCTGGGGGGAGGGGGCGGGAAGCCACAGTGGAGACAGGTCTGCGACCAGGGGTTCTCCTGGTTCCCATTAAAACAAATCTCCTTGTTGACAAAAATAAAGGGCCCCGAATGGATGCCCGTGTTTGCCCTCGGCCCCGATGCTTTTATTCTCCCGCAAGGGGCTGGATCCCAGGTTCCAAACTGGTGCGGCCCGCGGGCTTCAAAGGGGAAATTCCTAAGCGGGTAGGGGCTTTGGCGGGGTGCCCTCGTGAATGAACGCACCCCCCGGGGGAGCAGCCGGAGATGCCAGCCCAGGGTCTCATTAGCGGCTCACACACTCTGTTTCATTTTCCTTGGCGCCGAGTCCGGACTTTCCTTAGCAGAGAGGTGGGGACGGGAAGGCCGGGGGGACGGTGGCGACAAGCTCGGGCTGCAGAACCAGCCTTCTGGGAACTCGGGCGCCGCCGGTGGGCGTTGGGCTCACGATGCCCGGCGCTCGCGAGGGTGGACCCTGTGTCAACCCCCCGTGTCGGGGGGCAGTTCAGCTGGTCTCTGGGATCTTCGAGCTTGGGGGACGTGGGGGAACCTTCCTGCCCAGGGTGTCTGTGTCCCATTGGCCACAGCGGAGTCCCGTGGGCTGCGGGCTTGCCCTAGAAATCCATTCGCTCCCAGTTCTGCGGCTGAAGTTCGCAGTCAGGCCCCTCATGCCCCTCTGCGGTGTCCCTGGGCTGTGGCCGCATCTTCCAGCCTCTGCCTCCGTGGTCGCACGGCCTCCCCCTTTCTCCCAGTGCCTCTCCTCCACGTGGCTCTTATGAGACACTTGTCATCGCACGTAGGGCCACCCCTTGCCTCTCTGAGCCCACTCTCTCCTCTCGGGCTTGTGCTATAACTTGGCATGTTTAGGGTGGCCCAGGCCCAGTGCCTTCTCCCATATCCACCCCATTGGCCAAGGGAGGGGGCAGCTGCCCCGGGAGTCACTGGGCCATGTCAGTGAAGGGGCCTGGACACAAGCCACATCTGGCACCTGATACTCCCACTTCCCCAGACCCCCGCCAGGTGCCTGTGCTCTGGGCCTGCCCACCTGGCCCAGCGGCCTCAGGAGGCCGGTTACTGGTGGGCCGCGGCTGCCGTAGCAAAGGGCCACACGGAGTTGCGTTCTTCTGGTGCTGGGGGCCGCAGCCCGAGGTCAAGGTGCCGGCAGCCCTGCGCTCCTGGCCGAGGCTGCAGGGGAGGGGCCTTCCTTGTCTCCCCATCTTCTGCTGGCCCCTGATGTTCCGTGGCTTGGGGCTCGTGGCAGAGTCTGCAGTCTCTGCCCGAGCTGTCCTGTCATCTTGCCTTCTGTTCGTCTGTCTTGAATCCCCCCGTTTTCCTCTCCCGAGGACACTTCTGCGGCATTTGGGGCCCCGCTGGCAAACCAAGATGCTGTCTTTATCTCAGGGCCCTTAACTCAAGCACATCTGCGCAGACCCTTTTCCCAAATAAGGTCACATCATAGGTCCTGGGGATTAGGACATGGAGTTGTCTTTGGGAATCACTGTCAGCCTCACTCAGCCAGACCTACCTGGGGTCCCCCCTTAGTTCTGCGCCCCCGCCCCCCGCCCTCCCCAGCCCTGAGGGTCAGGGTGGATCTGATCTGTGCCGTTTCTGTGGGAAGGCGGTGTGGGGAGAGTGTGCATCCTGGGGTGGACGGGCCTGGAATGGGACCTTGGCTCCTCCCCTGACGGACCCGACGGCGCTGGGGACCCATTTCCAAAAATGCTCTGAGCCTGAATTCTGACCCACACGTGACGCGACGCACATCCTCACAATGGCCCGGCTCACGGGCTCGGCTCAAAGGTTCTGGGGAGCAAATGAGCTTGATTTCTGGGTTGGATCCAGTTTGGGAGGCTCATTCAAATTTCTATATTCCCTTTTATTTCCTCTTATGGAAGAAAATTTAATGTAGGAGCTATTTCCATTAAAAACATTGGTTTAATACTGAAAATGAAAACAAATAAAACCAGACCCTACTGGAAAAAACAACAATCCCAGACGGTGTTTGGCACGCCCGGGCAATGTGCCGTTGTGTGCAGGGTTCTACCCTCTTGCAAGCTCAACCCGCCGCTGGGGACGTCCCCTGCTCTCAGGACACGGGAAGTACAGGGGGTTTTCGGCACAGGCACTGGGCCACCCAGCAGGTGCCACTGACCCCCCGTCCCACACCATGGCTGACTGCCGTGTCTTCTCGGCCTCACCAGTGAGGATGACGGGACGGCTATGGTGGGTTGGTGGTGGCCCCTGGAAGTGGGACCTTGTTGTGTTTAAAGATTTTATTTATTTATTTGAGAGAGAGAGTGAGCGAGAGAGCACAGACCAGGGGGAGAGGCAGAGGGAGAAGCAGACTCCCCATTGAGCAGGGAGCCTGAGGCGGGGTTTGATCTCAGGACCCTGGGATTGCGACCTGAGCCGAAGGCAGATGCACAATGAACTGAGCCCCCAGGTGCCCCAGGGCCTCGTTTGAAGAGATGAGGGGCCGAGGTCCGAGTCAGCCCCGCACACCCGGGAGGCCCTCTGCTCCGGGCTTCATGGACACTCTACCTCCAAAGTGAGGATCATGGGCTGCGGAAGATCCCGTGTGGGGGGTGACCCAGGCACCCTAGAAATGCTACTTGAATCTGGGGAACAGCCCGCTGAGCACCGGCGGCTCTCTCCACCTGTACAGATACTTACTTCTTTACAAGAGCTAACTAAAGAGACGCTTCCAACGGACATTTTTTCCCCTGGGCCGCAAACCCAGCTTTTATCTCTAAAACATTCTCCGGGAGGGTAGGAAGTCCAGCCGGTCACGTCTGGAAGACGCATAGCTTCATCCCGCGGTCTGGATACTCCCAGATTCACTCTTTGTGTTTGGAGTCTTATCAGGTGTCCATCATGGACTGTTTCGCCTGGAATTTCTCTTTTTCTGCGAAGATCACTCGGCCCCTGATAGGAACACGCAGGCCTTCGAGAGCATGACTGGGGAATGAAGCCCGGCGAGGGACCGGCCCCAGCGGGTTCACCCACCGCGGCGAGGCTACGCTGCCTTGTGCCGGAGCTGCACGGGGATGGGGCGGCCCCCTGGCTGCAGAGAGCCAGCCTCCTGGGCTCGGCGGGCCCCCCAAAGCTCGGATGAAAGCACTCCAGCCTCCTGCAGGCGTGCAGGATTGGTCTGAACGGTGGTGGCCTGTGACTGTGACTGGTTTGCCCTCGTAGCGGGGTGCTCCTGGCGCCCTTGGGTCCTGGGTGTGAGCTCTGGGCGCAGACGGCTCCAGAAACAGCAGGGCCCTGGGCCGGAGGGGGTGACGGGTGTGGGAAGAGGCCTTCCCTTCTTAGAGCTGCGGGTGTGCTTGGAGGAGAGCCTCGTGGGGGAAGCCACTGGAGCAAACCCACGGAATCTGAGGTGGACCCAGGGGGCCTGGGGCTCTGAGGGAGAACGAGGACCAGAACCCAAGACCCTGAGTCCCGGAGCAGGCTCTTTCCTGCACGGCCTGGAGCGCTGTCTGGTTCGCTCGGCAAATGGGATGGTGGGCCGGGCCCGGGATGCCAACATCAGGCTCGTCCACTGACCTGCTGTAGCGCGTGTGTGGCCACGTGGCCTTCCGGGGCCCGGCTCCCACCCACGATGCCCGGGTGCCCTTGCTCACCCGCTGCGGTCACACAGATGGCCACGCATCCCTCCGCACGCCCAGAGCCTCCCGATCCGGGGCTCCTGCAGCAGGCTGGGGGCACTGGCCTGCACAGAGGATCGGGAGGGAGGAAGGGGGCTCTGAGAAGGACCCAGGAGCCTTCACAGGAGGCGGCCGTGCCTCGGCCCGGGGGCTGCCCCCCACTGCCCACCCAGCGTCACATACTAGATGCTCAACTCCGTGTGCCGGACGAGCGAGGCGATGGGCAGGGCTGGACCAGCAGCCAGTGAGATGCCATCAGAGGTCCCTCCTGCTGTCGGGGTCCCACCCCCACCTCCGTGGGCATCAGAATGCCCGTATTGTTCTGGGAAACACAGCGCCCCGGATTTCTCCAGAAGGCCCACAGACTGGGATTGCCGGGTCCTGTGTGCTGAACTGGGCTCCCTTCAGTGCTGGGCTGAGCTCTAGTCCCCAGCACTTCCGAAAGTGACTGCGGTGACAGGGCCTTTAAAGAGGTGACTGAGGTTAAAAAAAAAAAAAAGTCATCTTCATTTTAGGGTGAAACGCATCCAGTATGACCGGCTGTCCTTCTAGGAAGAGTTCAGGACACAGACAGCCAAGGAGGGGTGACAGGGACAGAGGAGTGGGGGGGCATCTACACTCCGAGAGGGGCTCAGAAGGACCAGCGACACCCTCATGGAGGACTTCCTGCCCCAGGACCGTCAGAGTCTAGCTTCCCCTGTTTGTGCCCCCAGCCCGGCCGACTGCTCTCTGGGGAGCCTGGCCTGAGGCCTGGGGTTGGGCCCACCCAGCCTTCTCCCTGCCCTTGTCCACTGAGTCCACGTGGAGTGAGGAACGTGTTGGAAATGGGGTGACCAAGGACATGCTGTGTCCTTGGCCTCTGAAGTGGTGATCTTGGCTAGTAACTGTTCAGCGGTTACCGTGGGATTAAGAGCACCAGCCCCCAGCGTGCAGGGAGCCCCTCCTGTGGGCAGAGCGTGGCCCCTGCGTGCTGATAGCCCCAGCCGCACAGTTCAGGGGAGAACTCAACCTGTGGCTGCCACTGGGGCCCCAGCCCCGGCTGTGGGATGCGGGTTTGCAGCCTCCTCCTTGGGCAGCCGCGGGAAACTCACCCCAAGGCTGCCCCCACTTGTGGGTACGTGTGGGGGCCCCCCAGATGCCCTGTGCCCACCTCGGTGCCCCAGCGGACCCTGAGCTCTTGGAGGGCAAGCAGATACCTGGGTTCTGCCCTCTTATCCCAGGGCCTTGAAGCTCCCACCTTCAGAGAAGGAAGGAGAGAAGAACACAGCTGCCTTGGAGAGTTCCCCTGGGCATGGGCTGGCCCTTTCTAGCCAGGCAATGACTCTGGGAGGCTGAGTGGCCCCTTAGGATGGGGGGCTGGGGGCTGAAACAGCCCGGAGGGGTGGGGGGAGACAACGAGACCCTGCTGCTTACACAGGACGCGAGAAGAGCTCACAGCAGCGGGAGGGCAGGCTGGGTGGTCCCAGGTGCAAAGCTCCGGGCAGGCCTGGACTGCCCCGTGGTCCCCGGGCACCGTGGGAAACATACCGTGACAGCGGCCGGGGGGCACAGAGCCCCGGATGGTGGCGAGTCCCTCCTGTGACTAGAAGTACAGGCGCCGGGATGGGCGCGAGCAGAAGCAGGCATTGATTACACAAGATGCGGGAAGGACACGTGCAGATGAGGGGCGGCTGCCGGCACAGGTGGGCGACAGACTGCCCGCGCACCTGCCAGGCCTAGGCTGAAAGGACCCTGCTGTCCCGCTCACCGCACACTCTCTAGAGCCAAGAGCCGAATGAACACTTTTCACCGGCTCTTCATTTTAATCTGTTGCGGGAGGGCCGGGGTGGGGGTGGGGGGATGCTGGGCTTGGGGTCACTTATCGCCGGTCACTGTTGTGTGACTCTGGGCGGGTGATCAGCGTGTTTCGGGCCCAAAGGGCAATTGGTGCAAAAAATCTGGCTCCAACACAGATGAGCGGTACTTTGGGGCAGTCCCTGACCCTTTAGGGTCCCCTGTAGGGTCCCCGTAGGGTGACGGACTGTCTCGCCGTGCCCACTGGCATTCAGGTTGGGATCCAGACAGTCAAGTTCTCCCACAGTCCCGGGCTGGCGGGTCAGGGCGCCCAGTTTGGGCCTTTTCTCTGAATTTCCTGGTGGGATGGAACCTTGCCTCCGGAGCTAGCTCCGGGCCTGGATGGAGAGGAAAGCTGCCCTTGTCAGCTTGGTCAAGACATCTCACTCCTTGCGCTCCAGGGATAGGATACAATGCATCGGTCCTGTGTGCTCGGGGCTGGGAGGTGCAAGCCTTCTCATCCCTGCAGAGACGGAGGCTGGGTGGGCGCCCGACGGACCCTCTGAGTGTCCGCGAAGGGGTGCCCCGTGTCCTTGGGGGAAATGCTGGAACCCCCCAAATCTGTACTGTTTCCTGGGAGCCCAGCCACTGACCTATGCCAGCACCCCAGGTCAAGGAGGGAGGCTGGCCTTCCCACTGGTGGGGGGCACTCTAGGGCCCAGGCACGGCTGGGGGCTGGGGGCTTGGAGTGTCAGGCGAAAGGTCTCATTAAGTTGCATAGAAGTAAAGGACCAACTCTAGCTTTACCAACACACACACACACCCCTCCCTCATACATAAACACATTCGTGTGCACAACTCACACACACACTTCCCCTGATCATATGTGTGATTTACACAGGTTGCAAAAAACCCCAAAACAGGAAAAAACCCAAAGAACTATAAAACCCGGAAAGAACATCCTGCTTTCCTTAGCGTATGTCGCAGCTCTCCCGTCCCTCTGTGCGGCCCTCGCCACGCTCTGTCGCACCTGGGAGGGCACATGGGGCACACAGGGGACCAGCTGGTAAGATGGCAACAGTCACCGACCACCCATCTCAAGCACCACCATGTGGCCCTCCCGGCCAAGCCTACTTTCCCCCCTTGTTTCTAGAACGGTGGGGACTAAAGGCATTTGGGGAGTGTCCCACCAGTCTGGAGATGTAACTGGAGATGGGGGGGTGCAGCCCTGTCCCAGCACCCAGGCAGGAAAACTGTTTGCTCAGGGGGGGTCGGGATGGCTGCCCTGGTGGGGGGGGGGCGACGGAGGGGGTGGCCTGCTGCTTCGGGACATCTCCCCAAGGCCTAAAGAGGCGGGGGCGGGGGGGGGGAGGTGCCCGGCAGCGGTCCCCAGGGCAGCAGGTCCTGACCCCTCCCTCCTTTGCCCGCCGTCACCTCCCCACGGGGCATCTTCTCTGGTTTCCTTTTGTGGCAGAGGGGGTCACCAGGGACCAGGTGGGAGTGAGGAGGGGAGTTGGGGGTTGCTGGCCAACTTCCTCTGATTAAGATCCCAGATGTGCAACCTCCAGGCTCCTTCTGGGACCCTTGGGAAGTCAGACCCTAACTTGGGCTCCCACACCCAGTCTGCAGTGAGGGGGAAGGTGGAGGGCGGGTCCTCTGGGCGGGTTGACGAGATGGCCACAGTCTTGGGCGCCCCGATCTGGCTGGATTGGAAGTTCAGTCTCCACCCAGAAGAGGAGCTCGGAACTCCTCCACGTAAAAGAAAAAGTTGGGCTGCGCTGGAACTTTTTTTTTTTTAACCCAAAGTGATCAACCTCGGGGTCCCTCCAGTGTGGCTCCTGGGGTGGGCCAGGTGCGGGCACCCGGGCGGGAAGGGTCTGGGGCCCGGGTGGGCCGCGGGGCGCGTCCGCGCGCACTCGCGGGGCGACGGGCGCCGCCCCCGCGCCCGCGCCCGCGCCCTAGCCGGCCCCGGGCCAGCCCCTTCCTCGCCGCGACTCGCCCGCTGGCCCCACCCCCGCGCCCGCGGCGCCCAGTGGGAGGCGGGGGCCGGCCCGGCCGAGCGCGGCGCCGGGCTCTGATTTGCTGCGGGCGCGGGGGATCGACAGCCGCGGCGGGTGCCTTCCAGGAGAGAGGGAGGGAGGAAAAGGGGGGAAAAGCGCACGGCGCCCAAGGCGAGGTCGGCACTCCCCGTCCCCGCGGTCGGCGCAGGACCTCACTCGAGCGGAGCGCCCACGGGGAGCGGGTCGCGGGGCGGCGGCGGCGAGGAGGCGGCGAGAAGGAGTCGGAGGAGGCGAGGAGGCGAGGGCTGCGAGCCGAGTGGGGTCCCGGCCGCCCCGCGGGCCAAGGTCGACCCCCCGCCCGTGGGCGAGCGCGCCAGCCGGCCCCTGCCCGAGAGCCACCGCCACAAAGAGAACGCGGGCGCCCGCTCCCCATGACTTCCTAAAGCGCGCGGTCCCCGCCGAGTCCGCTCCCTCCCGGGCCGTGTCCCCCGCCCGCCCCCGTGCGTCCCCGCGCGCTGCGCCCCGCGCCCCGCCGGCATGGACGTCCACACCCGCTGGAAAGCACGCAGCCCGCCGCGCCCGGGCGCTCCGCTGCTGTTCCCGCCGCCGCTGCTGCTGCTGCTGCTGCTGCTGTGGGCGCCGCCTCTGAGCCGCGCAGGTAAGGCGCTCGGCGCGGGGGCGGCTGTCATCCCCGGGCCCCGGTGGCCTCCCTGGCGCTGCCCCCGGGCTCGGGTACAGCGCGGGCCGCCTCCCCGGAGGCCAGCTGTGGGCGCCGGGGACGGAGACGCAACAGCAAGGTGCCCCGCGCGCCAGAGGGCCGCCCGGGTGGGGCTGTCGCGCGCGCCGGGAAGGACCTCGTGTCGGAACAGCCACAGGGACTGTCCACGAGGCCGGCAAACTTTGTCCCGAAACTGAGCTTCTCCCACATCACTCGCGCCCGCAGCCGAACTTCCTCTCCTGAAAACTGGGAAGGGTCGCCCCCTAGAGTTACAGCCCGTCAATTCCAGCGGGGCTCCCGGGGTGAGGGGACACTGGCCGCTGGTGGGGGAATCCCAGAAGCTTGAGCCCCCAAGCCCTGCATTCCACCCCCAGGCACCCAGGCTGGGTCTCTGCTTTCCTAGGAGTCTTGCCATCCTGGCCACTAAGTGCCCCTCGATCCTGGGGAGCCTGGAGGCTGGTAGACCAGCCCTGTGCCTAATCCCACCCCCAAATCTCCTGAGCCCCTGGCAGGCAGGTTGGTCTTTTTTTTTTTTTTTTTGTGGTGGTAGTGGTGGAGGTCGAGCAGAGTGGCTCAGATGGTGCCCAGATGGGTTACTTCTCCTGCCAGAGGTCTCACTTGGAAGGAACTGTCTCCCATGGGGAGTCTTACAGCCCCCCCCCCCCCAGCGTCCTGATGGGACAGTGGATTCTAA
This sequence comes from Procyon lotor, assembly GCA_028646535.1. NCBI lineage: Eukaryota > Metazoa > Chordata > Mammalia > Carnivora > Procyonidae > Procyon > Procyon lotor. The sequence continues at coordinate 75,068,614 of CM053615.1, forward strand.
GCATCACCTTGGTTATCTGTGTGATGGGTCTTCACACAGCCTCAGCCACCAGAGGCCCCAGAAAACCCCCTGAGGCCCCATTAACAGGCGGGAGACAGGGCTCAGGGCTGCTGGTGCCAGGTCAGGGAGAGTGAGGGGCACAGGGGTGGGGCAGTGGGCTCAGCTGGACCACCAGGCCCCAGGGAGGGCTCCGCTGCCCGCCCCCTTCTCCTCTGCTTTGTAATTTGAATCCATGTGGGAAGAATCACTTTCCGTGTTCCGCTGGCCAATTAAGATACTCTTTCCCTTTTTCCTGGCACGTTGGGTGTGTGGTGGGCCAGAGGGGATGAGCAGGAGTCAGGGTGTCCGGCCAACATGGGGTGGGGGAGACACGGGGTGCCTGGCCTAGCTCTGGGGCCTGGGGTCCTAAAGCCGGACTGCCAGTAACATGCCCAAGATCCTGGGCGGACTCTGCCTTTGTCCCTGGGGATCAGCTAAAGGTGGGGGACAGTCGTGGTCTCCAGAAAAGTGGCCTGGCGTGCATTGGAGGACATGGTCAGGGGGCCCCGTGGTGGTCTTAGCCACGTCCTGCTCCCCGAGGGCGAGGGCGGCCCCTTGGAGGCAGACGCGTGGCAGAGGGGCCGAGGGTTTGCACAGCTGGCTTCGGTCAGAAAGACAGGAAGCGTGTGAAGAAGTCACTTTTCGGAGCGGGTTCCCAGACCTGTCCCCACCTCCCCGTGTGGGATGGGTTTTGAAGTCCAGGGCAGGGCAGCGCGGGGGGCCAGAGCGGGCCGCCGGGCACCCCAGATGCGGGAGGCGGGAGCCTGTTCCTCTCTCCATTTTGGGACTCGCCAGATGTTTTCCGAGTTTTCTCTGAACACGGCTCTTTTTTCCTACCTTCTCCTCGGCCAAGTGTGTGAAGGAATGAAAAGTAAGATTGCATTTGGGGCCGGTTAACGTTGTAAGGGGCGGAGGAGACGATGTGAAATGAAACATGACCCCAATATTTGGAAATTGAGGTCATCTCCTCCGCCCGGCATTGGGCGGCTCCGGTCACGTGACTGCTTCTTGCAGTAATTTCGTGGGGAGGGCTGTCCAAGTTTTGCGGGGCTCGACGGATACGAAATGGTTAAAGTTCCTCTGACTCAATCGAGTTGGCTGGAGAGACACCCTTTTCCATCTTTCCCCCTTGCCCGCCTCCCCAGAAGAGAACAGGCTGAGGCGGGCTCCCCAAGCCCTCCTCCTCGCCCTCATCTGGTCCAGATCTCAGTCACTGGAGGGGCCGCAGCTGCGGTCACTGCCCGGGGGTTGTGACCACCCGGCAGGGGCCTCAGGCAGGAGTGTCCTCCCGGGGCCGGAGCCCAGAGGGCCTTCTCCTGTGATGTCGCTCCAGGCTGTTTCTGGGGTGCTGGCCAGAGCCTGCCCCGTTACCCCACCCTTCAGATATTTCTGGACCGGCACCGCGGCCACGCCCTTAGCCCGGCACAGCTGATACCCGCCCGCCGCGCCCCTGCCTTCTGGCCGTCTGGCCCTGCCTCCTCCCTGGATCGTGGGCACGGTTGGGTGGAGCTGAGGGGGGCAGGGAGCAGATGCCCACTGCCCCCCGCCCCCCACTTAATAACAGGACAGCAGAGGCCAGACTAGCGCTGAGCCCCCGAGGGTCAGGGATGAGTCACCCCCACCCCTGAGGCCCCGTGGCCCACACTGGAGCCCAGGGGCTGCATTTAAGGAGCAAGGCAGGGTCCCTGCCCCCGGGACACCCTGGCCCCTGGGAACTGTGGTCACGGGCGTGCTGACCCCTGCCTGGCCGCGTCATCTCACTGGACCCTCACACGGGCCTGCAGGATGAGGGGGCCCAGATGGGCAGACTTGAGGGAGACAGAGGGGGGACCTCTTCACCTCCATTTATCGGCAGGTGAAGAGGTCATGGCAGTGGGGGGGGGGGTCCTGCCCCCTGTGGCCCCAAGGTGAGAGCTGTGTTGCTTTTGCTTCCCCTCCTGCCCTCCCTCCCTCCCCCTCCCCCCTCCCCCTGCTCTCCCTCCTCCCCCCTCCCCTTCTTACTCTTTCACTGGAATGCCTTTGGGAGGGACCAGATTGATTGCAAGTCTCCACTCTCCTGTTCTGTTCCTTCTCTTTAGCTGGCCCTTCACTCATCCTTCACTCATCCTGTCTGGACCCCGAGGGCCTTCCACGCAGGCTGACCCGGAGGGTTATGGGAGGGCAGAGGTGAAGGGGGCGGGCTCCTCCCTGCGGGAGGTCCAAGTCTTCGGGGCCAGGGCACAGGGGTTTGTTCCGCTCTTCAGTTTTGTGCCAAGTGTCATGTGTCACCTTACCTGGTTTGGGAGGGCTGGCCTCACCGGGGAGATCTGGGGAAGCTTCCCGGAGGAGGTGACGCGAAACTTGGTCTTTCTTGCCACCTTCTTCCCCTTCCTGAGCAGGTGCCCTCGTCCACCTCTGGCCTTACTCTTCTCCGTTCCTCCTTCTCGGCAGGACATTCCACACTCAGCCCTGGTGTTCGGTGTTCTCTGGGGTTGCTTCCCTGGGCTGGAAAGCCCCTTGTTAACTCGGTTGGCAGGGCGCCCCCAGCTCCGCTTGTCCTGGGAGGGCTGTGCCAGCAGAAGGGGCTGCAGTGAGAAAGAGGGGGTCTCTGCAGGAGACCCGGGGGCTTCCTTAACCCTCTGTGTGCCTGCACGTGAGGCTGGTGCACTGAGTGCCGGGGCGAGTTCTGCAGATAAATTGACAGCCGTGGCTGGGATGGGGGGGGTGGCTTCTGGCCACGACTTTGGGCTCCTGTGCTTCGGGACAGGCGGTTAGTCGTGGGAGCGGGATCTGATGGCTGAGCCCCAGGGGCAGTGTGGACAGTTGGGGGGTCGCCTCTGAGAGGCCAGTCACCCTGCCTTATCTTTCCTGTCTGGAAAATGGGGAGAGTTGCTTTGAGGGGTGGGTGTGTGGACTGCCCGATGTCGAGTGAGCCCCCGCGTAAGAGAGGACGTGCCATGGCTGCTCTTTGGGTTGCTATTTCTGCAAAAGGAACTGAGCAACGAGCACGCTGTTCCCCCTCGCCACCCCCACCCCATCGGCGGCCATCCAGAAGTAGCCCAGCAGAGGGACGTGTGGCTGGCCAAGGAGGCCGCATCCCCGGAGGCCTCTGTCACCCCCAGGCCGGGTCAGCGTGCGCCCCTCATCAGCTCCACATCACCTTGTGGGCCATTTGCACGGGTCGCATGAGACGTGCTTGACAAGCCCCTTGGACACCTGTGCGTGTTTCTGGGTGTATGTGTCGGAGCACGTGCACGTGTGTGATGTGATTTGTGCGGACCCACGTATCTGTGTGTCCTGTGTCCGTGCGTGTTTGTGGGTGTACGTGTGCCTGTGTTTCGTGGTCTCCTGGGAACCTTCTGTGTTTGGGCAGCCCGAGGCAAGGCGACATTGTTCTCCCTACCATGGGTGCCCCCCGCCAGCCCCCCGGCCGGATGGGAGACTTGGAGATGGAACTGTGGCCACGGAGCCCGCTGGGGAACCCCAAGGTGGGGGTCCTGCAGGAGGGCTGGCAAGGTCCTGCCGGGCCTGGTTCTTTGATGAGATGTTTTTACTCATAGGAGGGCGGCGATGTGATGCTGTAGTTTCTCTTTTCCCCGTATATGGGTTCCCCCACAGAAGGCACTCTGGGGTCTGCACTCTGCCAAATGTCCCTCTTAAGGTCTCTGGCCTGGCTCGCCTCGCGGGGATCCTGAGACCCTGAAGGCGGAGCTAGCTTTGGCCCTTCTCTTGGGCAGACCTGCTGCGGCTGGAGGCACAGCATGGGAACCTCGTGTGGGCGATGCTCAGGGCAGCCACACACCAGCCCCACTCCTACCAACTGTGCATTTAGCAGCCCTGTGCCTCAGTTTCCCTATTTTTGAGAAGGGGGTGATGCTCCTACCTGCAGGTTCTTTGTGGGGGTTCCGTGCATAACGTGTGCAGAGCACGGAATGCGCCTGGTTATCACCGTCTGTCTTCCCCAGACCCCGAGGCAGCGGGTATGGGGTCTGGTGCCGAGTTCCCAGCCCTGCTCGCTGGCTGGCTGTGTGAGCGCCTCCCTCGTGGGAGAAACAGAAGTGGTGACACAGAGGGTGTCCCCTGTGAGTTTATTAGACCAGCCGCCGGGACTCCTGTGGTGTTGAGGCCCAGGTGTGGAGGTCGCTCCCCTTCCTCCTCGGGCCACCCCCACTTTGCAAGGAGGGATTGGAGTCCAGAGATGGGAACGGACCTGCCCACATCCCACCGGCGGGACTCTGGGCTTCTGCCTCCGTGACGTGACCCCTAGTGACAGCAGATGCAGTGGACACGTGCCTGCTGGGGGGCGCGCAGGTGGGGGCTTTGCTGGCTTGGAGGCTGTTTGGCAGCCACGCGGGCCTGGGGGGCTGGAGGGCCCCTGGAGGGACCGATGAACGCTCGGTTGGCTGTGTGTGGCTGTGTGCTGGGGGTCATGGGGGTCACTCAGTCTGAGGCATCGGCCCATCAGCTTTGACTCACCCAGTAGTTTTCTGGCAGAGCCCCAACCCAAGTAATAACCCCACATTAGAAGTAAATGTCGCCGTTCTTTGGTGACTCAGGCCCAAGAAATGGAACCACAGTCTGACCCAGTTTCTCCAAAATTCCATTCCACAGAGCTCCAGGGGGCGCTGCAAGGTCTGTGCGTGAGCCCTGGGTCCCTTTGTTTGCTGTTTCCAGCACCTGTGTTCGGTTGGCGGCCGGCCCTGTCTGGCCTGGTCTTCCTGGCCAGCATCTTGGCAGCAGGGATCCTAATGACCTCTCTATTATTTTACCGAATGCCACAAAATGCTGTGGGATTGTGTATCTTGCAGCCGTAGTGATTTACATGTTAAAACTCTGAGCCTGCGTTGGAAAAATAGCGATCTCTCCATGACAGAGTGAGCGTTTTAAGGTAACTGGAAGGTGGGAAGCAGTCGTGTTCCATTCTGCCCAGGGCGACTGAGAGGGGCAGCGAGCAGCTCCGGTGCCCCCTTCTCCCAGGAGAGGAGTCAGAGGAAGTGCAGAGAGCCTGGGCCCTGCCTGGAGAGGTCTGGAGGGGCGGTCCTTATGCCCGAAGTGTCGGGGGACCTCCAGTGCAACTCAGATCTGTGCCAGGTCCCGGGTGGCAGGTGCACGGGTGAGCAACAGGTGAGCGTCCTGGCCGCGTGGGAACTTCTGGTGCAGCGGGGGAATCAGACTCCCGCACAGGTGACTGTGTCGCAGCCCAGCGCAAAGTGGGAGATAGTGAGTGGAACAATCACCGGCAGGTAGGGCTGCCACTGGCCAATCAGAGGGGAGGCACCTACAAACTTGTGTTGTGCTGGCCAATCAGAGGGGAGACACCTACCAGCCTGTGGGGTGCTGGCCAATCAGAGGGGAGACACCTACCAGCCTCTTTTGTGCTGGCCAATCAGAGGGGAGGGACCTACTACCCTGTGGGGTGCTGGCCAATCAGAGTCCAGGCTGCTTTGTCAGGTTAGAGTCCTGCCCTGGGTGAGTTTGTAGGGAGGCATCGCTCGGAGGACCAGAGGACACTTTCCAGGTGTGCCCTTCCTCTGGCTCCTGTTCATCTTTAGTGAGACGCCGTCCCGGCCCCTCCCACCAGCTCTGCACTGGGTGGGGCTGGTCCCATCCCCAGAGGCGCACGTGGAGGCTTTGCAGACCCGGGTGGCCCCCCGGCAGCCAGTGGCGCACCCCCACACCCCCGGCCTCCCAGTGACAAGCACCCTCAAGCTGGTGTGGGAGCATCACAGATGCTGGGGCAGGTTGCCACTCCCCAAGCCCGGCAAGGGGGCCTTGGCAGCTTGGGGCTTTTGTTTCTGTCTTTGTGCGGGAGAATGAGGTCCATGACCTGCCCACGGTGGGTAGTCTGGCAGCCTTGGCCTCGCTGTCTCCTTCATCTGATACTGGGCTGCTCAGTTCCCACCGCGCTGCTCCTCGCTGAACGTCAAGGCCTTGGGGAGGACAGCTGGGCGGCTGTGCACCCAGTGGGCCCCTGGCGCCCCCCCCTCCCGGCCTGCCTGGGTGGGTTCCTGGAGCCGGGCGTGGGGAAATCTGGGAGCCCAGAGCCCTGCACGGGCCGCATAGTGAGACGGGGGACAGGGAAGGGCTGCTTCTCAGCCCAGGAGCTCCATTTGGTCGCGGGAAGCCTGAGCCATGTTTGGGCCTGTCATGTCCTCCGGGTCTGCGGGGAGATGTGACTGGGACCTCGTTTCTGTTCTGTGTTCCCTGGTAGCCGTGTGCAGTGCTGGGGGAGGGGGGAGGTGGTCTCTGGCGCCAGCGCCCCGTGGAGACACGGCTGTCCTTCTCAGGGGAGAGTAGTGGCATCCCAGCTGGGTTTATGCCGAGGAGCAAGGGACCCCGTCTTCCAGGGCCTCTTAGACTGAACATGCTCGCCCCAGAGGGCAGGAGTGGGCAGCCCCTTCTAGGATGGAAGCTCAGCAACAGAATTTCCAAATGGAATTATTTTCTAGGGAGTTAGTTTGTTAGAGTCTTAGTTTAGATAAGGGCTCTTTAGCTCGGCAAGTCCTACTTGGACAGTGGCTACATTTCCCTGAACGCAGGGAACCTGCGGGGCCTCCTGGGCACCCAGGGTGGTGGGGCTGGCATGGGGGGCCGCGAGCAGCGAGCTCCAGGAAAAGGCTGGAGTCAACCCAGAACGGGGGGACCTGGGGGGAGGCTGGAGTTCTCGGGGTCACCCTCCCTCCCCTGAACAGGAGAGCTGCAGGTTTCAGCATCAGTGGTGGGGTGGGGACACCTACTAGGGGAGAAGGGCCAGGAGGGAAGGGGAGGGGCCCGGGGCTCCCCAACCCCGTGTCTGCTCTGCTTTCTTTGCGGTGGCCGCACCTTCAAGAAGCAGTGACCAGGGCAGACTTTGAAGGTGACACAGCAGCTCCCCACAATCCAGTGTCTGCCCTTGGCTAACCTCATGCCACCCAGCCCTCTCATTCCCCTGCCCCCGGGGACCGTGCCACTGATCCCCGGCGTCCCGTCACACTCAGCTGGAGACTGTGCCCAGCACATTCAGCTCGAGTCCTTCCCTCCCTGTGCCGGGTCTGTGCGGGACCTTAGGGACATGAGATGAGCTCAGAGGTCAGTGTCCTGGCCCAGAGGGCCTTGGTGCCACGCGTTGGGGGGCTCCTCGCTCCCCTGGGAGCTGGAAGGGCGGGTGCCTGATTCTTGCCTATGCCGAGTGCCCGTGCTCCCCGCCGAGGAGCACCTCTTTGCGTCCCAGTTTTCCCATCCGCGGAATGGGCATAGAAACAGGGCCTGTCTCAGAAGCCTGCTGGAAGGACTGGAGGAGTCGGCCCAGGAATTGCCTAAGGACTGTCGCGGTGCTGGTTCTCGGGTTATGACTGAGGCGTGTTTGGTGCAGGACACGAGTCTGGGGCCTCCGTGAGGGTAGATATGGGGCTGCTCGTTCAGGCCTCAGAGCTGAGCCCCTTGGGGCTTGCTAGTGTCACAGGAGAGAAGACAGCAGCCTTCGGGGTCCTCTTTAGGCCCAAGGAGGACGTGGGCTGGGCCCGTGGGGCAGGTTCTGGGCTCTCTGCCAGCTCTAGGCCCTGAGTGGGACATCCCCGAGACAGGACTGTGGGTGCCCTCTTCACATATATATGGCTGTGTCCCCGGGGGCAAGCAGGCTGCTGGGGCCAAAGAGCAGAGGACGGTGTGCGGCCAGACATGGCTCAGCCTGAAGGTTGGGGCTGAGGATCTTGGGGAGACCGGAGGCCCGGCAGTGGCTTCAGCTGGGGCGGACTCCCCACACCCTGCAGGGATGTCCCGGCCCCAAGGGCTGGTCCCGAGACAGCAGCTTTGCTGGCATTTTGCAGACAGCTGAGGTCCCTGGGTCTGGGACGCTGGCCCGGTGGCCTGGTGCTTTCTGGGGTTGACTGGGAGCAAAGGAGGCAGGGGTGTGGGGGCAGGTCCAGTCTCCTGTGAGGTGGGGCTGTGAGCAGGCTCAGCCAGGGATCCTGCGGCGGGGTGTCCTGCATCCTGCGGTCAGGGCAGCAGGGCAGATGGTCACCCGAATAATGGTAATGTCTGTGGCCAGGGTCGTCACTGCCATTACTAGCGTGTCAGGATGATAGCGTATATCGCTGTGGTTCTTCTGTGCCTGCTGTTATTACTGGAGCTCAGGGAGGCAGGATGGTCCAGGGAAAGTGAGGGTGAAGCTTCCGCGTGCAGATTCAGGGCTCAGCTGGACGTGAGAGGCCGCTGGCCGGTGAGTGAGGGCCCAGCTGGTGATGGGGTGAACCCAGGAGGGGTCGGGGTGCATTTGACAGATAATGCTCCCCAGGGGGCTGCTGTCCAAACTTCTGCACTGAATACCAGGGAGCTATTTTCGGGGGGCAAGGCCTGACAGCTGACAGGCCCAGGCTCCTGGGAAAGGAACTGGAGGTCTTCCTGGGAGTCAGTGCCTGGCCTCTGGCCTCGGGGTGATTTTGCTGATGAATCCACTTGGAACTGGAGGGCTTGGGGGTTCCTGGGGTTGCAGGCTGCTGAGACATCGGGGGGCCAGACTCCCGCGGTGGGCTTGTTGCCTGCTGTCCTGCCGCTGGGAGGGGAACCCCTGGGTCTTGGGTCTCCACCATCGGGGGGATGGTGTGCGAACCTCGCAGATTTGTCCTGGGACTCGCAGCCTGGAGGACCTCAGGTCTGTCCCGCGGTTCCTTCTGTCCTGGGAGGGTTTGATGGCCACTGTTTGCCAGGCTGATGGCACTTGGGGTGGAAAGTGCCAGAACCCAGCCTCCAGAGCCCCTGTTTCACCTGCTTGCCATACACCGCGGGGCTTTTCAACTTCTGGAAGCTTCCTTGCTCCCCAGGAGTATAGTGGGTGCTGCTTAAAGTGGAGAAACTCTCCATTTTCCTTATTTCACGGCTTCCCCTCGCATCCATGCCACCAGGACCCGCCTGGAGAGAGGAGTGCGCTGGGGGCAGTGTAGGCCAGGCCTCGGTCGGTCCCCCCAGCTCCGAATCAGCCCGTCCTTGCTCCCCCTGCAGTGCCCGTGTGGATAGGAGCCCACGTCCCCTTCTATGCCCGTCCGATTACAAACAGCAGCCTGGGCCTGGGAGGCTGCCGTCCGGGAGCTGGAGGACACACATCCCCCCGAGAGGGCTGGGGACGTGGGGACAGGCCCTTTGGTTTGACTGCTCTGTCAGTTCTTGGGCCCGCCCACCGTTCTGGTGGGCCGCAGGTCAGCTGAGGGGCAGGCAGGCTCTGGGCTGGTGGGGGGTTCCCAGCACCCCAGGGGCCTCTCCTGGTGAATGCGGGCAGAGCAGGAGGGACGTGCGCTGGCTTGCAAAGTTCCCCTGAAGGTAAAGAGTGAGATTCTCTATGACTTTTCTTCCCTTCGTGCACCGTTTTGTCCAAGTGACATCCTTCCAAGGTGAAAGGCCTCCCCTCCATTCTACAGGCCGGAAGACTGAGGCCCACAGAAGCCTCACCACTAGTAAGTGGCAGAGTCGCAGCCTCTAAAACATTGCATCTCAGTTATGGAAATCCCACTCCGTGCAGCCTCTTGGGGACAGGCCCCAGCGTGCAGAGGCAGAGGGCAGACCTCACGGTGGGGCCGAGGGGGCTTGGCGGCCTCCTTTGTCTCTGGGGCCTTCATCCCTGCAGCAGGGGGTTGGCGGGGGGAGGCCGGTGAACCCCAGTGGCCACCACAGATGACCTCTGTGTCCGCACCATGTAGAGGAGCTCTGCGGGGCTAGGTCTCGGGCCCTGTGTTGGGCCGCGGGGAGAGTGTTCGTAGGAGGGGGTGCACGGCCCTCGTCTGCGTTGGTTTTTCCATTTCAGTGGGAGGGAAAGAGCAGGGAGAGGAAGAGAGCCAGGTAGGTCTTGCCTGTTTCGTATCGGCTGACACACGATGGAAGAGACGTGTGGGGGTCCGTGCCAGCTGGCCACATGGTGTAAAGATAGGGTGGGGTCACCTCAAGCAGTTCTCCCCCCTGAGGGCCGTGGGGGGGCGTGTTGAGCAGCCCCTCCGACGTCCTAAGGGTTCAGCTGGTGTGGCCTAGCCACGGCCTCTCCTTGGCGGGGAAGCTGGGCCAGGACCCTGACCCACATCTTTAAACCATCAACATTTCAGTAAGGGAAAATAAGCCCCCGAGAACCAATGCCCCGAGGCCTGATTTCTGAGCCCGCCCTTTGTCTTCCTAGCACATTGCCTGGGATGGATCCGAAAATCTGGGGAGAGTGTGCAGGCTTGCCAGGAACCAGAAGCAAAAGTCTCCTACCCTTGGTTTCCCCTAAAGACGGGTCATGAGTCCTGGAGAATTGTTCAGGCCCTCAGAAACCTAGCTGCTTGGGTAACACGCCCATCCCGTGTGTGTGGGCCAGACGGAGTCTACTTGGAAAGGTTTAGGGAATCTCAGTTTATTTGAAACCAAGGGAGGAGGGCTTGTTGTGTGTTTCTGGTCCCGGGCAGGTCTGTTGGGGGGGCCACGTCCGGAGGCAGAAGTCCACACGGCAGGTGGTGGGGGAGCATGGCCCACGTTCACAGCCCCTGCCCCAAAGACCCAAACTTTAAGGCCAAGTACAGGGGTGGTTCACCCAGAGTCCCCACTAGACACAGGGAGACCCAGGTGGGGCTTGGGTGGCCCGTGCTGCACCCTCTGCTGGTGTGACTTCGCTCCCCCGTGCCTCAGTTTCTCTGTGTGCACAATGGAGCTGAGGCTGCCGCCCTTACAGGTTGGCGCTGACAGTTGCAGGAGGCTCAGTGTAGAGCCGGGAAAGCAGGCGGGAGGTCTCTGGACCTTGTGACCTCGTGCAGCGCCCATGGCGGGGGAGGGGGTCCATAGACGCTTGCAACCTCGAACGGAGAGCCCTTCACAGACTCAGGGTGTTGGCTGTTGTGTTTTGAGCTGGCCTTCCAAAGGAGGGCAGGTGTGAAGGGACCTGGGCTATTCTGGGGAAGGAGGAGGGTACCACACTGGCTGGCAGAGGCCGGGATCGGCACGCGATACCCCTGCTGGGGCTCCGGGAGAGAGGAGGGGGAGGATTGGGATTTGGTCATGCAGGTGTGGAAGGACGCCTCCTCTGGGCGCTGGGTGGGCCCAGGGCTCCGCCAGACCGTCCCCCACGGACATCCATCCGCACAGCGGGCTGAGCATCCCAGGTCTCTGGAGAGATCCCCCACAGATGACCCGTTTGTGGCTGGGCGCGTGCGTGTGCAGGTGGGAGCACCGTCCCAGGAGCACAGAGCTGGTGGGTGCCCCCAAGCCCCCTGTGTGCCGGGGGCTTTATGCCCAGCACTGCTTGCTTCGTCCAACAACCCCGGGGCGGGGCTGGGGGTGGCACGGTGGGGACGTGTCCGGTGACTCAGCTAACAAGGAGCAGGCCTGAGATTCAAACACAGCTCTGAGCACCCCAGGCCCCTCCTCCTGCCAGCCCCCTCCTGCTCTGTCTTCTGGATAATCTCTCAGCTGTCACCCGGCTCCTTAGCTTCCATCCCTCCGGATGACCCTCTCCAGGCCTGTTCACCTCAGACTCCTTTAATTCCCGGTAAATAACTTCCAGAAGCCCTGTCGGCCCTGGTTTGGAATTCCTTAGCTACTCGCCGCTCTGCCTGCCCTCCTCCAGATCCCTTCTTCTGTCCTGGGCCCTTAGCTCGCACCGCTTCTGTTCCGCGGGCCTTCCAGCTGGGGAGGGGGTCGCTCCTGTCACCGTACGGGTACCACCGCCTCTTGCTGCCCGGCCCGCCCGCGGAGGCCCGGATCACGGGTGCGGCGCCCCAGGCCACCTCCCCCGGGCGAGCCTGGGCCAGCTCCTCTGGGTCCCATTCTTGGCTTCCTGCTCCAGGCGCCCCCCCCGCCCCACCCCCCCCCTCCCCGGTGCTGAAGTTAAGCCCCAACGAGAGCACTGGGCTCCAGGCACTGGCCTTTCTCCGTAAACACTGAAGCCTGGTCAATATCTTGGCAAGAAAATGCGAACGACAATCCTCCAAGAGGGGTCGTCTGGTGTTTTTCCAGTCCCTTATTAAAATAGTTCCTGATCTGATTTCTGCAGCAGTGTAAACAGCCTGCGAGTAACTGCTCCCCAGAAGGGCCGGGGCACCGTGCTGTTCTGGGCAGCCCGTCTCTGGGGTATGTCAGGCTCAAGGCGCGTGCATTTTTCTCGGACGACTCATGCTGCTCTCTCTCTTGCTGCCCCTTCCTCCCCGCTGTGACTTCCCAGCGCCTGGGCAAACTGCAGGCTGCCGTGTCCGCCCGGCCAGGCCCAGCTGTGCAGGCTTAGCTCCCTCTTGGCGTGCCCCGCCCCCTGCTGGGATGCACCCCTGCTGTGGGCCAGGGCACTGGGGGTGCGCGCCAGGGCGGAGAGTGGCTGGGCTGGCAGAGCTTCCGGGGGTCCCTCTCTGCCCTCCTGTCCCGTGGCCCCAGGGCCCTCATGTCCCTTTTGTGTCCTGATCCCGGCCTCAGCTGTCCCAGCGCTCGAAGGAGGGGGCTATGTGGCAGCTGCCCATTTGGACGGGAGAGCGAGGACTCTCACGGAACCTTCTGGCTCAGACGTGGTGCTCCGGGTCTGGTGTTAATCACGTCCCTGCTGGTCCGCTAACGCTGCGTCCGAGTGTGTAAACGAGCTCCAGAGCTATGAGCGAGGCTTGTATGCCCAGCGCCGAAGGACTGTGCACAGCTGTGCCACGGGGCGG
>CM053615.1:75081754-75113264 GCA_028646535.1 Procyon lotor
CCATCAACCATTCCACTACCCACCCACCCATCCAGATCATCAACCATCCCTCCACTCACCCATCCCAGACCCTAAACCCATTCCGCCACCCACTCACCCAACCAGACCCTAAACCCATTGCTCCACTCACCCACCCGTCCAGGCCATTAACCATTCCCTCACTCACCTACCCATCCAGACCCTAAACGCATTCCCCCACCCGCAAACCCCTCTAGACCATCAACCATCCACCACCCACCCATCCATCCAGACCACAAATCATCCACCCACCCTCTGATCCAGACCATGAATCCACCCCCCAACCCCCTCCATTCTTCCGTCGTGGCACTGGGCTGCCCCCTCCACCACCCCATGTTCCACTTTAGCGTCAGGGTGGTGCGACCCTGCAGACTTCCACGCTCACACTGGGGCTCCTTGAGGGGGAGGGAAAGCTGACTCACATCAGCTTCCGAGTGCTTACTTAGCAAAGGCCTGGGCACAACTAGATTCTCAGGCTGTGTGTGTTGGCTTGAATTGAGAGACAGGATACTTGCGGCTGCAGGGGCGGCCCTCCATGCGGCCAGGATAATAACGAGGTGCTGACCATGTCTCAGGAGTTCACCCAAGAGGGGGCCTCTGGCTCTGGACTCGCTGGGGAAGTGGGAGGTCAAGGGGCTCTCAGCAGAGGTGGGACGAGGACCAGGGAAGCCGTGCAGCCGATAGTAATAGAATGTCAGAGACGCTCTGTCTAGGGGGCAGGGAGGTAGAGAGTCTGTGTTTCAGGCTGTTTGGTTATAGATTCAGAAATTCTACTCATTCCCCAAATACCCGTGTCAGGTTTTCTTGACTACAAAATAAAGCATACTCATTACAGTAAATTTGGGAGACACAAAGCTGCCTTTTTCTTTTCCATTCTCTGTTAGTTCGGGCTGCTGTGACAGACTTCCATAGGCTGGGTGGCTGATAGCCCACAGAAGTTTATTTCTCATGGTTCTGGAGGCTGGGAAGTCCAAGGTCAAGAGCCAGCATGGTTGGGGGAGGATGCTTCTTCCAGTCCGTAGCCCGTGCCTTCTCGCTCTGTGCTCATGCGGTGAAAGGGGCGAGGGAGCTCTGTGGAGCCACCATCGCTGGGCCGATTTCACCATAGGAATTTGCCGGGGGGGGAACACAAGCATTCGGCAGCACTGTCCTCACGCTTTCCCCTTTCCCCAGCCGAGCTCAGATAGGAACAGCGATGCACCTGCTTTGGTCGCAGACACTTCCCATGTCATTACCGAGTGTAAATAGCCCCGTGAGCACCGGTCATTCACAGTATGCTCGTGCTGGAGTTTACCTCTCTGTTCCCCCGCATTGAACTTGGTTTGTTTCCAACTGTTTGTTGTTATAAATAACACCTGGATGAACATCTTTCTGGTAAATCCTCTCTGCCTCTCATTATTTCCTTGGGGTGGATTCCTAGACACTGACTCACCGCGTTAGAACACAGGAATGTTTTAAAGCCCTTTTACTGCAGCTGTCATTCCAGCCAACAGCGGGTCCTTGTTGCTGGAGCTACTGTGCCCTGGGATAGAGTGGGGCTGCCCGCCCACCTTGAGCCGGTCACTGCCCCCGCTTTGTGCTCCTGGGGGAGCAGCAGGGCACTGTCCTGTAAGGTCTGGGACCTGGCTGGGCTGCCTAGGCCTTTAGGGTTTGGGTTTCCCCGTCTGGAGGATGGAGCACACTCCCTGCCCCACGGCGTTGTCCTCAGAGGTGGGTCATTAATAACACTTAGGACTCACGTGCATCCTTGAGATGTCTCCTCCCACTTAATCAGAAGGCACAGGGAATCTTCTGGGACCAAATGGGCAGTCAGTAGGTGTTCCCTGTGTGCCCTCTGCTCCTCCTCCTCTCCCCCATGGTCTGTGTGTTTGCCGAGTTCCTGCTGTGGCTCGCCGAACAGATGGTGATATCGGGTCCTGCAGATTGTAGGGTTCCCTCCCCACCAGACTGTCACATGGAATGAGTGTGCCCTGGAGCCCTGGGGAGGAGGGCAGGCTGGAGCTGGTGCGTGGGATGCCGCAGGGGCGGGTGGGAGAGCGGGCTGGCCTGGGTGGGGACAGGCTAAGGGGTGAAGGCAAGGGCCCATCCACTTTCATTTGGGCAGTATCCTGGCTGGATGCTTGGGGAGGAACCTTCCGGAAGTGGAGATGGGTTCTGCGTAGCCCCGCCCACTCTTGTACATCACCGCCTGTGTCTGGGGCACCGACTGAGGCTGGCCACGTGGAATCTTCAGGGAGGGCAGGTTTGGGAACTCCGCTTCCTCAACCTGCCCAGTGTGGGCCCAGGGGGTTCAGTGGGACTGAGGGTATAGACTCGGGGGCGATGGCCGTGAGGGCCCGTTCTGAGTTCTGCCACCAGTTCGTGGTGCCTCCTCCAGGGGAGTCGAGTAGTTTTGCACAGTTATGTGCTCATTTCGTGTCCATGTGGCTGGTTCTGAGTCATAGTTAGAGTGTACTGGAGGCTTGCTTGGCTCTACTAATTGAAAAATGCCTTTTGGTCCTGGGGGAAGTAACGCAACACAGTCCTCCAAAGGTCAGAGTGACCCAGTGCAATATTCTTTTACTTGGATCACATAACTGAATAACATAATTTCAGCCCCGAAGACCTTGAACCAACAAAACAGCACGAGGACCCTTCCGCCACTGTGCTCTGAAAGCTCTTTCATCGGGGCCTTGTGAGGAGCGTTCAGGTGGGTGTGTGGGCCTTGATTGGCCAGGTGCTGGCTTTCATTTGTAATGGGAGATATTCCTCTTAACTTCACTTATCACATTGTTTGCTTTGTGACATTTAATAGGGGGTGATACCATCTCTAAGGGCGAATCTTTTTCTGTGTCTAAAGTCTCTTTCAACGAGAATTTCAAGGCAGATACCAGCCAATGTCAGTGCTGGAAAACTAGTGAGCTGGCAGATACATTTGCCTTTTGTCCACATTTCAGTCTGGAAGGGCAGGGGTGAGCTGGACTCGGGCCTCATCAAGGGGGCCCTCTGAGGATGCGCGGGGTGGGGTGGCCCGCTCCAAATGTCAGACTCAGGAGCTGTCACATCCCCAGGAAATGCAAATGCCATTTTTATGAAGTTAAAAGTCCATCGGCAAGGCAAAGATGAAAGATCTGTGACAGTCTTGTGGGTTTAGTTTTAGGTGGACATGGGGAGAGGACAATTATTTAATCATAATGTCATTTCCTGTGGGACACTAATTGGCATTTATTATTCCACTGATTTGTTATAAAAGCAATACACACCCATCATAGAAATATGAAAAGCTACTGAACAGTATAAATAGGAAAATAAAAATGAACCATAATCCCTTCCTTGTTTAAGCCATGATCCTGGTGATGGTTTCTATTCGTGCAGTCAAATAAATTACCAGCTGAACAGTTTGATGTATTTATTTTCCAGTATTTGTTCCGTGCCTGCATTTCCAAAATTAACATTATAGGCCACTTTGTAATAGTTTTAAACTTAAAATATGCATAAAACTCAGTAAATAAGGACTTGAAGGGAATTCCCTCCATCTGATAAGGGGCACTGATGGAAAACCTGTATGTTGAAATCTCTCCCCCCTGGGATCAGGGACAAGGTGAGGACATCTGCTCTCACGATGCCTATTCAACATTGTGTAGTGATCCTAGACAGTGCAATAAGGCAAGAAGAGGAAACATGAGGCATGTAGATTGGGAAGGGAGAAGCGAAACTGTCTTTTTTTGCAGACCACATGATTATTGATGTTAAAAATTCTAAAGACTTTACAAAAAAGCTTCCAGAAGTAGTAAGTAAATTTAATGTGGTCACAGGAGCCAAAGTCAATACAAAAAGTCATTTAGTATGTCTAAAGCATAGAAATGTACAGTTGGAAATAAATATTAAAGCAGCTGCTGCAGCAGCAACTAATACGGAACACTTAGAGATATATTTGACAAGGTAATTGTGCACTGGAAATTGTAAAACATTGCTTAGAGGTGTTAAAGAAGGTCTAAAGAGTTGGAAAGGTATACCATGCTCACGGACAAGAAGATTTAATGTTGCAAAGGTATCATTTTCACCTGAACAGATCTACAAATTCAGTGCAATGCCAATTAAAATCCCAGTGTCCATTAAAATCCCTAAAGACTTGGAGAGGTATACCATGCTAATGGACAAGAAGATTTAATGTTGTGAAGGTATCACTTTCACCCAAACGATCTACATATTCAATGCAATGCCAATTAAAATCCCAGTAGGCATTTTCAAAAAATAGACATTGACAGGATGATCCTGAAATCGTATACGGAAAGGCAAAGGACCCAAAATAACAAAAGAAAATGTGAAAAAGAAGAATTTAGAGAACTCTTTTGATATGTGATTATAAGACCTACTGTAAAGCTACCATCATCAACGCATTCTGGTGTTGACCTAAAGACAGACGTGAAGAACAAGGGAACATAAGAGAGTCTGTAAATAGTCTCCCTCCTATATGATTTTTGACAGTGGTGCTAAGAAATTTCAGTGGTGAGAGGGTAGTCTTTATGGACAAATGGTGCTGGAACAACCAGACATCCATTTGCAAAAATAAACCTGGACCCTTTACTTCAAATCATATATAAAAATTAGGATGAATCATAGATGCAAATGTAAGATTTAAAACAATAAAGAATAAAACAAGAAAGAAAACCCCTTTAAAAAAAAAAATCCTGAGTTTGGCAAAGATTTCTCAGAAAGTACACAGAAAGTATGAACCATAAAAAAACACTCAACACATTGGACTTGACCTAATGAAACGCTTCTGCTCTTCAAAAGACACTGTTAAGAAAATGGGAAGAAAATTCCACATATTGGAATAAAATGTTTGCAAAAACACATACATGATAAACACACCTGGAAGGGGTAAAGGAGTGTTATATACTTGACAGTGGAAAAGATAAATGACCCAATTTAAAACTGGGTGGAAGAGTTGAACAGACATTTCATCAAAAAAAGACGTATGAATGGCATATTTGCATATGGAAAGATGCTTCACAGCTGCAGTCATCAGGGAAATGCAAATGAAAACCGCAGGCAGGTACCAGGGCGCACACATAAGCATTGGCCAGGATGTGGAGAAACTGTCAGATTTTATCGGTGGGAATGCAAGCTGGGGTAGCCGCTTGGGAGGACAGTTTGGCAGGTTTTTAGAAAGTCAATATACTTCCTGGAGGACCCAGCAATTCCGCTCCTATGCGTTTACCCAAGATACATGAAAACATATGTCAATGGAAAGACACACATGTGAATGTTCACACACCACTTTATTACCTCAAACTGGGAACAACACAAATGCCCATCAGTGGGGAGATGGCGAAGCAAATGCTGGTTGACCCGTGCAGTGGGATTCTTCACAGCGATAGCCACAGCGGGCACGTGAGCAATGCAGGTACAGAAGCGTCATATTCAGTGGAAGATGCAGACACAAAAGACCATAGGTGATATGATCCTATTCACGTGGCACTTGAGAAAAGGCCAAACTATAGAAAAAAGATGAGAAAATAGATGCCAGAGGCTAGGGGTGGAAGAGGGACATGAAGGGCTTTTTGAGGTGATGGAAATGTTCTCCATCGTGACGGTGGTGGGTGGTTCCAAGACCACACAGTAGTCCAACTCCTGGTCTATAGACTTAGAAAGAATGAATTTTAAAGAATGGATGTTATGCAATTATTTTACTGCATGCAAATTATACCTGCAAAACCCTAACCTGAATTAAACAAACAAACAAAAAAGTGGGATGCCTGGGTGGCTCAGTGGGTTAAGCCTCCTGCCTTCAGCTCAGGTTGTGATTTCGGGGTCCTGGGATCAAGTCCCACATCAGGCTCCCTGCTCAGCGGGGAGCCTACTTCCCCTTCTCTCTGCCTGCCTCTCTGCTTACTTGTGATCTCTCTCTGTCAAATAAATAAATAAAATCTTAAAAAAAATAAAAAGAAGACCTGGGAGCATTTCCCCAGATGATTAAATATCTCTTTATTATTAATATTAGGGATCACTTAATTAAATGCTAGTAACATTAGTTAACATTAATATAGCAAATAAAATGAACGAGTGTATGATATTCTGGGGTTCAGATGTACAGTAGTATATTCGATCACCCCCCCCTCCCAGCTTGGAACATTTTCTTTCAACGTTTTTGGTATTGCACATGACTTTGTGGCGAAGGTCTTTAAATTATTATACTTTTTCACCACTTGGTGTTGGAGGTAAATTCCCACTGGGTGAAGGGCAGGAATGCCCCCAGCCATTTCAGTACCAAGTGTGACACTGTCTCCTAGAAGGTGTCCATTTGGACTCCCATGAGAATTTGCATCCTTGCCAAAATTTAGTACATTAAAAAAAAAAAAATAGTTTGCCAGTTTGATGGGACACAAAAGAATCTTGCTTTAATTTGGGTTTATTTAATGATTAGTGACACGGAGCAGGATTTATTTGTTGGTTTCCTTCCTTTTTAGTTGCAAGTTTCATAGACACCTGTCAAGAGTGTTGCTATTGTAAATCTCGGTGCCTATTTGTTGCTGGCTGCTTGTGGTTATCCTTTCTTGCCTTTAAACCACCCAGAACTTACCGTCTTAATAGCAGTCCTCTGCTCTAGCAATCCTAGTTGGCTTGGGAGCCTTCGAGTGGGGCTGGTGGGCAGGGACCCTGTGTCTGCCCTCCTCCCCCCCCGTGTCTGGTTGAGCGGCTCCACTGGGGCTGGTGGGGTGGCCCTGGGTACTGGCTGGGGGCCTGGGTTCCCTTCACGTGGGCCTGTCGAGGGACTGCTTGGGCTTCCTCGCAGCATGGAGTCTGGTTCCCAGAAAGACTTCCAAGTTGCTTCAGGCCGGGACCTAGAAGCTAGCATGCAGGGCCTCCACCGCCTCCCACTGACCATGCGGATTCAAGGGAGGGGACATAGACACCTCCTCTTATTGGGCTCTTGTGTTAAAAAATTTGTGGCCAAAATACCACTTGGTGTTAAAAAATACCAAATGTGTTTTGGTATTTTGTTGCGGTTGTTAATACACGTACGCAGGTTTTGTGTGGCTCTCTCTATATACCTAGAGCATTTTTCAGAAGTGGAGGTTTATAGAGAGGTGAGCAGATGTCCCTCTTCACCCCCTACCAGGGCTCAGCCCCTACCCAGACAGAAGCCCCTCACTGTTTAGTGGGTATTGTCCTGGGCCTTTCTGTGCGTGCATTTACATGATATGGTTTCAGGTTACATAGACAGCTTTTATTTATTTTAGCATGAAAGGGATGGTGCTCTGTGAATGTTTTTGTGATTTGCTCTTTTCACATGTCTTGGCTGTCTGCCCTGGGTCAAGCCAATGAGACCAGCCCCTTCCCGTCCAGCCTCTGTAGAGGATTTCATACCCTCAGCTTGTTTACTTAACCAGCCCCCTGCCTGGTGGGCATTTACCTGGTTCCATTCTTTGCTATTACAAATGACTCTACCGTGGATGTCCTTATACCTTTGCAGGGTTTCTGCAGAATTCAGCCTGGGGGGAACGGCAGGTCAAAGTGTGTGTGCGTCCTAATTGGGAGGCTGCAAAATTGTCCCCACAAAGAGTTTCTTCCCTTACTGGATTTATCTTGAGTCCACAAAACCCACATTTCCTTCACTTGTACTTTGGATGGTTCTGTTTAATGGCTGGCTGGTTGGTTGGTTGGTTGGTTAGTCAGTTGGTTGGCTGGTTGTTTGGTTGGCAGGTTGGCTGTTTGGTCAGTTGGTTGGCTGGTTGGTTGGTTGGCTGGTTGGTTGGTTGGCTGGCTGGTTGGTTGGTTGGCTGGCTGGTTGGTTCATTGTTTGGTTGATTGGTTGGCTGGTTGGTTGGCTGGTTGGTTCATTGGTTGGTTGATTGGTTGCTTGGCTGGTGGTTGGTTAGTTGGTTGGTTGCCTGGCTGGTTGGTTAGTTGGTTGGCTGGTCGGTTGGTTGGTTGGCTGGTTGGTTAGTTGGTTGCCTGGCTGGTTAGTTAGTTGGTTGGTTGGTTGGTTGGTTGGTTGGTTGGTTGGTTGGCTGGTTGGCTGGTTGGTTGATTGGCTGGCTGGTTGGTTAGTTGGTTGGCTGGCTGGTCAGTCAATCGGTTGGTGGGTTGGTTGGTTGGCTGGTTGGTTGACTGATTGGCTAGTTGGCTGGTTAGCTGGCTGGTTGGTTGGTTGATTGGTTGGTTGGCTGTTTGGTTAGTTGATTGGCTGGTTTGTCCATTCACTGTTCTGTGTATCCACTCTGGGCTAAGCTCTCTCCTCCCACTGTGATTATGGGTGCCACCCTTCTCTCAAGAAACTCACAGTCCAGGAGATGGCAGGTCCCTTGGGGCATCTCCTGCTAGTTGAGTAGGGGAGGGCATGGTGTGTGCAGGCTGTGGCATGGTGCTGGGGTGTCACAGTTTATAGTGGAGCCTCTTGCTCTCCTTGAGTTTCATTAAGCAAGGGAGTTTCTTATGGACAAAACTTTGACTTGTCCTAATAACTCGAGGGAGAGAAGGAGCCTGAGACTCCACTGTTGTTGGTGTTACTGATTTTGGCCACCATTCATGGCTTCCTAGGAGAGGCAGGTCCTGTTATTGTACCCCCTTTATAATAGGGAAACTGAGAAAAAAATAGGGAAACTGAGGCTCAGGGCAGCGGAGCTGCTGTTGGTTTTGGGGTATGCTAGTTACCTGGTTCCCTGGTATGTCAGTTTATTTAGTTCTGAGTCCTAAAGACCACTTTCCCCCCAGCTCCCCAGGCAGGATGCATGTGCCCCTCGAGGGCGGGGGGCCAATGGTCTGGAACTGCTTGGGCCAGTGCAGTCGAGGCCTTGCCCGGACTCTGGAATGTCGGGAGGGTTTGTGCAGAAAGGATGCCCACACCTTCCACATGTGCTTGACTCCCAGTAGACCCCAGAGAATATTGCTGCATGCACGAGGCCCCGCAGCCCCCCAGTGACTGGTACTACGTGTCCATTTCACGAAGCCGTTTGTGCGTCTGGTTCAGGGCTGGTGCACTTCTGGCCCGTGCCTGCCCGTCCTCCTCTGCTCGGCACCCTGAGCACTCCCTGGGTGCTGGGCCTGGGTGAGGCCGTGGTGCAGAGGACCCCTCCCAGCGTGACCCCAGCTGGCCCGAGAGCAGCCAGCCCACCCTCTGGGCCTCATGGAAGTGGTGGTCGAGCCTGTCCTTGCGAACACAGCCCACCCCAGCCTGGTGGAACCCGGCGCTTGGTGCCATCCCCACCCCTTCTCTCCAGAACAAGGAGATAAATTACCTCTGAGGAAACTAAGACTAATCATCTGGTTTCCTGTCACGCCTGCGGGCTCCGCTGTTGGATCAGCTCCTGCTGGCAGTGCCCGTGCACGCCCAGCCCCGGTTGCCTCCTCTGGCCTGGGCCACCCTTGCAGCCGGCCGTAGGGCTCCCGTCCGTGCCCTATTGGGTCCGCAGCCCCCTGTGGAACCACACGGGGAGACACAGATAGGCTCCTTTGTTTCCCTGAGGCCAGACGGAAAGCGAGGATGACCGAGGAGAGGAGGAAGGTGGGGGTCACACACAGCCTCAGGAGTGAGTTTAAGGCCTGCCCCACTCTCACGGTGCAGACCAGGAGAATTACATCCCCACTGTGACCCTCCTTAGCAATAGGGTGGCGTGGGCACACAGTGGGCGCTCAGGGCCTCCGCTGACCCCCTCCCGGGGTCGTGCAGGCGCATGGTGGGTCCTCGGGCCCTTGCTGCCCGCCTGTCCCCCTTCCCACCAGATTCCCACTGCACTTGCTTGCAGCCCAGGGTGTTGTTTGTTGGGAATCCCTTTGGGGAAGGGATATTAGCTGTTATCAGCTCAGTGAGGCTGACCCTCCCGCTCTGCTGCTCTCCTGTGGCCCTTCGGAGCCTGCGTGCCTCCTGGCTGCTCCCTCCCTCACTGATTCCCCACTTCCTGGGCCCTGCTGGGCAGCTGGATGGCCTGTGATGACAGCTCGAGTGACGGGACCTCTCCAGGGCGACAAGTGCAGCGGGAACGGAATGCCACAGGCATTTGCTGGGAGGAAAAGGCCGGCCAGGCCCTTGTGAAGGAGCTGATGGCCCCTGGGGCTTTTCCCAAGGCTGAGCTGTGGCCCTGGGGGCTTCTGGGCCCGGGGAGGCTAGAGCAAGGATGGGGTGGCCAGCATTTCCCAGCAGTGGGGTGGATGGGGCGAGAACTTGGGGGTCGGAGCGTGCCAACTGCGCCAGGCCAGGCTGAGGGGCGTCCTGCATTTGGCGCTGACCTGCTGACCAGCTCTGTGACAGGCTCGAGGTCACCTCCGCTCTCCGCTGTCAGGGAGACCTTCGGGCTCTCAGTCCTGATCAGCTCCCAGTTCATCCTTCCCCTCGCCACGATGACCCTTCGCCCTCAAGGTGCGGCCGTGAAGGCGCAGTGAGGAGCAGGCTCAGGCCAGCCCTCTCGCCATCTCTGGGCTCTCGTATTGGCTCATGGAGGGAGCACTCCCGGGGAGCACGTCCCGCACCCTGCCGACCTTGCCCTCCTCCCGCACGCTGCGGGGCTGCTCGTGGGGCGAGGGGCTCGACGTCGTGTCGCAGTCCCATCTCAGGCTGATGCTGCCTACACCGTGGCCAGGCCGTGCCCCAGGCCCGCGCCCGCCCCCATCCCAGGGCTGGCCGTGTCCCTCGACGTGTCCTTTCCCTTTCATGGATGGTGGCAGGGAGGCGGGGCTGGAAGCCCCTTTCCCCAGGGCTATGGGGCTGCTGGCTGGGGGAGCTGGGACAGGAGCCATGCCCACCAAACTCCAATGCCAGGGCCAGGACGCCCCCCGGGGAGATGGCCTCAGGGGGACCTGTCCTGGACGTCCATCTAGTCCAGTAGGCAGATGCTGCACAAGTGATTTGTACAGAAGTCACACTCCTTCAGTGGAAAACCTCCCCCAGGAGGCTGAGTCAGTGGGCCCTGAGCTCTTGCTTAGAAACTGAAAAACAGGCCAGAAGTAAGTGACAAGCTTGGCGATGCTGAGCACCTCGGGTCCCGTGCCGGGCTCGTCCCCATGGGAGATAGAGACTGACAGGTGGTCAGGGATGCTGGAGGGAAGGCTGGTGGAGTCCCGGCTGGAGGAGTGGGGACAGCAAGCCCCTGCCAGCTGTGGGCTCCCTGCCAGGCAGGCCCTCGTGTCCCTTCCTGCATGGGGCTCTCCGCGGCCCACAGGGCAGGGCGGGCAGAGCCAGGCTTGAATCCAGCCCCCTCTA
Source organism: Procyon lotor (assembly GCA_028646535.1). Lineage (NCBI taxonomy): Eukaryota > Metazoa > Chordata > Mammalia > Carnivora > Procyonidae > Procyon > Procyon lotor. The sequence continues at coordinate 75,092,955 of CM053615.1, forward strand.
GCCACAAAAGTGCCTGAGTGGGGCCCAGGGGTTGAGGGCCATGTTGGGGGGGGCGCCCTGCGGGCTTGAGCTGGGTGGTCATGCTGTGCACTGCACAAGCCCAGGATGAGGCTTGTTCTCAGGGACCGTGATGGAGCGGTCCGTGTAATGCCGTGGCCTTGGTCAGTGGCAGCCAGTGAGAGCTGGGCCTTCCGGGCAGGACGGGCCCTGATGTGGATGTTGGCAGAGGAGCGAGTGCTCGGTGAGGGGGCCACTCAAGGGTGTTCAGGGACCCGTGTTCCCAGCATGGCAGCGAGGCTGGCCCTCCCCCAGGTGACAGCCCTGGGGTGTGGGAGGGGAAGCGCTCCGAGGCGGCCTGTCTCAGGCCCTCAGCACGTCGGCCGCCCCCTGCCCTTCTGCTTTGTTCCCATAGTTTGGTCACCGAAGAGGAATTTCAGTCATGGCCTCCAAAGGCCTGTTTGTTTTTTCAACCTGCTGGGCTGGCCTCCTTGGTGGGGCCACGGAGGGCTGGTGGGGAGGAGGGGGCTCAGCCCTGGGACAGGGGGCGCCCGCCCCTCGCTGGTGTCCTTTCCGGAAGTGGAGGCGGGAACTCGCGATGACAGAGCAAGGGCAGGTGTGTTTCCGCAGGTGGCCGTGTGGCGCTCTGCGGGCGTGGAGGGCCGCCCTCGATGGCAGGTGTTGTGAGCGTCCACTGGGGGCCAGGACGGCAGGGTCCTCCTGAGGTCTGCGGCCAGGAGAGCAGAGGGACATGACACCAGGCTGTCACCTCCCCTCGTGGAAGGACAAGGACGCAGCGACGGGAGCAGCGTGGTCACTGCATGCGGGTCGGGGGCAAATGCACTGTGCTTCAGGGACCCCGTCGTTAGCTCTGCGTGTCCCCTGCCGTGTGTCAGGCCTGGCGGGGATCAGAAGCCGCGGGGGGCCGTGTCGCGGCCCCCACTGTGCGCCAGCCTGCTGTGCGATCTCGGGATGGTCGCTCCCCTTCTCCACACCTGCCGCTTCCCAAATAAAGGGCCTTTAGTGGTGTTTATGGTCCCTTCTAGCTCTGGAGTTAGTTTTGAGGATTTTGAAGGGGATCTTTGAGAGAACGCCTACATTTTCTTGTGCCGCTGACGATGTTGACTCTGCCTCGTGCGGAACCCCCTCCCCACCTCCCGCCCCCGCCTCTGGGCTTATCCCATGAGGTTGTCCAGCCCCCTGCAGACACCCGGCGGGGTCTGGCCCTGGTCTCTGTCAGGAGGGCTCGCTGCTGGCAATGCCGGGCTCCGGCCTTTACAGGGCAAACCGTGGAGTTCTGGGGCCGGGGAGGCCTGGGGGTCCCGGCACAGGGACCGAGTCCCCGCGGGGTGGGGGCAACATCGTTCCTGCCAGGTGCTGGGGACGCCGCCTGCATGCCTCCCACCTCCCAGCAGCCCTGTCGGGACCCGGGGGTCTTGAGTCTTCTGAGCCTGTGTCACCGGAGGGCCACGGCTTTCCTGCCCCACGGGGGCTGTGCCGGTGACCACGGGATGGAGCGGGACCACCCCGGACCCGCACCTGTCCCCGGGGATTTCCAGGCCCGGGGGCTGCTGGAGCCTCTCACTGCCGGGGACAGTGCTGACGGTCACCTGATGAGATGGAGGTACCGGGATGCCCCCCCCTCCCTGCCCGGGGCCTGGGCTCTGGTGGAAGCCTGCGGCCTGAGAAGGGACCCAGGGTCCTGGAGATCTGGCGAGTGGCTTGGACGGTCCTGACGATGCCCTGATGGCAGAGGAGCGGTGGGCTCGGGCTTAGGGGCCCCAGGACTTGGGGCACAGAGAAAAAGTCCCCTCCCACTGGGGCCCCGGTCACGAGTGGCCTGGTGGAATCTGAAGGCGGTTACGGTGCCGGGTCCGGAGAGTGGGTCCTGATAACCCACGGCCTGCTCCCTGAGCCCCGCCGCGCGCCATCCCGCCGTTTGCGCGTAGCAAGTATTCGAGAATACGCGGGGCTTATTTAGAGAAGAGCAAAAAAAAAAAATAGAAAGGCGAGGACTTGGAGCCCGAGGCCCGCACAGGCGCAGGAGCCTTGTGGGGAAGGCGGGGCTCTGTGCCGCCCCCTAGAGGCTCGCTGGCCTGGTGACCGTGGGACCTGCTGGCAGTCGGGCAACGGGGGAGGGGGGTCTGCAGTCACCGCGGGGGGCTGCTTGGGTGCTTAGTGTCCTGCAGCCGTGAAATGGGAGGGCGGTGGCCCCGGCAGCGTGGAGGCCTGCTGTTCCGGCCCCGGAGGGGCACCGGGCAGCTAGCTGGCAGGCGGGTCGTGGAACGCGCTTCTGGGGGCGGCAGGGGGTATCCAAGTGGGATTGGTGGATGCATGGTCCCGGCCGTGTGCCCGCGAGTGGTAAAATGTGTCTCTGGGGCCTGTGTGCCTGCCCTGGGTCGTTCTCGTCCGCGCACGGGCTCCCTTGTAGATCAGTCCGTCGGTTCCTGCTACGCTTCTGTATCTGAGGGTCACTGCAGTCACCCCTGCATTTCCCTCCGGGGTCCTCCTGCTGCCCTGTGGGCTCATGGCACCCAGAGCTCAGCCACCTCAGTGCCAGGACCCTGTTGGCCCCCCGAGCCTTACCAAGTGGTGTGTGGGCCCCCGGGCTCTGCAGAGCGGGTAGGTCCCAGAGCTGGAGTGGGACCAGGGCGCCCGCCCCTCCCAGCACACGGTGGCCCCCGGGTGCGGTGGGCGGAGCGAGGTCTTACCACGGCGGGGGGCCCGGGCGGGGGCTTCGGTTCCCGCTCTGTCCCGGCCGTCAGGGAGGGAGGAGCAGGGACAGCTCGCTGCTTGTCCAGGGAACGTGCCCGGGGCAGCCTTTGCTGCTGGACCCCTTTCTCCAGCCTCAGCAAGGGGGTGACCTCAAGACCGGCTCCCGGGTGGGGTGATGCGGGGCTCAGACCCAGGCGCACCTGTCCCCAGGGCTGGCCATTCTCATCCTGTTGGAGACACCAAGGGCCCGGGTTTCCCAAGAAACCACCTCCTGGAGGGGAGGCTCCTGTGTCAACGGGAAGGAAAGTCCACGAGAGTCCTGTCCTGCCGGATCCCTCCCAGGCCCTCCCCACACCTTTTATGTAGCACTGGCACTGCGAGCCCCTGGCCGGCCGTAGGGGTGGCGCTGGGCCTGAGTGGCCTTTTCAACTTGTTTAGCAGAGGCCTATAAACATGTCCCGGAGGCTTCTGGAAAACAGCTCTCCCGTCAGCAAGCGAGAGAACAGGTTTGCAGGCTGCCCATCTGGGAAGAGCATCACCAGCTGGTGGGATGGGAGCCCAAGGAACCCCAGCTGGGATCTTTGATCCCTCCCCTGGCCACCGCCCGCCTTGGAACGGACGCTCAGAGATGAGCCAGAGCTCGGGGCCGTGTCACTGTGGCCGGTGAGCCGGCAGCTGGCGCGGCTGTCTCTTCCCACGGCCCGAGTCCAGGCCTGGGCTCTGCCGGCACCTGTGCCTGATGTCAGGTAGACGGGCATCGGTGAGGGCTGCAGGGGGCCCGTAGGGGGGTCCCCGGTGCTGCCTGCTTCGGAGGTACCCCCGCCATGCACGGAGGGACTGACGACACTGTGTGCTGGCCGGGCCCCATGTAGGAGCCGAGAGCCACCCCAGAAAATCACAGAGGCCACAGAAGGCCGTGACTCTGTCCATGAGTGGAGGTCAGTCTGGACCGGGAGTGTCCTGGGTCCCCACGCTGTCCCTTCCTTAAGGTCTCCACCCACACCCATGTTACAGTGATAGGTCTGCAGCCGAGCAGGGTGGTGGAAATGACAGTGCTGGGGGCAGAACGCTGGGGTCTGGGGAGCATGGTGTTCCCAGCGCGTCACCGTGTGGGGAGGGGGCACACAGGGCGCCGTCTGCACCTGCCAGGTCACCATCCACTGCCCTCAATGCCAGGGCCCAGCCAGCTCCAGGCCCGCCCCCCGGGCGAGGGACCTCTGTCAGGGCCCCGCTGGATGAGCGGGGGGTGGGGCACAGGCTTCGGGGTCCCCACACGCCCCCCCTTATGGTTGTGCTGAGCTCCAGGCACAGCCGCTGCTGCAGGCAGGACTCCTGGGACCGGAGAAGGGGAAACTGATGCTGGGGGAGGGGTGCTTTCTTACCCCCAAATGCTCCACCATTGTTAGAAAAGTGGGGCTTGGCTCTCGAGCGAGTCTCGGGCATGTACACGGCCATCCCTCTGGGGACCCTGCGTCGGCCTTGCGGTCACACCCAGCAGTGGGTGCTCATTCTACAGCAGCAGGTATGAGTCTAACCCGAGTCACCCCATGTAAAGACAAACTTACTGGCTAATGTGGATGGGCCTTCTTCAGGCACGGCTTGATCCAGGGGCTCAAGTCATATGGCAGGAGTCTGTCTCCCTCCCTGGAGAGGGCTGCCTACAGCTCCCAATTCACAGTCCATGGGTGGGGCCAGCAGAGCGGATTCCTGTTTCCGAAGGAAAAGGCCCAGGAGGGAGCTTTGTCAGGCTCTTTGCATCCACTTGGGATCGGGAGGTGCTGTGCTCTGATTGGCCCAGTGGGGCTCAGGTGCCCAGTGGCAGGGGTGGAGCCAGTCCCCACCCCCAGCTCCACCCCCACCCTGCAGGCTGGTGGGCACTGGCCTCTGGGCTCCCCCAAACCCCAGGGCGACACCTGCCGTTTGCACGACCTGACGCTATGACTCCAGGTTGGAGTTTATTTTCTCTGCCGGGACACCTGGGGCCTCTTGTTTGTAGTAATGGGAGCTGAGCTATCCCCATGAAATCTCCTGTTTGGGCAGGTGTGTGGATCCCAGGCCTGTGGTCCTCCGAGCCTGGAGGTCCCCCCTCTTCCTGATGTGAAGGAGGGAGCCATGGGCACGGGGAAGCCAGCTCTTGCTGAAGGACGCTCTGGCTTTGGTGGGAATGCCCTCGGGCCCTGCTGCCCTTCTCTGAGGAGCCCCCAGTGGAGGGCCCGGAACTTTCTGGAAGGGATGCATGGATCCCTTCCTCCCTTGGCCTCGGTTCTGCACTGTTTGGCCGAGGCATAGGTCTTCTGGGGGGGAATGGAAATTGGCTCTTGCTCTAAACAGTGATGGGAAAATCACATTTTAATTGGTTGACTATGGTGGATAAAATGTGCCAACGATCTCTGTGGTCCTCGTCTTGGTCACACGGGACGTGCTGACCCCGGGGCCGCACAGCAGAGCCCGCGAGCTGCCAGTAACCCGAGACCTCCCTCCCTCCGCAGCCACCCCGTCAGCAGTGGGGTCCCAGCAGCCCCGCGGCTTGCGTTTGGGTGGGTGTCTGGGTCCCTCCAGCACCCGCCAGTGGAGGATAACAGGGTGGAGGAGCCAAGTCTGCAAACTTGGGGAGGGGAGGCCACGGGGGGCGCGGTGAGCCGTGGTTCGCTCCTGCTGCGTGGCTGCGGCCGGAGCTGGCCCGGGAGCGCCGTTCTGGGGACCCGGACACGTGCTCTTCCCGGAGCGGGCCCCCCGGTGCCCCCGAGCCCCTGGTTTCTCGGCTGGTTCTGAGCTGGTTCCCGTGCCCCCCAACCCTCCGCGCGCCCCTGGGCCGGCGGCCGGTGCTGCCCCTTCCCCTGTGTGGGTGACCCCCTCCCTTTGCCATTCCAGCTCAGCCAGCAGATCTCCTGAAGGTCCTAGATTTCCACAACCTGCCTGATGGGATAACGAAGACAACAGGCTTCTGCGCCACGCGGAGATCTTCCAAAGGCCCAGACGTCGCTTATAGAGTCACGAAGGACGCCCAGCTCAGCGCACCCACCAAGCAGCTGTACCCTGGTAAGGGACGCGTGTGCTCCGGGCGGGGGACGGTGGGGATGGCGTGTGCGGGGACGGGTGTGGCCGCACCTCCCCCGCCAGCACCGAAGGCGGGCCCGTGCGCCTCCCCCCTGCTCTGCCAGGCGGGTGCCTCTCCAGCTGTAGGGAGGCTGCCGGGACTCCCCGTGCGGCAGGGTGACGAGGGCGAGAGAGACAGGGTCGTGAGAAAGGAAGCGCTCCGGCACGGAAGGTTAATTGGGGACAGTGACTCGAAGAGACGGGAATCGAGCTTCAGGGCCCCAGCAAGGGGGTGCAGGCTTCTTACGGGAAGCACTTGCCAAGCGGCAGATCCCTGCTGAATTACGTGCCCTGGGCAGGAGGTGAGGGGCAGGGTGACGTTGGCCGCCCACACGTGGCATCCCAGTTGTACCTGTCGCCCGGCTGTGGTCACTGTGGGACCCCCCCCCTCCGCCTCCCCCCCAGGTCAGCTGAACCCTTGGGGCTTGTCTGCACATGGGTAAATAGCCCATGATGGATCTCTGGCCCCCCGCCCCCGCCTTAAATGAGCTCGTTATGATTCTGATCAGAAAGGGGTCGGGGGCCAGGCAGGTACCCCGTCCCCCCCCGGGCAGGCAGCTGCTCCGTGTGCTGACATACAGTCATTAGTAGATGACTCTGTTCCACTTCTTGGCGACCTGGCTGTGACCTTGATGTTGGGCGGCCCCTGGACAGGTCGCGGCGTCTCTGCTTCCATGTCCCCCACGGGGTCCTGAAGGCCACGCTCTTTCAGGGGCTGCGTGCTTACTTCCAATGCTCCTTGCACTCAGCCTGCCTTTAACCCACGGGGCCCTAGAGTCTGTCCCGAGAGAGGCTGGGTCGCCCCCTTTCAAGAAGGTCACTTGGGGTAGATGAGGTCAGTTGGGGTACCGGGCCCCTCCAGACCTCCGGGGAGCCCACCTCTGTGTGCCCAGTTGCTTTGCGGGCTCACGGAGCAGTGCTCCATGGCCAAGGCTGAGCTTTGTGGGGACGTGTTCCAGCCCCTGTGCCTGACTTGGGGCGACCCGTGGCGTCCACCACGCCCATTTACCTGGTGGGCGGCTCCGTGCGAACCATCTGCGGCCCCGGCCCCCCGGCACTGGGGAGTCAGGGTGGCACAGGGCGGGCCCTGCAGCGCGGTTGCCCTCCTTCAGAGGGGCAGGTCGGCCATCCGGTGGTGTATGCACATGCCGCCCAGACGGAGACGCCCGTCCTCCCTGATTCTGAGGGGTCTTCCGCTTACACCCCGTGGTCTAGGTCCTGAGGTCAGTGGGACCCCGCAGTGCGACGGTAGGCATGGACCTTCCCCGATATTGGGCCCTGGGGGCCCTGGCAGGCTGTAAGGACTAAGGAAGAGCCCAGCACTGGGACGCTTTGGGGGGGCAGGCCGCAGAGGGTGACCCTGCTTGCCTGGGGGCCTCTGGGCCTCACCACCGTCTGCCTGCGGGGGGACATCAAGGGAAGACAGGCCCGAGACCCTAGAAGATGCCATTGCGGATTCTCCATGAATGCAGGAGACCTATGTCCCATGGGGCTGCCCCAACCTCCCAGGACCCCAGGACACAGCGAGCCTCCCCATGATCACCAGCCTCCACCTCTGTTCTCGTGCCTTGGATTTTGCCCTCGGTCTGGTAACCTTGGGGCCACTGAGGCTCCCTTCATGTTCAGGATCTGAAGCAGGGCTGGGATGTGCCAGCGTCCCCTCACCCCCCTTGGCCTTTGCCCCAGACCTTCCCTCTAGGCGGGCGTGGGGCTCCAGATCCGCTCCTGCCTTGGCTCAGTAGGATTCAGTTTAATAGTGATGCCTTTATTAACTTCCTACTGTATACCCAGATGGCCCCAGTGCCCTTGGGCCACAGCGGAGGGAAAAGGAAATGACCTCAGGAAGTAATTGGGCCTCTCCCCTGTGACTTTGAGAAAGCCAGTGGGAAGAGTGGGACCAGACGCAGTCCCCCTGACGGCCCAGCCAGCGCAGGTCATGGAGGTGTGTCCCTGTCCCGCACGCACCACACCTGGAATAGACCAACTCTGGTAAAGTCATTGTGTGTCGGCAGCAGGGAGATTCGTGTCGGACATAGTTACCCTCTCAGGCTCTCTGAGCCGAGTTCTGGTCGCACAGAGGTATGAGCACTGGGACACGGCGTCCCCACGAGCTGGAGAGACAGGGCATGGCCGTCCCCGGGCTGTGCTCGTTTTCCCTGATCTCTGTATTTCAGATGGGACGACAGCGGTCTATGGCATGGGGTCGTCTTGGGCTGGGGTGGGGCGGGCGACCCTCGAGATGAGAGTGAGGGACAGTACCTGTACCGCCCTGGACGTGGGCAGTGACTCCGAGCTCGGGTCAAACAGCCCCTGGGCCCCTCAGTGCCCGTCTGCCGCCAGGGACCCAGCAGGGCCCCGAGGTCCTGCCTCTGGCCCCGCAGCGGGGCCTCTCCTGGCCTGCCCAGTGGATGCCGCTCCCCCGGGGGGGGTGAGTAGGGCTGAGGCGGCATCCCTGACTCCCCTCACGTCCCACGTGTGGAGGGACAGTGTGGGGCCGAGGGCTCTGTGACCGTGGTGGTCTCAGCTCACCTCTTCCCAAAGGCTTGCCATCTGCGTGGAAGGGCGGCCTGCCTTGGCCTGTCCTGGGGCAGGTGGGTGCACTGCCCAGTGTCACCCCGAGCTGGGAAACAGGGGCCTGAGACGTCCCCTTAGGGGAGGGAGACCTGAGCCTGACCCCTGGGGCTGGGGACCTCGGACTCCGTCTCCCCGTGGCACCCTAGCTGGGGGCTTGGGGCCCGTGGGGTGACCTCCTAGCTGCCTCCCGTGTCCGCCTTGGGACCTCACACGAGTCTCTGAGCTGGCCTTTGGGGGCCATTTGGTTTCCCTGATGGAAGCAGCTGTGGCCTCTCTTGCCCTTGGCTCGCCCTGGCAACTTCTCCCCAGCCTGGGTCCTGCAGAGGTCAGAGAAGCCACAGCAGGCTGTACTCCCCCACCCCCGCCCCGGGAGTCTCAGGACACCCTGGGCCTGGTGCTCTGGAGGTCCCCTTGTCCCAGCATGGCACCCTGCAGATCTCTGCTCCCTTGAGCAGAAGCAGAGGCCCGCTGTAGGGCCGCAGGACCCATCTGTCAGCAGAGGGCGCTCACGGATAGCGTCTCCGCTGGAAACTGCACTGACCCGAGCTCTGCAGCCCCACAGGCCTTGGGGCCAGCTGCCTGATCTTGTCACCGTTCTAAGGGATGGGTCTGAGAACAGGGTCGCTCCTTAGCCAGGCCCATAAGCCAGGTCAGCGCCCCTCTTCCTTGAGGATGCCCGTGCCGACGCCTCTCCGGGTGCTGCTCCTTATGGCCCTTTCTGCAGAGCGTTCCCAGGTGGCTCCCTGGGCAGGGGCCAGCCACGCTCTCTCCATGCCCCAGGCCCTCAGCAGAGCGGCTCCTCCACCAGCGGATCGACAGGGAGGAGGGGCTGAGATTTCCTGTCATGGCCCAAGGAAGGGCGCCTGTGTGAGGAGATCTGGGGCGTGCGGAGCAGGCCCCCACTCTGCTCGGTGGGCTGGCGTGAGCCTGGCCATTGATGACCTCGTGGTGTTTCTGTCCAGAGTTGTAAAGACCATTCCCTGCCGTTAACTTACGGGTTTTTTTTTTTTCCCCTTCCTTTTTAAAATTTGGGTTGAAGTCTTTCGATTTCTTTCTACTTATCTTCTGTTTTGCATATTAGCCAGGAGATGTGGTCCCTGCCTCGGGACCTCGGGACCTCCCTTCCCCTTGCTTTCTGTCCCCCTTCCTCCTGAGGACACTCAAGGAGACACAGTTTGCTAGGTATAACCTTAGGCTCGATGGAAGATACGGAGATGCATCTGAAACAGCTCCTGCCCAGACAGAGCTGACATTCTAGGAGGTTCTAATCAGGATTTATACATAGATGTATTGAGGGTTAGGAACCGACGAGATACATTGAAGGCTCCCTGCTGGAAGGACCAATGAGGTTTGCATTTGAACTGAGCCTCCAAGAGGGTAGGCTTGGTCATGTGGTGCTAGGGAAGGGCTGCAGGAACAGTTTGATCCAGGGGCAGATGTGCAGCAGATGGCCACGCACCACCATATGCATCCAAAGTTGCCAGGTCCCCAAGCTGGTTTGCCTGTAGGGCTGCGACTGGGTGTCGTTAGGGCTTCCTGACTGCCTTCTGATCTCTGTCTTCTCCTACAGCGTCTTCATTTCCTGAAGATTTTTCCATTCTAACCACTGTGAAAGCCAAGAAAGGCAGCCAGGCCTTCCTGGTCTCCATCTACAATGAGCAGGGCATCCAGCAGATCGGCCTGGAGATGGGCCGCTCTCCGGTCTTCCTCTATGAGGACCACACGGGGAAACCAGGGCCAGAGGATTACCCCCTCTTCAGGGGCATCAACCTGTCCGATGGCAAGTAAGTGGGCACCTCAGCCACCCAGTCCTACTCCTGCTGGGGGGTCTGGGCAGGCTGGCCGGCAAGGGACCTGTGGCAGGATGCACTTGGTAAAAAGGCAGGACGATGCCACCGTGCACACAGGAGGGCACCGGGCAGAGAGAGGACGGGTCTCGGGTTGTCATCTGCGTCTTCATGGGGGCCCTTACTTCTCCCTGGGTCTCCACTTCCCCTTAAAATGCACTAGAGTGTCTCGAGTGCTGGGCTCCTAGTCTCGCAGGGACAGCGAAGATGGCGCGGTAACACCCAACTCCTTCCAGAAAGGACGTATGACATCTTTTTATTTTATTATTTTTATTTTTTAATTTAAATTCAGTTACTTAACCTACAGTGTATTACTGGTTTCCGAGTGGGAGTTCGGTCCCTCACCAGTTGCGAGTGACACCCAGCGCGGATTGTGTCACGTGCCTTCCTTAGTGCGCGTCCTCCGGCCACCCCACCCCCCACCCCGTCCCCTCCAGTGACTCTCACTTTGTTTCCTATGATTGAGAGTCTCTCATGATTTGTCTCCCTCTCTGATTTTGTCTGGTTTTATTTTTCCTTCCCTTCTGCCATGCTCCTGTTTTATTCTTAAACTGCGCGTGTGAGCGAAATCCTATGGTATTTGTGTTTCTCTGACTTATTTCGCTTAGCCCAACACCCTCTAGTTCTAGCCACATTGTCGCAGATTTCATTCTTTTTGATGGCCGAGTAGTATTCCAGTGTGTGTGTGTGTGTGTGTGTGTGTGTGTGTGTGTGTGTACGTACCATGTCTTGTTTAAAGGCCAGTCGTTGGCCTATTCTCTCCTGGGGACACACCCAAACCCTTGTAGTGTGAAGGTCAGCTCTTCTGCTAACACACCTGAGGCCGTGGGCCTGAACTCGGAAGCCCCTCAGGGGGTGGTTCCTGTGTTTCTCACCGAGAATTTCCCAGCGACCCCTCCCCCCACCACGTCCCAGCAAACCCCGCCTTCCCCAGCAGCCCCCAGTTTGCTGTGGGGCTCCGTTCACACTTGGCCGGACTATGGCGTCTGCCAGCCCTTGGGTAACCCGGTCAGAAGGCGGAGGCTGGGCTCAGAGCTGGCCAGCCCCACCGCGACCGTGCGGGCCACGGTAGTTCGCTGTGGGTCCCCTGGGCTGGCGACCTGTGACCCAAGCCGCCGTCACCCACCCGGGCTGTTTCTTTGCAGGTGGCACAGGATTGCTCTCAGCATCCACAAGAAAAATGTCACCTTGATCCTGGATTGTAAAAAGAAGACCACCAAACACCTGGCCCGCAGTGACCACCCCATGATAGATGTGAATGGCATCATCGTGTTTGGGACCCGGATCCTGGATGAGGAAGTGTTTGAGGTAAGAGGAGGGAAAGCTGTCCCACGGCCGCCTGGGACCAGCGCCGGCGAGGGTCACTCCTGGCTACGGCCGCCCTGGCTGCTGTTGGCAGCCTGTCTCCTCCTCGGGACAGCTGGCATTCTGACGTGGCCGTGGTTTCCGTCGGCTGCGGCTTCCACTGTTGTCCCGAGGGCTGTTTGTGGGAGTGCAGAGGCTGTGTGGGGACAGCCTTGTGCACCCTCACCCAAGGAGCCCGGGGACGAGCATCAGGAAGGGCACAGGCTCTGGTGAGCGTGGCCCGGGGTTTGTGGACACACGTGGACTCCGGCCTTCTGGTATCTGAGGGTCGCCCTGGGAAGGGGGCAGCAGGATCGGAGGCCGGCGCCGGGCCAGGTGCGGGCGCTGTGAGAAGGCACGAGCCGCCATCCTCCGGAGGTGCTGTCCCTTGGCGCTGCCCGCCTGCCGCCTGGAGCCTGGCTTCCCAGGGAACCGCTTCAAGGATGGGGAAGAGGGCTGAGCAGAGGGGCCCTGGGAGCCCCCACTTCGGCCTGCAGTGTCCTGCATTTCCCTCCTTTGAAGACTAGGGTTCAGCATAAGACAGCGTTAGAGAGCTCTGTCCTGCAGAAGCGGGTCACCTTGCCGGCACCGGCAGTTTCCAGAAGCCCTGGGGGAGCACGCTGGTGTCCCCTGGGGACCCTTCGATGTTCAGGTGCTTGGGCTCTGCCTCCTGAGGTGCCGGGGCCCTAGACCCATGGCGGGGCCCTGGGATCTGCATTCTAGAAGGAACTTCAGGTGACTGGTGGCCCCTCTGGCTGGGGCACGGTGGTAGCCGGGACCCCTCCCTGGACATATTCGGGCTTTGTGGAGGGAGAGTTGGCTACCCCCAGGGCTCCGTGGCTAAAGCGTGTTTGGAAACCACCAGCTGGATGGTCTGAGGGCTTTTCTAGCCCTGGGATTTCACCGTCGGGGCAGCGTTGCCTCTCAAAATTCCCGGGGCCGCACGCATACTTGGCCGTGGTTGAGAGGAGTGCTCCGTGCCCTCGGGCCCTGTGCTCACACCTGAGGCGGGGTCTCCGGGTCCCGTGCATCGGCTCGGCGAGCTGGAGACCCCCTGGGCTGGTCAGGTGCTGAGCAGATCCTGGCACTCGGCGGGGGCCCCTGGAGGGAGAGAAGGTGCCCTTGTTCCTCCCGTTTCTGTTCTAGAGAGAGTCCTGTGTCTGCAGATTCCAGGGCTGGCCGGCGGGGAGGGGCTGCCGCTGAGCAGGTGAACAGTGACTTTCCCAAAGTCTCCTCTTTCTGCAAAGTCATAATGGACCACGTAGCACGAACATAAAACCTGGCAGGACGGTGGCTGGCCCCGTGCAGGCCTCCCCCCGCCATCGGGTGCTGGATTTGGGGGCTCAGGAAAGTGGCCCTGTCGTGTCTTAGCCTCAGCCTCCCCGTCTGTGCAGTGGGACCACAAATGTGGTACTTCCTCTGGCCGTGGCCCTCAGGGTAGGCCCTCGATGAAGGTTAGTGGCTTAGTTTTGATTGAGTTCCGCGTCCAGGCAGGTGGAGAGGTGGGGCGATGGACGAGCAGGGCCCAGCACAGCCACATCCCCCTCCCAGCCACACGGGATGGGAGGGCTGCTAAGAAAAGGCTGGGGAGCCAGCCTGCGACGGTGGGTCCGTGGGCCCTGCTGGGCGTGGCGGCCCTCGGCGCGTGCCGGGACGGTGGGAGGGAGACACCCTCTGGGCCCATTTCTGACCTGACCTGCTTAGAGACCTGGGGTGAATTGCAGGATGGCCGGGGCTGTCAGCCAGGCCGGGGGTGGCTGGGGCTCTCCGGGGGAGCTGGGGTCCTAGGATCCTAAAGCAAACACTGCTTTCTCCATACACCGCCCGAGCCAGAAGCGGCTGTTTTCCCAGGAGCATCAGATACTAGAACCGCATTGCTGTAGGGAAGCCCCAGGAGAGCTCGGGCCTGAATCCCTTGGGGGGGTTGGGGGGGCTGGCCGGGCTGCCTAGCCTGTCTGAGACCCCGGGGTCCCCATCTGCAGGGTAGGCCGGTGGCCGTCTCGAGCTGCTGGTGCGAGTGTGTGAGGCCACGCAGGCCTCCCGGTGCCGCTGGGGCCGAGTCGGCGTTGGCTCGAAACGGCAGGCCAGGAATGTGCTCGAAACGGCTGGCTTGAGCCGCTGCCAGGAACAGGAGGCTTTGTGGCCGGCAAGGTGTTGGTGTTCTGCGGGCAATGTTTTCCCAGACGCGGACTTTCCTGGCGGCTAGACTTGCTCGCATTGGAAAATGTGACCTGATTTTCGCGGCAAAGACCAGTGGCCCCGGGGCCCCCTGTTCTGTCTGGCTTTTCTCTTCACGGGGCAGTGACCGAGCGGGGTGCAGTGGCCTTCGATGTCCAGCCACGCTGGGTCTCCGGGCAAGGGAGGAAGAATCCTTATTTCTTTTGAAATGGAAGTGACTTAACTCCTTTACTTTCTGCCAGATTCTAAATAATAGCCTTCCCCGCGTTAAGCACTTGGCTTCTCTAGAGGCTCTTCAAAACGGGCAAGGGGGGTAGCGCCATGGAAAATGATTTCTCCAGCTGCCACGTTCTTCCCATAGAAGGACGTCTTCCCCTCATTAAAAGCCACCTTGTCCCACATCTCTGCAAGGGCCCGGTAAGCTGGAAGGATTCAGGGTGTCCTTGGTGGGGGCGCCCACCCCCACGGGCACACGCCGAGTCCCGTGCTGAGCGCTGAGTCCAGACAGGGCTTGACTGAACTCGAGAGAGCCCGTTGGGGCACTGGGGTTTTTCCTGGGGTGCACGTGGCCCCCCAGAGGCCCCTTTTGTCCAGAGTGAGGTGCTGTCTAGGGCGAGAGTCTGGCACAGGGCCTTGGAGCCGCGGTGAACCCTTCCTTCCAGGCGCAGACCCTGGGCCTGGCCGTGCACGCCGGCAGCCCCCAATCTCCTGGCCCCAGTGTGAGCCTCTGACGGGTCTGCCCTGCTGGACAGCGGATGGGACCGTCCAGTCCCTTCTGAAGCCCCCAGGAGGAAGGTGCAGGCAAAGGTCCCACGGGCCTTGGGCCTCATCCACTTCCTTTCTAGCTGAAAACCAGGGGCCCATTGCCAAACCTCCCCAGGGCCAACGTCCTTATCTGGAAAATGGGCGGTGGAGGCCAACATTGTAGATGGAATCTGGGTTAAATGCCCGCCCCTACCCCAGACCCCAGACCCTTAGTGGTCAGAGCCGAGGCCGTCTTGAGGCCCTCTGTCCCTCTGTCCACGTTCATCTGGCAGGGACGTCACTGATGGTGGCCCGTCGGGCTCACAAGCTCTCCCTCCTCTCTACTTCTGCAGATGCACCTTGCAAGGTCAGAGCTAGGAAGGTTGAAGCTAGGCCTTCGAGACTAGGGCCTCCAGCTGGGCAGGCGGGGGGCCCCCCGGAAGGGCTGGCCGAGGGCGCGCACCCCTGAGCTGGGGTTAGCTCTCCCGGACCTGCCCCTGCCTGTGCCCGCACGCTGCCATCCCAGTCCCCCAGGGCTTGTACAGGGAGCCGTTGTCCTCTTCCCCCGTCCCCGCCAGGGCCCCCTGGCCAGGCCATCCCTGCGCTGGGCTGGTGTGAGCTGGAGGGGCCCGGGCTGGCAGCCGCTGCTTTGCTCCCTCCCTCGCGGATCCCTGCCCGCGGGTTCTGAGGCGGGAAGCACACCCTGCAGGGCTGCTCTGGGCCGCCGTTCACCACACTGTCGCTGGGAGCTGTGCGTCCCGTGTCTTGGGGTCCCCGGCGGGCTACAGGCCCACTGTGAGGGGAGGTCGGAGCTGTTCTTCAGAAGAGGAGGGGTCCTGCGGGCCTCCCCATGCAGGGAAAAGGCTTGTTTTCCTCCAGGGCTTGGGAAGGAGCTTTGTGTTTTTGGAAACACAGACAGGAGTGCCAGGGAAAGTGAGTCCGGCAGGAGTCGGGAAGGGGTTGTTTTTCCTCCGCGGCAGAGCCGGGGGGAGGCCAGCCTGGGCAGCGCCGGCCGGCAGGGCCCAGGACAGTACCTGCCGAGTGCCCTGCCCTGCCGTCAACCCTCGCCACTCCCGACGCCGGCCCCAGAGAGGGTGGAGAACCCGCACAAGGTCGCCCGGCAGAACTGCGGGGGAGCCGGGGGGGGCCCCAGACCTGTGGCTGCCGAGAGCCTGACGGTCCTGCTCTGACGTCACGCCGCATGGCGGGCCCCACACTCCCAGCAGCCCGCGGTTCTCTCTGTCCCCCTGACCCATGACACCGGGACCTCAGGAACGGGGTCACGACCTTCCCCAGTTGGAGACGATCCTGGGGGTCCCGGTGATGCCGGGGCCGCTTGTCCCTGTGGTCCCACATGGGCTCCCAGGACATCAGAGTGCCCTGACCTGTGGGGCCGGTGAAGCCCCAGAGCCTTCCAGAAGGAGGCAGCACAGGCTGTCTGCAGGCTCACTGGTAGCCAGAGCTGACCTGTCCTGTCCGGCCTGCCGAGCACTCCCCGTGGCAGGCTCGGAGACACTGACTGAGCGGGGGAACAGCACCTCTCCCCACCCTCTGCTCCCCTGTGGGGGGAGGGTCTGGAGGGTGGGGCTCGGCCGGGGGGCGGGGGGCTCTGCGGTGGGAGGACCGTCCTCTCTAGTGAGCCGGGAACAGAGGGAGGCCCACCCCCCGGGATGGGGAGCCGTGGGGTTCTGGGCTGGGCGCCAAGCCCACTCCTAAGCTGTTGCATGTTTCAAGGGGCAACAAGACCAAAGAGACTGTAAACGGGGGGCTCTCTCTGCATCACACCCGAGGGATGGTCCTCCCGTCTGTCTACCCGCCTTTCGTTTGGAAAGACAAGGGGTTTACCTCATCTCTGATTCCCATTTTCCAGAGGCCTGGCTTTTCCACTGACACGTTCTTTCCTGGAATGCTGCTCGCCTGGGGCCAGAGCGGGCCTCTGCTGGGCTGGGCTTTCTTGGCCGTCCACGAGGAGGCCCGGGACCCCTCTGGGGGGTGCAGGGCCACCCTCCATCCACGTGCCCGCTTCCTGGCACCAGCGTCTCGACGGCGAGAGAGAGCTGCGGGCTTGGCGTCGGAGGCCTGGGTCCATGGCCCGGCTTTCACTGCCCCGGCCTCTGAGCTGCCAGGACCTCCAGGGACCTTTCCGTCACCTGCCACGGGGACGCACGTGGGGACCCAGGGCCAGCGGAGCACGCGGGCCGTGACTGCGGAGCTGCGGGACTGGTCCCCGGGGCCCCGTGGCGCTGGGGGCCGTTGGCCAGAGGATCTGTTCCCTCTGGGGCTGGGAAGCAGCACTTCTGCTCATGTTGTGTCCGTCAGCGACCCGGCAGCGTTGTCATGTTTCTCTGTGGCGCGTTTGTGGGGTTGGGGGGCCAAATCTGAGCTCGCATTCAGACGCCGGGTGGATGTGATGTGCAGAATCGGCCGTGGCTCCAGGCTCTGGGGCGCTGCCCATAAGGCCCCCGCGCCCCTACACCCCCCGCATCCTCACTGGCTGATGGTGTTCAGGGCCCGTGGGCCCCGCCCCCCGCCCCCCTCCAGGTCCAGGGGTGTTTCTCCAGTTGGTGTCGCCAGTTAGACCCGTGCTGGGAACAGGAGGAGCCAGCCTCCGCTGTGGGACCAGCCTCCCAGGGCCTTCCCTTGCCCCGCTGTGAGACGGGTGCCGCGGTCCCGGCCCAGGCCACGCACGGTCCTGCTGTCTGTGCACAGAGCCCGAGCTGCCCAACCGCGCGGGCCCTTCTGAGCACGAGGCCCACATCCCTGCCCTCCCTGGGCTGGCGTGGCCCCGCGTGCAGGCCTGCTGAGTCCCAGGGCCTCCCAGGCACGTGGAGGAGTCGAGGAGGCACCCATGTCTGTGTGGGACGCTGTCCCTGCTCTAGGCCCGTGTACCCTGGCTTGAGATGGGGACGTGGAAGCACCCAGGGCTAAGTCAGGGGCCTGAGTGATGGCCCTGCGGGAAAGGGTGGGCATCTCAAACCCAGGCTCTCTGATGGCAGGAGGCATGTCCTGGCTGGGGTCTGTGGCAGGTGGAGGGTGCCTGCAGGGCCTGGTGCATCCGGCTCCATCCCAAGACCCGCAGGACCCTGCCCCCGCTCGGTGCCCGTCTGAGCTCTCCCCAGGGGCACCTCCCTGCCCTTGCAGCCATCTGAGGCCCAACCCCGTGCCCACCAAGGCAGTTCTCAGGCAGACCCTGAGGGAGGCAGGGTCAGGAGTGAGCAGGGTTAGAGCCTCTCCACCAGGTCTTCAGCTCCGCCCACTTCCCAGGGGCCTTCCCTAATTCCTAGGAAGGGCAAGGATGTGGCCGCCCCCACGAGTCTCCACAATTTGGTAGAAAGGATAGAAATTGATTGTCTCCCAGTTCTGGAGGCCAGAAGCGCGACCCGAAGGGGTCGGCGGGGCTGTGTTCCCTCTCTGAGGCCCTTGGGTGGGGGTCCTTCCTGCCCCTCCAGCTCCTGGTGGCCCCGGGGTTCCTCGGCATCAGGCCGTTTCCAGCCTGCACCTGCAGAGTGCCAGCCCATGGGCAGTGCGGTGGGACCCCTGAGGGGTGTAGTGTGTGGGTGGCAGGGGGGCTCCCCAGGCCAGCTATGGGCCTTCAGCATCCCTGGGCCTCCAGGGGTGATGTCACCTTGGGACAAAGAGGCTCCGATCCTGGTGTGCCCATGCGGGCGTTTGCTGGGTGCCCCCTTTCTAAGTGCCTGTCCCCGTGTTGGGGGGGCGGGGGGGTCTCTGACGGTTGTGCGGCGCGCCTGTTGGAGGGCTTCCTCTCTGAGCACGTGGATGGTGGAGCGCAGACGCACTTTCCCAGCGTGTTACCCCCGGATCTGTTCGGAGGCTCCCGGTGCTGGGGAGGACAGGCCCCGTGAGGTCTGCACCGCACGGCCTCGGCGTCCGGGGAGCCGGGCACCGGCCTAAGCTAGGAGGCTTGTCCGGGCAGCGGCTGTGCCTCCGAACGTCCTCCCTCTGTTCTGTTTGGAGAAGCAGATAATAGTAACACCCCTCCCAGCGCTAAGGCAGGGACCTCCGGCCCTAACGGCTGACAGTCTTCCCCGGATAATTGTCCGGACGATTCCGCACAGCAGCCCGGGAGGTGCGTGTTGTGTTGGCTCCTCAGTGCTCAGGGGCTGGCTGGAGTCCGGAGCGGCAAAGCCACCTGCCCAGGGTCGCGCAGCAGGGAAGTGTGGGGCCAGAGTTTGCGGTCTGGAGCCCGTTCTGGATCAGAAGGACATTCTCAGATGAAGGGGTGAGGGGCGTTGGGCCTCTGACGTCACACTCCTGTCCTTCCCTTTAGATGACTCGCCCTCCAGCCCGACGGACCCTCCAACCGGCCCCTGGTGTTTAGTCCTCCACGGGCCCGATGGCCCAGGAGCGTCCCTCGGAGGGACCCTTCTTCCTGCCCCGGCCACTCCAGGCCTTGGTGCCGTTCACTTTCAGCCCGGAGCCCCTGTGCCCTGGTCCACGCCGGAACTTCCAGGCCTCTCCAGGGGCCTCTGTGTCTGTGCCCACAAGCATGCCCTGGAGGAGGGTCTGGGGGTGACCAGCTGGGAGCGAGGGCTTGAAGACACTGGGAGAACTCTCGGCCCTCCCGGAGGCCTGCAGGTCCTGGAGGATAGGGTTTCCTCTGGGTGCACTTGGCCCTCTCCAGAGCTGGGCCATGCTTGCCTACCGTTAATGCTTCTGGGGGGCTGTGTTGGAAGCCACTTCTCAGGAGTTGGGGAGCACAGATTATCCCCGTGAGAGAGTCGCACCAGCGCAGCCTGTCTCTGCTGGGCCTAGTCGTGGGTGTTTGCAGCCGGGGTAGCCCAGCTTTGGGGTGTAGCCCAGGACTCTGGCTGGAGTCACGGCACGTGGCCCTTGGTCATGAAGCCTGGGTCCTCGCGAGGCGGCCTGCGGTGAGGGCGGTGGGTCGCAGAGCAGGTGGGGGGCTGCGGGCAGGGGGCGCGTGGAGCAGCCTGCCCCCTGACGCTCCCCCTGCCTCCCCGGCGGCCGGGACGCGCGTGTTCTGCAAGCGACCCCAGCTAGGCCCCCCCGTCACAGATGATGCCCAATTACTCTCTCGGGTGACAGATAAGGCTCAGAGAGGTCTTCTAGGCTGGGACCACGCCCTGGAGCCAAGGAAATGAACCCCAGTGGGAGGAATGTGGGCGTCTGCCCCTGGGTTGAAAACAGCCAGTTGTGCCAGTGTGGACCAGGGGGACGTGGGGGGGAAGCGTTTCCTATGGAGAAGGTGGCGGGGTCGGTGCGTGCCGAGCCTGTCAGCTGCTGCAGTATGATAGGGGCCACGGTAATGCGTGTGGGACCGAGGGTGGGGTGACTGCAGGCGTGGCCCGTACCCCGCGAAGGCTGAGTTGAAGACCTGGGGGCCAAGCCTGCGACGGGCAAGGCGGCCTGGAGAGGGAGCTGGTGCCCGGGGTGGGGGGAGTCTCCTCCAGGGGGCGGGGATGACATGGTGGCCGAGGGAGGACCCTGGAGAGGCTCGGTACGGGTGTGGCCCTTTGGCACCCGTCTCCTCCCGTGGGGCCCAGCCCTGAGGCCAGCCGCCCCAGCAGGGCTCCCTTGAACCCTGGCGGCTGGTCACTCGGCCACCGGGGCCACCTCCCGGGGAAGCGTTAGCGCTTGAGACTTGTGGTCGGAGACACGATTTCATCTTTGTGTCCGTGAGTCTCACGATCGGGCTATTAAAGATGCTGGTTGTGTGAGTGGGAGAGTGGCTCATAGGCCCTTCCCGCGGGAGGCGCTGGGGGACTTTGTCAGGGTCCAGGCCGATGGCCTGCTGGTCATGCTGGTGGTGGAGGTAACACTGGCGGGGGGGGGGGGG
>CM053615.1:75123428-75138041 GCA_028646535.1 Procyon lotor
TGGCCGGTGTAGGCTCTGATTGATGTCTTGGGGTGCTTGCTGGGCGCTTGGGGGAGGTGTGTGTCAGGCTTTGGAAGTCGTCCCCCGGAGAGCTTTAAAGGACCGTGCAAATAACGAGGGTGGATTTGTTCCTTGCTTCTGTGTAAACAGTCAGGAGAGGTTTTGAGAGCATGTCCGTGTTTTCTCAGACTCTCCGAAGGCTGGCTTGGCGCTGTGCTGGGGACAGGAATTACCCGTGAGGAAATGCCTCGTTCAGAAAGGCTCCAGGTTTGCAAAATGAGAATTAGTGAGCGCTTGCAGTTTTTGTTTGGTTTGACCTTAAACAATAAAGCCCTAGGGGGTTAGACTGTAGCAGAGCCTCAGGGCCAAAAGTGATGGCTTGGGGGTCAGGACCACGGGGCCCCCCCGGGAGCAGGAGCAGCGGGACCTGCAGGGGACGGCGGGGGTCAGTAGCTGTCACTGCTGGTGGTGTCGCTACGATTACTCTTCCCCCTTGAACAGCGGCAGCCCGTTAAGTACCAGGGTCCTTGAGCCTCACGTCATCCAGGTTCCAGGCCTGGGAGGAAGCTCATCTCTTGGGTGGGGCCACTTGCACGATACGCCACCTGGGAGGGGGTCAGAGCCCTCACAGTCCAACACAGGAGTGCTGTCTTTGCCCAGGGCGCCTGGCTGTGTGCTCTCACGTTGGGGCACAGCCCAGGGAGCCAGTGTAGACGGCCTCCTGCATGGGGTGTCTACCCCGTGCCTCGCTCCTGTCCTGTCCTCTGCTCCGCCGCGGGAGTGTGCCGGGGCTGCTGGAAGAAATGACCACAAGCTCAGTGGCTGAATGTGATTATTCCCTGATAGTCCCAGAGGCCGGAAGTCTGGGCTACGAGTGTGGTTCTTTCCAGAGGCTCCGGGGAGAACACTCAGGCCTGCCTCTCAGCTTCTCCACATTCCTTGGGCTGCCCTCCTCCATCTTCAGGCACATCCCTTAGGTCCCTGCTTTCTGAGTCAGACCCTCCTCTGACTGACCTCCCGCCCCCTTCTTGTCAGGACCCTTGTGATGACATCGGCCCCCCCGGAGCTCCCAGGCTCACCGCCCCTTCTCAAATGTGTGATCATATCTGCAAGATACAAGGTGACCTTCACAGGTGCCAGTGATCAGGATGCGGGATATTGGGGGGCCTTGTGGTTCAGGTGACCACACCCACCCATGGTCGTTCCTTTCCTCTGGAAAGTTCCCAGGACAGGGGGTGCGGGGGACATGCCCATCCCCCCACTGCTGCATGTGCTGTGGGCCGATGGTGAGGCCCCGGGAAGGTGGCCCTGGGGACCCCAGCATCCCTCCCTGTGTGCTGGCCGTCTCCTTTATAGATGCCTGCTTCCCCTTGGATGCTCCTAGCCAATGCTGTGGCTATGGAGTTGGGGGTCTGAGTGCCCAGGGGCTGGCCGTGTGCCGCGCTCGTCCCTGCCTAGCTCCAGTGCACCTCACCACCAGACCCCTAGCTGCTTGCAAGTGCGGGTTGGGGCTGACTTCCCACCAAGTGCAGAGTGATTGCGCAGAGAGGGCTTGTTCAGGGGCATGGAATTGTCGGGGTCCTCTGGGCCCTCCCCCAGCGGTGGCCCTGGGGTCTGTGCTGTCTGTGGTCAGGCAGCCGATGGGGGTGCAAGAGAGGACCCCGTAGTGAGCCTTCTTGGGGTCTGCACTCAAGCAAATTGGGGGAAGCAGGAAGGTGGGGGGTGAGTCACCTCTTCCTACTGCACAGAACCCGGGGGCAGGCGGGGGTCTGGAGTAGGCCCCCCAGCCGTGGCTGTCTCTACGCCTGAGCGTGGACACAGCCGATGGAAGCATAAAGAAGGGGTGAATGATACTGAAAGTTAAAGGCAAACCAGGAAGTGGACGAAGATACTGATAACAGGTAACTGACGAGGGACTCAAATCCAACATCTACACAACCTCTGACGGATCAGTAAGAAAAAGACTCAAAACCCAGCAGAAAAATGGGCAAGAGACTGGAACAGGAGCTTGAGGAGGACATTCGGAAGGCCGAGAAGCACTCGAAGGGGCGCGTCCCCGCCCTGGCAGCCCCGGAGATGCCCATTCAAGTCACAGCGGAAGGAAGAGGGTCGGTCCCTCCCAGGGGAGATGATTCAGGATGCACACTAAGCAGGGATGAATCCAGGAACCGTGAGTAAGTGGAAGAAGCCAGACACAGGAGGTCACCAACCGTGGGATTCGGTCTCTGGGGACCACCTGGGGCACGTAGGCAAGAGTCACGACACCCTTGGTGGCCGCCGGGCCCTGGGGAGGGGGTTAGGAGCTGCGTGGAGGGGGAGGGTCTTGCCTCGGAGCACAAGGCTGTGGGGGCCTCACGAGCCGTGGGGCCGTCCGAGCAAAGGGTTCGTTTAGATGATGCACGTGTCACTCAGTAGATGAGTTTCCCTTAATAACCACAGTGACACCCTGTCCCCCCACGCCCCCCGCAGTGGCTCGAATGAAGAGCAGCTGACATGCCGAGGGGTGATGAGAGCGTGGAGCAGTGGGAACGCCCGTGCTGCACGCACGGTGTCGCCTCTGTGACTCCGGCTGCCGAAGCCGGCCCTGTGTCGACCCGGGACTTCGCTCTGTCCTGGATGTGCTCCTGCAAGAATGTGACCGCCGGGTGCTGGAGAAACCCGTGCCCACGCACGTCCGACCGGGTCAACAGACGGCTGCCCTCGGCGCGGGCCGCGGGCTCGGGTCGCAAGGGAACGTAGCAGGAGAAAGCTTCAGGCAGAGATAAAAACTCACCAACCCAAAAGCCCCCCAGACACGCGTGATTCCATTTACGAGTAGCTCAAAACAGGTGCGTTTTAACCTACAACGTGGGAAGTGAGGACAGCGTCCCCTTGGAGGGGCAGGGGGACAGTTTTGGGGGCTGGAGGGAAGACTTGTGAGACACTCTGTGACGCGTTCCGTGGCAGGACCGGCAGGCGCGTGGCAGGTGATGGGGGGACAGTCCCCGGTGACGGCAGGAGCGACGGCAGGAGCAGACGGGACCCGCTGCGGGGCGAGCCCGGGCCCTTGCACGCGGCGCCTACGTGCCCTCGTAGGCCCTCAGAGTCGCTAGAGCGGGCTCAGCCCCCGTGGGCCGGGAACACGAGTGGGAACGCACGGCCCTTGTGCTCCAGAGGCCGAAGGCCCACGGGCATGGCTGGGCATGTAAATGATTACAACGTGGGTAAAAGCAGCTTAAAGCAGACAGCATCAGGGCGCACAGGGGTGGAAGGCGCGAGACCTCCTGCAGATGCCCGCTCACGGCCTCCACTGCCCGGATGCGCCACAGGCTTTGTCTTTCAGTCCCTCGCTACGCTCTGGGGTGGGCCTCCTTGGTGTCCTGCGGCTCAGCACGGGGCACGGGGTGGCTGGGGGGCAGCCCTGGGCCGCAGCGCCGTCTCTGGGTCTCTCTGGGAGGACCTGCCCAGCAGTCCTCCTTCAAGCCCCCAGCCACACGGGGTGTCCTGCGTGCAGACCCCATTTCTGCTCTGGGGCCGCCCCTCCTTCCTAGCTCTGTGTGTGGCTGGCCTCGTCTCGGGCAGCGCAGGCAGACAGGACCCGCGTCCACACTGCCCAGCGCTGCCCTGGGGACGCCAAAGCTGTTCCTGGACTATGGCCTCACTTGGCCCCAGAGACACCTCCCACACCCCTTCCTGTCTCCCTGAGGTCTGTGGGACGAGGGTGACGGGGCCGGGGTGGGCGGGGTACCCTTCTCAGTGTGCCGAGAGGAGCCCTGGGGAAGTAGGGGTGTGGCTCTAGGCCTGTGGGGTGCGCATGGGCGTCCATGTGCCCGCTGACGGCACCCTGTGGGTGCTGCTAGGATAAGGGGCTCTGAGGGGCCCGCCGTGGAGGTCCTGACCCGTGGAGGTACAGAGGTGGGTGTGCCAGCCCCCCTCCCCCGAGAACCCAGGAGGCTGCACACAGTGACCTCCAAGGGCGCGTGGCCGTACTCCCTGTGTGGCTGCCCTGGGACGTGGTGCTCCTCCCGGAGGTGCGGGGGGAGGAGACCAGGGCACCAGGCTGTGCGCCTCCCTGTCGGGACCTCGGCAACTCCCTGGTGGCGTGATGTCCAGTGTGAGCAGCTCTTGGACCTCAGAGTGCAGGGCTGGGCTTTGGGGGCACCGGCAGCCTGCGGTGGGTGCACTTGGCGGTTTTTCGGGGCTGTGATCCCACATGTTCTCCAGCAGGTCAGGCAGGAGCCCTGTGTTGGCCTATGTCATAGGCGTGCTGAGCGGCAGCTTCTTCCCTCTGAGCCAGTGCCATCCTCCCTGGGTGCCTGGAGCCAGCAAGGGCGGTGGGAGTGGGGACTGCCGTCAGCCTCTCCCCTTCCCTCCTGGGTAAGAGACCCCACCTAGGCCCTCTGCTTGAAGACTGCAGCCCGCCCCCCCCCCAAGTCTCTGTGCTTTCCACTTCCTCCTGGGACTCACGCAGGAAGCCAGCTGTGCCTTCTTATTCTGTGGATTCATCCCGGCAGAAATAATTTTGGAGAATGTTTCTAGAGCACGGGGTGCGGGGGGCAAAGCCCCGCCCGGCCTTTCACGGGGGGAGCCGACCGGATGGGAGCGACCAGACACAGGCTCTCGTGGATTACCGCTGGCTGCCCAGGTCCTAGGCACACCTAGCCTCACCTGGCTAGTGGTCTAGCCACCAGGTTGTGTCAAGGTTGTGTTGTGTCAAGGCCCCGGGGTCTGCTTCCCCCGCAGTGAGTTGGGGTGCAGGTCGGACACGTGGAGGAGCAGCGGGCTTCTCTGCTTTCCTCCCTCTGCCACCTCGAGGAATGGGCTTGGTGCGGGGCGGACTAGGAGGCAGCAGAGACGAGGTTGACCTCGGGGCTCTGGCGTGGGCCAGGAGAGGACAAGAGGGCCGGCTGCCAGAGACAGCCCAGGACAGGATGACACGGGTGAGAGGTCTGGGGTACGGACGGGGTCCCTGGGACGGGGTGCAGGTGCATCCCCAGGTGCGGACTCGGGAGAGGGGCCGGAGCAGGTGGAGACGGAGGTCCAGCCTGCGCATGCGCCCGGAGATCACCCAGGGCTCCGGGCCCAGGCCCCGGGGGGTGTTGGGGAGGAGACTCCCAGGAGCCCCAGAGCAGGCGATCCCCCTTATCCTATCCCTGCCCGGGGGGAGCAGCACCCAGCTGCCTGTGTGACTCCTATGTTACTTC
This sequence comes from Procyon lotor, assembly GCA_028646535.1. NCBI lineage: Eukaryota > Metazoa > Chordata > Mammalia > Carnivora > Procyonidae > Procyon > Procyon lotor. The sequence goes on from CM053615.1 coordinate 75,128,612, forward strand.
CCTGATTTTAGGGTGCTTTCACATCTCTGGGGCCTCGCCAGCTGGGGGGAGATGGTCCCTCCCTGTGGTGAGGACAGCAAAGCAGTCTGTGCAAACGCCTTTCGTATACAGACGAGCCAATCCGGAGCCCGCACCCACCTCCATGTCCCTGCTGACTGTCACCCACCAGCCAGTACCCCCACCACCCGGGGCCAGGGACCAGAGGGCCAAGGGCACCCCGGCGGACCGCCCCCCCAGTGCTGAGTTCCCCCTGACTCGTGGCCCCGGCCTGGCCCGTTCCTTCCCTGAGAAACCCCGGTGTGGGCTCTGACCGGGCTCTCCCGGCTCCTCCTGCCTCCCCACCAAGTCTGGAGTTTTGCCACACGCGATGCGTGGCGCGGGCCCTCCTCTTGCCAACCGTAAGGAGTGGACCCTCTTCCATGGCATCGTTCGGTCACCTCCATAAGAGAAATCCGGGCTGGGCCAGAGAAGGCCACCGAGGCTGCCCCTCTTGGGCGCTGACGCGTGTGCCCCGTTATCCCGTGGCAGCCTCGCTCGCTCGCCCACCGCTGCGGCCCGCGCTCCCCAGCCCAGTGAGCAAGTGCACCTGATCGAAGCAGACGGAGGGCCCCTGTGGGAACAGGGCCTCCCTCCCACACCCCTGCTGGGCCTGCTGGGCCTGCTGGGAGCCCAGACACTTACTGGCTCTTGCCTGGTTTTTTCCTTAGTCTTTTGGCCAAAAAATGCCCCAGGATAATGAAGAAATCTATTTACAGTAGCGATATTCAGTCTGGTGCCTTCTGGAATGAATTAGCCACAGGAGAATTAGAGTGTGTTTTTTTCCCCCTATTCGTGCATCGCGCGGCCGGTGTGGGAGAGAGCAGTTCCCGGAGACAGCGACCCCACTGCGGGAGCCCCTAGCACAGTGGCTCTGAGCCCCAGCCCGGCTCATGCCCTGTGCTGGCCGCGACCGCAAGGCCGCTTGATGACCCTGAGATCACACGGTGCCCGGTCCCCAGAGGCTGACTTTCTCGGGTCCCTTTAATTGCGACTTTCGCCTGCCGGACAATCCACGTTCTGAAAGTGAGTTATTTATATCTGCCGCTGCAGGCCGGCGAACGGGACGCCGGGCTGGCAGTGATCCTCAGCCCCTGATCCACACCGACTGTTCAAACAGACTGGGGTTCTTCCAACAGAACAAAACTTTCTTCATTTCAGATGTTCACTAATTCAAACTGGCCCCGGGCCTCGGCCACGGCCTTTGTCTACAGCGGGCCCTCCCCGCCCCCTTCCCGGGGCCTCCCTTTGGCAGGAGGGCGTGGAGGCTTCGGGGCTGAGGCCTGGTCTCCTGCCTCCGTGGACGAGTGTGTAAGGAGAACCCCACAGCTGCACTGACTCACTCTGCAAACATCCTGCGCCCGCGGCCGTGAGGCCCCCCTTGGGTTCTCAGGCTCTGGCCACACTTGTGCAACACGGCCTAGGACTCGGGGCTGGGGAGGGGGTCCCCGCATAGAGGTGCTGGGCGAGGCCCTGAGCCAGCGGTCTCTGGTTCTGGAAGCTCCTCCTGCACGGGTTCCCCTGCAAGAGGGGGGTCTCTTTTCGGCTGATTTCGGGGCCGGGAGAGGCCTGGCTGGGGGTGGATGTCACGTCCCGGGCCTCCCTGTCCCATCCTCTTCCCTCCTCCATTTCTGCTTTCCCGGGAGGCCCCCCTGAGACGTGGGCGCCCTGCCCCGCCATGCCCTGCCCTGCCCGGCCCCTCTGACCCGCCGGCATCCTCAGGGACGCCCACCGTCGCTCCCCACCATCCTGCCTTTCCTCTGCGCTAGTGTTCCTGGGCCACACGGCCGGCCACCGTCTGCCCCGCACCTCTGGCTCCGCTGGGGAACCCTGACCCTCCCGACTCCACACGCCTCCATCCAGCCCGGCCCCTGGCAGGGAGAGCGGAGAGCGGGCCTGGGCAGGGACTGTTCCTCCTCCTCCCTCCCCCTTCCTTCCTTCCCTGCCTCCCTCCCCCTTCCTTCCTCCCTTCCCTGCCTCCTCCTTCCCCTCCTCCCTTCCCTCTCCCCTTCTTTTCTTCCTTCTTCCCTTCCTCCCTTCCCTCCCTCCCTCCTTCCTTTCTCTCAGTCTCTTTCTTTACTTTCTGGTTGGCTTCCCTAGTGCTTAGCATGGAGTTTAACGTACAAAATGTGCTCCAAAATATTTGTCGAATGACCGAATCAGTAAAGGGGCCTTGCAGGAGCCCCCATGAGGACTCAGCCCTGCAAATATTCAGGAAGCATCTCCTAGCTGGTGGGTCGTATGTTCTGTGCTTGGGAACATGCCGGCTCTGCCCCTCTCCAGACCCAAGGGCACCCATGGGCCAGGCCGTAAGGGCTGGTGGGGGGCTGGGGTCCGTGTGGACTCCCACTGCAGGGTCTGCTGTGCTCATGGGTCTCAGGCCACCCCAGGCCAAAAGCTGACTTCGGAGAACTTCTTGGGAATAGGCATTCGGTATTAGGAACCTTCTCCGTGGCCTGGGGGGCTGACCCCCCACTTGGGTCCTTTGCTGCTGGGAGCCTCGGTAGGAGCGTGCCCCCAGCACTGGTCAGGGCAGATGCTTCTCCGGCCAAGGCAGGCTGTGCCCCTAGGCAGCACCTACAAAGGACCTGCCCCCGTGCAGGGCTAGACCCAGGTACCTTGTCCTCTTCCACAGATGGGAAGACATCCCCCACACATTCCAGCCGAGCAGTGGCCTTGGAGACCTCATCTGCTAGAGCGTGGGGGTCCTGGGCCGGGGCGGGAGGACTGGTTGGTCGTGGAGGAAGCCAGAGGGGCTCCGAGCTGGATTTCCTCCTGCTGTAACCCAGGGCCGGCCCCGGGCAGGCAGTCACCCGCTGCGAATGTGGGGCGGGCAGGGAAAAGCTCGACCATGGCCCCTCACAGCTCCAGACAGGACCCCAGGAACTGTCACCCCCGTCCTCCTGCGTGAGCACTGGACCTAACCCTCACGAGGCACCTGCCTCAGCCAGCGCACTGATGGACTGACTGCCAGCTGGCCCGCCTCCACCGCTGAAGACCACGCATGCCCGAGGAGGCCAGTCTGAATGCCAACACTGCCCTGCTCTGGCCGCTTCACCCTCCTGGGGACCGTGCCCGGCCTCGAGGTCACCTGCCCTGGCTTCCTTGCTCCCCAGAGTGAGAGTGAGTGCTGGCTCTGTCTGCCTCGGGCAGCATTCTTACCTGTCATCCTGAACTCGGCGAGATGTCACTTTCCAGAAAGCCCTCCCTTGCGCCTGCCCGTTGGGTCCCCTTGCTGTGCATCTCAGGGTATCACACTGCCCCGCCCGGGATGAGTGAACGTCTAGACGTGGCCTGGTGCCCAGCATGGAGGCTCCCTGCGGGCCGGTGCATGTTGGCCCCCCACCTCTGCACCCCACACCCTCCCTGCGGGCCGGCACATGTTGGCCCTCCACCTCTGCACCCCACACCCTCCCTGCAGGGGATGGAGGACGGTGGCAAGTGGCTCGGTCCCCAGGGAGGGTGCACAGCCTGGGGACTTCCTGGGGGAGTGGGCCCAAGTGACGGCACCCACGAGCTGCCCCGTGCCTGGCGCATCACCACGGAGGCTGGATGAAGCCTCAGGCGGGCTTGGGCCGTGTGAACTTGGCCAAGCTACTAGCCCACTCTGGGTCTCCATGCCCTTATCTGTAAACTACAGGTGACATCAGGACCTACCTGGCTGGGCGTTGTGATGGCCCCACTCAGGCGGGAGAACCCCAAACACGGGGCCCCTAAAGTGATCGGTGTGTGCTCAGCTCGGGTTCCCTGTGAATGACTGTGTAGGTTGTGTACTGCACAACCCCAGGGATGTGTCCAGAGACCCCCTTGGGACTGGTGCCCCCCGGAATTGACAGTGACAGTCTGCACCCCTTCAGCGGTGACCCTGCTGAATCTTCCCATTCCCATCCAGGAGCCCTGGGGAGCCAAGGATGGTGTTAGGGACCCGAGGTTTGTGACACTCCTGGTTTCACATGTCGAAGCTCCAAGCCCTAATGTGATGGTATCAGGGGGCCTTTGGGAGGTGATTAGGTGTAGATGAGATCATGTGGGTGAAGTCCCTCTGGTGAGATTAGTGTCCTTATAAGCCTAGAAGGCAGACCCGCGTGCTCTGGCCACCACCGAGGGCACAGCGAGGAGGTGACCGTCTTATGGCCGGGAGGAGGCCTCTCGCTGGGACCCGAGTCTGTGGGCACCCTGACCTCAGGTCTCCGACCTCCAGACCCAGCGGCCCGGGCTGGGGCCTCGCGGCAACAGCCTGAGCAGGGGGATGGCACGGCCGTGGGGTGTCTCCATATCACGGTGTGACGGGGGCCCTTCGCTCCTTCCCTGGAGAAGGTTCTAGGGACAGAGCCAGAGCCATGTGCGGGTCAGCCCCCGGGGTGCCTCAGTGTCCCCACCTGGAAGGTGAGACCGGACTCTCGCCTGGGTCCCCGCGTGTGGAAGCTCTGCTCCGGGATCTCAGAGGAGTTGAGAGCGAGCGCCCTCCCTGCAGCCAGGGACGCAGCCGCCCCACAGCCCTCAGGCTTGGGCTCTCTCTGGGACAGACCGGGGACGTGTCCCCTCACGGCCGGCGCCCCGGAGGACTCAGCCTGGTCCCGGACATGTGAGCCTTACCCTCTCTCTGCCTCCCCCTTGTCTCGCCAGGGGAGAGAAGCCCGCGATTTGGGGTGACTCTGTCCCATCTTCAAACTTCTCTGCCTTGAAAACCCCATTCAAACAAAACCAAGATCAAAAGGAACGTTTGTCTTCCTGCCTTGGATCCTGCTCGGTCCCAGGCTCCCGGGCTGCCCTGTGGTCCCGCGTGAGCACCGGCTGTGCACCTCTGGTCCCCGAGCGCTGGTGGCTGCTGCGTCCGGGCCGCCTTCTGTCCCAGCGCTGTCCCTCCCGAGCCCAAGACGGGCCTTGTTGCACAGGAGCGGCCGGCGTACTCGTGGGCCGTGGGGTCTGGAGCGCGGCCCCTCGGCGTGTCACAGCCCGCGTGGGAGGGGAGCGGCCCACCCCGTGTCTCCAGCGGGCCGAGCTGGACTGCAGAGCAGCAAACATGACGGCCTGGAAGCCGGACGCGGTCCTGTCTGTGCGCCCAGACCGGCTGTTCCAGCGCAGTCTGTGATTGTCATTAGTCGCTGTCTCCAGTGGACGCTGCCAGCTTGTTCCCGGGGCTGCCTGGCCAGGAGAGAGGCTCGCGGTCTCCGGGCGAGGGTGGAGGTAACCACGAGCAGGAGGGTCTCTGGGCGCCGGGGGGTTTGGGGATCCCAGGGGCACCCAGCTTGTAATTGCAGGGGTCTCCCTACTCCGGGGAGAGGCTGAACCCCAAGGTAGGGCTCGTTCTATCCTGTTCCCATGAGGAGGAGGGTGTAGCTCTTTTCTGAGACACCTAAAACATGTGGACTCTGCAGACACGAGTTGGCTGCTGGGGCTGTGCGTTACATCATGCCGTTGTCTGGCTCGGGAGAGAGAACGGAAGAGACCGGGTGGGGAGAGACGGGGACAGAGTGAGAGACGCTTGGGGAGAGACAGACACAAGCACACGCACGCGCAGAGGGGGAGGGCACGGAGGTGAATTTGCCCAAGACACCACGTCTCCCTGCAGGGGCTTTTCACTGGAAACCCGCCTCCCGCCTGAGCTCTGTTATATCTCAAGCTTCAGGTGAAGAGCGTTGTTTTAAAGATCGAAAGGAACCAAGGTTTAGAAATCGGTCAGTCCCATCTGTGCCCGGTTACCGGCTTCCTTTCTGGGGGACTGTGGCCGCGGCGGCAGAGGGCCCCTCCCTGACCTACAGAAGCGAAGGGACGTGGGAAGAGCACCATCACTGGGTGCTGGGAAGCCAACAGGAACGCGGCCCGCAGTCCTGCCTCACGCACTGCCCCTTTGGGGGTGTGCGCTGGCCCCAGCCACTCTCGGGGGCCGCCATCCTGTCCTTGGGGGACCCACAGTGCAGACAGATCACTCCCTCACCAGTCAGGCTTTCCCAGCTTCCCATAGAGGGTGACCGTGGGCTGGATTCTGCCCGGGAATCATCTGGTGGCCATTTGGGGTTCCTGGCTGTTGGTGAGCCTGTCCCCGCAGTGCATCCCCGTCCCCGACCGCATCTCTGGGGGGTGTGGTGGTCCCGTTTCTGAGCAGAGGCAGCAGGAAAGGTCATTTCCCGGGCCATAGACAGGGGTAGTATTCCGGGGTGGAGCCTCCAGCAGCTGCCCAGGGCCCTGCGGGGGGCTGTCAGGAGCACGAGTGAGCAAGAAATGCCTCGGTCCCGTGTTAGACCGCAGAGAAGCTGGGGACGCTTGTTTCCCGGCATAATCGAGCCTGTGCTAACGGATGCTGGCAGGAAACGTCCTTTCCTTATTAAAAAGCAGTGAAGTGTGCCTTAGGAAGGTGGGGTGACCTCTCAAGGTCACAAGTCCAATTAGCGACGGAACAAAGTCAAGGCTGTCTGGCCCAGGCCTGGCCCCTGTCGCCAAGCAGGGCCCTGGCAACCATGGCCGGTCTGGGCTGATTTGTTCTTCATTTCTCGTGGGAAACATTAAGCCTCCGTGTAACAGTCCGGTGCTCCCGGGCTGGGGAGGAAGTCTATTCATACAGGAGCAAATACCAAGTCGGTCCCAAAATTTATCTGCAAGAGGAAGTGCCAACAGGAGCTACATCTAAGTGACATTGAAAATTACAGATTGTGACCCTAAATTCTGTGCCCAGCACACTGTCACTTTCACAGAAAGGCAGCCTCCCCCAGGTGGCGTGTCCTTCCGGAAAAGCACGTGCACCCCAGCCGTGCAAGAGAGCAGGTCGGGGTGAGGGCCTCAGAGGTGAGTTGGCCTCAGGAAGGCTCTTGCACGGTTGGTTATAAAGCTGAAAATGCACACTTGTCTTCAGATGGTCCTTAAGGAGTAAACCTAGTGATGGAAATTTCTAGACGCATGTCACGTGGCTTGTGTTGTGTAATGCTCTAGGACCGGGGGGAGGGTCCCCCTTTTCCCTTTTTGGGCCTCAGTTCTGTTTTCGAGAGGAAAACCATGGGCTTTTGTCTCACGAGGGCCAGGCTGCCCACAGTTGGATCACCGGGACGCCCCGACTGTTTGGGAAGGAGCCCCCCCGGTCCCTGGCCTCTTACCAACATCCTGAATGTTTTATGTGATAATTCACCGCAGGGATTTTGTGTGCTTGCTCAAGGAGCCGTTCTATTCTGGGAGTTTTGGGACACCCCTGGAAGTCGTTTGGGATTGCGGAGCCGGCGGGCAGCGTGTGTGTCCATGGTTTGACAGCGCCAGCGGCTGGACCCACTTTCTGGGAAAGGTGGGCTGGCTGTCTCCCCCGAGAGCCGAGAGGGACCGCGTTGGCCCGCTTCCAGGACGGCCCCCAGGCCTGCTGCCGCGTCCGGGCGGCCCCAAACCTCCCTCGGCTTTGATTCTGCAATTTTTTCCAAACCCGGAGCATGATTCACATCCCAGACCAACTCGCGGAATTTCTGAAAACGAGAGCAGAGGAATCCGTCTGTGCTTCAGAGAGGCTCCCCGGCTCCCACCTTTGGGGGCAGCTGGAAAAAGGAGCTGGGGACAGAGGCACCACATTCCTCCCGGATGAAGCAGCGTCCCCAGCAGGGAGGAGGTGGTGGCAAAGGGCCCGAGTGACTACAGCGTCTCAGCGGCTCCGTGAAGTCGCTTGGACTGGTCCTGTTTGAGAAGCCCGGTACCCGTGGGGGCACAGGACGGGCACAGCCCTTAGTCCTGCCGTTTGCAGACAGAGACCGCGGGCTAGGTCTTCTTCCCCATACTGTCGCTTTCCTTCTCAGTGGGAGGAGAGCGGCTCTGTCCCTGGCCCGGCGGGGACACCACTGTCCCAGCTGGACAGCCCGGGGCACAGAGATGAGGAGCCTCCGCCGTGCCCGGGGAGCTGCCGGTTGTTTCCTCCTGCCGCTGAAAGCCTGCCGTCCTCTCCTGAGTGTTTTGTGGGCCGGGGCATCACCCTGCCCCCCAGCAGACCCAGGAGGGACGAAGGCCACATGGAGGGCTGGAAGGGGACCAAGCAGAGGGAGCATGGGGAAGAGCTGCCCTGGTTGGGACGTGGGTGTGGGGGGGTAGGAGGCTGTCCCAGGGGCGGTCACAGAGGTCCCACCCATGTGTGTGCCTGGCATAGCCCTGGGGCTCACCGGACACCAGACAGGCGTCTGAGTCAATGAATAAACGAGAGGGACAGAATTCTCTGAGCAAATGCATTTCTCTCCTCCGTAACTCCTTGGCCTCGTGACTTCCCCCCTCGGCTTCGCCCCACACTCCCCGCTCCCACTCTGGGTGCAGGTTGCTGGCCAGGGTTTGCGGGGTGGGATACGGGCTGTGGGTGTGCACCGCGTGGGTGACCCACACCCGGAACCAGGAAGACCCAGGGGCCGGCTGCCCAGCTGCCGGCGATCTCCTGGAGCTTCCCTCCTCACTGCCCTCCGTGGGCCACGGACGCCACGTCGTAGAGCGAGGCCGGGTCGCTGTCCAGGGCTGAGCTATGCTTGGAGCAGGATGTGCGTTTTGATGTTGAGCTGGAATCCGCCGATTCACACTCCGGCTCAGCTCCCCGAAGACCCGACCTCCCCGGTCACGCTCACGCTGACGCACGCCCGGGCCGGGATCCCGTGCCCGGCTCGCCGTGCAGTATGCGGTTCAGGTCACCTGCGCGGGCCGGCCCGTCCCGTCTGCTGCTCGGACCCTGCTCCCATCCCAACACACCGGCACGTAGTCTCTGCAGCGAAATCATCTTCAAAGCCTGAGTTTTATTTTATTTTGGCTTCTTGGGTTCATAACATTAATTTTTCAGGGCAGTTTTAGGCTTCTAGCAAAGTCGAGTGGGAAGTACAGAGATTTCCTGCATTGCCCGCCCCCCCGCCCCCTCCCCCCGCACTCCCCTCCCCCCCAGCGCGGTGGTGCGTTTGTGCCTGTGCTGACTCATACCTGTCCCCCGACCACATACCCCGGGGCTTCCGTCGGGGCACGCCCCGGAGCTGCACATTCTGTGGGTTTGGACAGATGTATGGAGACACGTGTCCACCCTCACGGTGTCACACGGACCGTGTTCACGGCCCTCCGACTCCCCTGTGCTCCGCCTGCTTCCTCTTCTGACTCCTCAGCCCGGGCAGCCACCGGTCCTTCTACCGCTGCCTCCCGTCTGCCTTTTCCAGAACGTCATGGAATCGCTCCTTTTTAGTGCTGCACATTGCTTCGTTGTCTGGACGGACTGCACCTTGTTGGGTCCATTCCCCTAAGGATGGGCCTTCTGGCTGCCCCAGGAGCCGGCGATGACGCAGGAGTCTGCCGTCAACACCCACGTGCAAGCTCCCATGTCACCGTAAGCCTCACCTCCTTTGGGTAAAGCCGGAGGAGTGTGGTTGCGGGATCGTGCGGCAGGAGGATGCTAGCTGCGTGCCAAGCCGCC
>CM053615.1:75146890-75165540 GCA_028646535.1 Procyon lotor
GGCCAGAAGGGGACAGACCTGACTCCTCGCTGGCCTTCCAGGGGACGACGGGGTGGGGGCAGGGAGCGGCAGGAGGTAGACAGTCCCAAGACGACGGTGGGGGAATGGAACCGGTGGCTCGGTAGGTGTTCGCCAGCACTGCTGAATTCACGAGCCGCCGCCCCGAAACCTGCCGGCTGCGGCCCTGGTGGAGAGACACCCCGGCCACTTCTCCACTGGGGGCCTCGGCCATAACCCTGTGAGTCTGAAATCCCTCCTCCAGCCCCTTGAGGGCCTCCTCCCGCCACGGGAAATGCCAGCCTCCCCAGGAGCCCCGGGACTTTCCCTGCTGGAGGGGCTTAGTCTTGGGGGCGGCAGGGATGAACTGTGGCTCAGTGTCACCTGAGAGCAGAGCTTTGTGGCCTCACCCCCTTTGTCCTCTCTGTAGCTCGGGCGGGAGGGGAGGCCGACAGGCGGCAGGACTCCAGCCTGAGGGTGGCCACCCGGCTGGGGGTGGGTGCGGCCTCGGGAAGACCCAAAGGGGGTTATCCCAGGGGTCTTGGCAGCATGGCCCTGGGGCTCCAACAGACCCTTCCCGGGCCTCAGTTTCCCGTCTGTGCCATGGGGCCAGCGCCCACCTCAGAGGGTTCTGGTGAGGAACCCGTGAGCCGCTGCCTCTGACCGCGCGCAGGGCCAAGCTGTGAGATGCCCAGGAAGGGGTGGCTGGCGGCGACCGTGCCGTTGCTGCCTGCCCTGGTTCTCGGGGCCATGAGGACCTCTGGCTGCAGCCGCCTCCTTTTTGCTCTTTCTCCAAGGCCACGAGGGCTTGTGCGGAGAGTCCTTCAGAATCCCCCAGATTGGGGGCGCCTGGGGGGCTTGGTCGTTAAGCATCTACCTTCAGCTTAGGTCATGATCCCGGGGTCCCGGAATCGAGCCCCGCATCGGGCTCCCTGCTCTGTGGGGAGTCTGCTTCTCCCTCTGCCTCTGCCGCTCCCCTGCTTGTGCCCGCTCTCTCTTGCCCAAATAAATAAATAAAATCTTTAAAAACAAACAAAAAAAGAGTCCCACAGAATAAGCTCTTAAGATTGGGGAAACCGAGGCCTACAGCCGGCCGCCGGCGGCAAATCCATTCTCCCCGCGGCGGCGGGCTTGTCCCCTTCCGAGTGGGGGCCCCGGGGACCTGGAGATGGTAGGGCCGCTGCAGGAAGAGCAGCCTCCATGCCTGTGGGGGGTCTGACGCGGGTTTAACGAGGCACCGTGTGCAGAGATGGGGGTTGGCCTAGGGGCGTCTCAAGGGCCTGGCCCTGCGTGCAAGTCGGGAGCAGCGGGGTGCTGTCCCCAGCGCTGGAGCCGAGGGCAGGGTGGGGGTCCGGCAGGGGCAGGAAGGGCTGAATGGGAGGAAGAGCCCCACGGTAGGCGCCGAGGGCTGGGGCCCCTTCTTTCCCCAGGGGGACAGGGGCACCTGTGTAAGGACCCACCGCAACCTGGTGGCTGGTAGCGACGTGAGCAGCGGTGGGCGGTCACAGAGATCTGGAAGCAGGGTTCTCACGAGGCCGCAGCCCGATGTCACACGGGGAGGGGGGGGCGCCCACAGCCTCACGCCGGCTCCCTCCATACGGGTCCCGGCGGCTCGACGGAGCCCCCCACCCCGGCCCCCGAGTCACCCTGCACACTGTGACTTGCACGTGTCCAGCCCACCCTGGCTCAGCCACGTGCCTGCGGTGGCCATTCTCCTGATGGCTCTCGTGGCACCGTCCCATCGCCTGTTTCTCACACGCCGGGCTCTTCTCCTGTGTGGGACGCCGGCGGCCGACAGGCAGGGTGGGCTCGGTTGGCGCTGGGACAGAGCTGGGTCCCCAGGCCCCCCCACCCCCGGCCACGGCTGGCTGGATCCCCAAGCACCTGGGGTGCCGTCTTTGGGTTGGGAGGGGTGTGGCAACGTGGTGTGTCCCTCCAGAGGGTCCTGCTTTCTGACCCTGGCTGTGTGGCTTCAGACATGTCACCGAGCTCCCCTGGGCCTCGGTTGCTTCATCTGTCAAATGGGGATCCTAATGGAGCGCCCTCCTCCGGCCAGTGAGAAGCCACACAGAGGCCCCAGCGCAGCCCCTGGCCAGGGGTCCCCGTGGCATGGCCACAACGGCATCCTGCCCCCAGCCAGGGGCCGTGCTCTTGGCCTCTGCCTTTGGAGGTCTGTGCTGGGCCTCGCTGCCGGAGGAGGACCTGGAGGGAGATGAGGGGCGCTCACTTCCAGCTACTGGCCATGGACAGTGGCCCACTGCTGGGTTCTAGGTACCGCCGGCCGCCGGGCTGGGGCGGTCAGTGCCCTGTGAGGGGGGAGGGAGAGAGCAAGGCTGGCGCCCTGCAGTCGGGCACGGCCAGCTCTGCACTCCTGGGGTGGATGGTTTGTGAGTACGCGGACCTCATGGTGCGTTTCCGGCCTCGTCGTGGAACCCGGCCGGCGCACCCTCCTCTCTGCAAGACGAACCAGACAGTCCCAGGGCTCCCCGGGCGCATGTTTCTGCCTGAAGACAGACGGCAGCCTGATGAGCGAGGGCATCAATTTTGTGCAGCAAAGGATAAAATAAACCTTTAAAACAACTCGACAATAAAAATCCCAGCCAGCAGAACGCCCCGCCTGGCGGCGGGTTGGCAGAGCCGCTGAAACGAGGGGATGCTAGCGGCTGAGACGGGGTGGCCTCCGCTGGTCGTGTCCCGGGCCGTCTGGCGGCAGTGCAGGGCGCAGGCCCCCAGCCCCACCCCCAGAAGGTTCCATGTCCGTGCAGGTCCCTGGTGAGAGTCTCTCCCAAACGTTTCCATAGCTATAGCTTTCATTCCTGGTTTCTGGATGCCTCCATTCATGACCAAAGAGGAATAGACGGTTCAAAAGAGAGCAGAAGGTTTATGGCCAAAGCCCGTTCGTCACCTGACTTCCACTTTGGAAGGAGCAGGTGCCCCGAGCCTCCACATGCTCCCCCCTTGCACGACCGATGCCCTGCCCCCCGCCCTGGAGCGACAGCAACCATATCCACTTCCAGCCTTGACCGGCGTAGGTGTGTGCGGGTCTCCGGAGCCCAGGCCATGTCCGAAGCTCAGGCGGATTTTAGGGTCTCTCTGGGGGGGCAGCTCGGACGTGTGAGGGGAAATAAGCCGGGGCTGATTTCCACGATCCAGGCCCACCTAGAGTTCACGCTGATGAGCGGACGGCCTCTCCCCGTGGTCTCGGCCACGCCCACGTGGGGCCTATGTGGCCCCCGCCCCTGGGGAGCCCCGTGTCGGCAGAATATCCATCCCGCGTTGGAAGTTTGAGTCCTCCGGGGACGGGGCAGTTGGGAGGCGGGACGCAGGGTGAAGCTGAGGCTGGTTCGTGACACCCTGTGCCCCTCGGTGCCCCTCCGGGGAGGCAGGAGAACGCCCCAGCCCGTGGGCCGGCGGGGCCCGACGCACCGTGGGGGGCCCAGCTCTGTCTCGCGCTCGTGCCCGTGTGCAGGGCATCGGTGTCTGGGGCTCGGATGGGCCGTCTCAGAGCTTCCTGGGCAGGAAGAGAGTCTCGAGGGCCTCTGGGGGGCGGAGCTGCAAGGTCAGGGCCATTGCCTCCCTCCAGGCCCCTGGCTGGCGGCTGTATCTCCCGGATACTCTGCTCGGTTCACTCGGCCGGCCGCCCTTGTGCCCAGGCTGGGGCCACCGGGCTCCCCGCTCGCCTCCAGCCTGTGTCCCTGGCTCCGGTCCTGACGGGCCTGCCGGCCTTGGCTCACACGTCCCCTCCAGGTCTGCAGCGGGCAGGAGGGGTCCCCTGGAGGGGGCACCCCGAGGCCTCCCCCAGGCAGGAATGGAGTCCAGCCCTGGGGGTCGCCTGCAGCCTTGACCTTCCACTCTCCCCGGCCCCAGAGGAGGGTCGGGACTCTGCCACCTCCACCTGCATTCAGGCACATGACCCAGAGCCCAGATGCGAACCGTGAGGAAAGTTCCAGAACCCTGATGTCAGCAGTCTTGGGTTGCCCCACAGTGACGCTGTCTTAGGTCCTGCCGATTCTCCTGAGGCCCGTTTATCTTTCCCCAAAGTCACTTGTTTTCTTGGAAGCGTCCCTCTCCCCCTTCTCCTCTCAGGGCCCTGAAGATAGTACATAAGCCCCAAATTGGAACTGCACCCCCTTGAATCATATTTTTCTGTGATCTCCCAAGTATATATGTACGTGGATAAAAATCTGTCTTTTCTCTCACAAACCTGATTTTTGTTAGTTTAATTTGCAGCCTTCCAATTCTGGACCTAAGAGGGTACCGGGGGATTTCACCTCCCCCACCGCGGATGGCGCTGCGCCCCCCACACGGAGGAGCTGGGGTGAAGGGAGGGGAGGCGGGCCTGCTCCTGCCCAGGGGCGGGGGGTCTGCTGGCCTCCTTTATGCTGCCCACCGGTGGCCTGGGCCCCCGAATGCCACCTGTCAGCGCGTCCGGGCCTTTCCTGGTTGGGCTACCACGTTTGTTGCCCTGTCCCTGGGCCAGGTGTTTGGGTACAGCAAGGTCCTTCATGTTTAGAAACACCCCTTATTCTCCCTGGCGGGTGGGGAGGAGAGGCCCAGAGAACCCCCAGCTGATGCCCGTGCCGCGCCCCCAGGCCCGCGCCCTTCCGTGTCCCACAGCCCCTGTTAGGGACACCACCTGGGACCCACTCCAGCTCAGCCATTTGCTCTGCGGTCCGGGCGAGCTCCTCTGCCTCTCTGGGCCTCAGTTTCTCCTCCTGCATCGTGAGGGCCTCTGGCCCAGTCCCACCAGTTGGGCTGGGCCCCTTCCTGGCCTCGGACGTCTACACGGGGTTTGGGGCCACCCACACTTAGCCATGCAGAGCCCAGCACACCAAGACGTGTGTTTTGGCTCCAAAAAGAGGCCATTTGGAGAGGGCAGAGCGGGGGCGCAGGGAGCTGGAGCCCAGGGCCCGGACGCCGGTCGGGTTTGTCTCATGTCAGGATGACTCGGGCCACGGGGGAGGCGGCGTTGCCAAAACACATAAAACATCTTGGAAAATGTGTAGCCTCTTCTTTTCCGTGGGACTCATACCCGATCCTCCTAGCTCCTGGGGTGAGGGGGCTGGGCCCGGAGGGAGGAAGGGCAGACACCACGTGGAGATAGAGCTTTGCCTCTCCCGCTCCTCCCTTCCTCCGTCTCTCTGGGACCCCTCCCCTCCACCCCAGGGCTCCAGAGCCTCCTCTGCTCCCTCCACCTCCCCGCGCCACCCTGGGGGCCGGGCACGAGCCCATTTCACAGATGGGCAGCCAAGGCCCTGGGGGGGGCGTGGCTGATTCCGACACGCTCCGCGGGAAAGCCGGGAGCTGCACCAGCTGCAGAACAGGGGCCCTAGGGCTCCTCATTCAAAGATTAATAAGAATTTCAAGAGTGTGAACCCTAGCACGGGCCTCCTGAGCACGGGGCTGTGAGGTGACTGGCCCCGGACCCTGGTCACACAGATCTCGCAGAATCTGGGGCCTCCTTCTGCCAGGCTGACCCCCGTGGGTGGGGGCAGCTCCCCACGACCCTGGACTTTTGGACCCTCAAGGCAGAGCAGGCCACCCCGAGCAGGGGCCTGGCTGTGGGCAGCCCAGGGGGCTGAGGGGGGGTTTCTGTGCTGGGGTGGGGGTCTCCTTCCCCAGGTAGCTCTCATGGCCCAGCCTTGACAGTCTTGAAGAGGGAGGGCCTAGGCTGGACCTGGGGAGGACCTGGTCCCCCTGGTCCCTAGCTGGTAGAGGGGGAGTCCCAGCACCCCTGCACGACCCCCCACACTGGGCATTTCTGGGAATGCGGGGCCTCACAGACCCTTCGTTCCCACCTACCACGTGCCCGGCTCCGTCCACCCCTGTCCTACCTCCTGGGACCAGGCTCTCCTCCAACAGCGCGTCTGTTGCTGAGGGACATGGGGCCCTGCTCTCTGGCCCGGGGGGACTTTGGGCTCCCCAGGGTTCCCAGCTAGACTCAGAGCCCGGGGCCGGCCCACCTACCACTGTGCCTCCCTCCCTGCCTGTCACCCTCCTCCAGGAAAGGCTGAGGGGTCTGGGTGGGGGCCCTGCCCACGTCCCTGCTCTGAGGACGCGAACAGGGTGTGACAGTCACCTGGCCCGGGTCACTGCAGCCCCCGGATTGAGTGGCAGGCCCCGGCGTCCATGTCCCTCCCTGTGTCCTCCGTGTCCCCCACGTCTGGGGCAGGACGTAGCACGTCCACCCTCTCCCAAGGGAGGCCCCAGGTCAAGTGCCATGCCTGGTGGCACAGGAGGGTAACACGGGGCTGGGATCTAGCTTCCCGGGCCCGGTGGCAGAGAGCCTGGTGAGGTAGGAGGGACTGGTCCCGAGGCTCGGCGGGAGCCCTTCACGGTACCCCGTGGTCTGGGCCGTGTGGGGTCTTCCCCCCTCCCTGGAGGTCCAGGGGCTCTCTGCGTGGGTGGGGGTCCCGTGTCCTCCTTCTCCTTGCCGTCCACATGGCTTCTGTTGCCCATGGGTGCTGTGTCCGGCGACACTTGAGAATCCTCCCCTTCCGAAACGCCCTGTTTCCCGCTGGCCGAGCCTGGACCCCCGAGGGCCCTGGACCGGGAAAGAGTGCCCAGCATCGGCTCCGGGCTCCCTCACCTGGACGGGCCCTGGGCCGTCCCCGCCTCTGGTCCCGGGCCCAGCGGCCACCGGCATGGGCAGGAGCGAAGGAGCCGGAAGGCAAGTCTGGCCTGGGTGGTCTTGAGGCCAGGCCGGCTGGAAACACGAGTGTCTCCGAGGAGAGGCCGGCACCCTGGTGGGAACCAGGGGTCGTGTGCCTTTCCGTCCCCTGGCACGTCCCCCTCTCCCAGCCCGGCCGGGTGTACCTGCTGCCGGAAGTCGGGGCCCATACCCCATCGTGCGCGTCCACCCCTCCGGCTCCGTGCAGGGAGGCATGTTGTGGTCCTAGGTGTGACCCTGCTGCCTGGGGTTGGCCTGGTACACGGAGGCGTGGACTAGGCCTGGGGCCGGGGGGGCCGGGGCAGCCTGCTTCTGCTGGTGGAGAGACGCTTGCACCCCCATCACCGGCTCCCTGGGGCCCGTTCCCCGCTGTCCTGGGAGCAAGAAGCAGGCACGGGCCCTGTGGGCAAAGGGCTGCCGAATTTGTGAAGGGCACAGAGGGAAGGAGCAGAGGGCCCAGCTTTGAGGAGGGGTGCTGCCGGTCCCCCCCCCCCCACCGTGTGCCTGCTGGGGCTGCAGCCGCTGGTGACGGGGTGTCTGGGAGCTGCCACGTGGACACTGCCGGCTGTCTTCCCTGTCTCCGTGCATGTTCAGGAAATGAATTTTTTCCTCTGCCTTTTCTGGGCCTCTTCCCGGGGAGGCTGGGCCTGTGGGAGGGGAGGCGGGCCCTGGCCCGAGAGCTGTTCCCTGTGCCCCCTCCAACTCCATGGGCTGGGGCTGAGCTGCGAGCCCTCATTGTCCCCTCCCCCCCGAACACCCCCCTTCCCAAGACGCACTCTGACTGCGCCGGAGCCTACGTGCGGATTTGCTGGGGACTTGGGTTTGGGGACGCAGCCACGGTCAGCGGCCCTGCCAGCACCCACACGTTCGGAGGGCGGGGGTCTCTGGACACCCCTAGACTCCTAGAGCTTCCTCAGCACAGACTGGGGACACACCCAGGACCCGCTAGCTAGTGGTCTCTGCTTGCCCCCCCGTGCGATGAGCAAGATGCTCCTGAGAGTGGCCGGTGGTAGTGAGGTGGGTGTAGACGAGCAGTGGGGCTCGGGCTACCAGCTTGGCCACATCTCGGCTGCGTGGCCTCATGCAAGCGGCTCTCTCCCCCCGCTGAGCCTCAGGCTCCCTGTCTGTGGAGTGGGCCCTAGTGAGCGCAGGGCCCCGGAGGGTAGAGCTGGGGGCCTGGCGGTACTGTCTCTGGGGACCCGAGCTCTGTGGCCTGGGGCCCTGGTGGGCAGCCTGACCCTGGGGCGGAGGGGACCTCGGATCCGGGTTGCAGGACCGGAGCCCCAAAGGAGGGCGTGGGGCAGGCATGGGGCCGTCCTTCCTGCGTCTCAACCCCAGGACAGGCCATCGGCAAGTCTGCCGGGAGCTGTGGCCTGGATGCCACCACTTCATGGGAGGGACTCTGCCTGTGGGGAGCCCTGGGGCGGGGAGGACGGCCCCGAGGACTCCTCGGGCCCAGGCCTGGCAGGACTGTGCAGTCTGGGGCAGGGAAGCTCTGATGAAATCGGAGGGAGTGAGCATGGGCCCTGGGCCGGTCTGACTCCAGTTCTTGCCCCCCCGTCCCTCCCCCTGCCTTTCCCCTCCCCCCTCCGGCAGGGTTTGACTCATCCGCCCTTGTGAATGCGCTCTGAGCACACTTCGGAATGGGAAAGAATTTTCGGCCTTTGTGGAGTTTTATTTAGGAAATACAGAAACCAGGTGGACAAGATGATCTGCATTTAGGTTTTATACCACTTGTGAAATGTATTAAAAAAAGGCTTCGGTGCGGCTTTTGATCCTCCTCTCAAGAGGAAGGGAAAAGGGCTTTGCATTCCCTGTTTGGGGGCTGTTCAAGGCAGGCCCTCAGGGGCCTACAAGGTCAGCAGAAGGGGCTGTGTGATGGGGGGGTGGGGACAGAGGGGTGGGCCGCTCAGGGCTTCCACACTGTCCCCCCAGGCCAGGCGGGGGGCCGGGGGCTGCTGTGAACCTGCCGTCCAGCGTCAGCGTGTGCCCACGACCTGAGCGGACCCACTGGGCACCCAGCTGCCCACCTCCTCCTTCTCCTGCCGTCTGTGGGACCCCAGACGGCCGAGAGGCTGATACTGGCCGTGCAACAGTGGAGGGTGTTAGGGCGCCGCGCCCGCTCATCAGCTCTGCCCCCTTGGGAGCCTGGTGGGGGGGAACCAGGGTCCTGAAGTCGACTCTCCGTCTCTACCGGGGCCACAGCATGCCGGGCATTGCCCTCCAAAAGGGACAGCGTTCTCCACCGTGGATGGGGCTCTCCAGGCCTGGGGTCCTCACGGCGGGGGTCCCGCCAGCGCTCAGCCTCATCTCCCAGCACCTCCGTGGAGTCAGCCTCTTCCTCGGATGACCCCAGGACTGGCCCCCAGCACCCTCCGACTGGAGTCCCATGGGCTGCCCGGAGCTCCGAACTCCTTGGGGTACCTCTTGGCCAATCAGGCCCAGGCCTCCACCCAGGGGGCGGTGGGGGGCGCATCCGCCGCGTCAAAGGCCCTAGGCGCCTGGGAGCAAGAGTCTCTGGACACCCCCCCCCCCATTCTCCCAACCACGCCCTTCACCTCGGCTGGCAGGCTCGCCCTGCTGGACGTTCAGCCGTCTGCAGAGTCCCGTCACGCCGACCATCCGGGACTACCGGCTTGGTCCTGGGCACTCTCCCCGCCCCCTCCCTGCAGGCCCCCTGGCTTTCACCCCTGGGTTCCCATTGCCTGCTCCTGGCCCTCCAGTGTCTCTTGTCTTTCCCTAGAGCCTGGTGGCGAGTGGGCCTCAGGATAAGTGTCCAGACAGACCCTGGCTCCTCACGGCTACCATTCTGCCCCTTCTACACGCTCCCCTCCCGCTCGTTCCTGCCAGAGCTGCAGCCATCCAACCCCTATACAGACCCCTAGCGGTGGGGGTGGTGGACGGGCCCAGCGTCCTGGACTTGTGGGTGCTTTACTGCTATCTTCCCAGGGGCTGGTGGCCCTGTGCAGGCGGGGGGTGCGGGCACGGGGGGCCCCCTCTGTGTCCACAGCAGATAGACGGGGCACAGCTTAGCTGCACCTTGCTGGCGCGCCAGCCTGTGCCAGCTCTGCCGGTTTCCAGGGCAGGCTTCCAGCCGAAGGAGCGCGCTGTGTGGTCATCTGAGACTTCTGTGGGGTCCCCCACCTCGTCAGGACTCAGGGGCTCTGACCGTGCCCCTTTGTGGGGTCTCCCACCCTGATGGGACCTGGGGCTTCGATACTACTCTGAGTCCCCAGGGCATGGGCTGACAGGAGATCCTGGTGAGAGGGGGACGGATGAGCAGGGCGACCAGAGAGGGGTCCTGTGGCCCCCACTGGGGTCAAGGGTCCTCCCGTGGGCCCTGCCCACAGGCCGCGTGGCTGGGGGTGTCGAGTCCGAGCAAGGTGCCGGGTGCCGCTGACAGGGCCTCAGATGCCCTTTCCAGCATCTGGAGGGAGGAAGAGCTTCTTGTTTTAGTTTGCTCATGGGTTGGCAGGAGAAGTGGCCTCGGGCAGCTTACGAAGCAGCAGTAAACCCTGCCTGAGCCAGGAAGCGGCTTGGGAAGTGTCAGCGGAGGGGTGGGAGCCGCTGGTGCTGGCCTGGACGGGGCTCCCTTGGGGCTCGTCTGTCTGCTGGGGTAGGTGGGTCTCCTGGCCGGGCTCTGACTCACCTTGGGGACGGCGTGACCCAACTCAGGGGCTGGAGGGCAAGTGGCCACGTGCTGTCTGGGCCGGAGGCAGCAGCACTCGCCCGCCCGTCCGAGGGGAACCTCCCCGGCGGGGGGCTGGGGTCCCTCTGCAGGCCGCGCTCACCCCGGCAAGCCTCGGAGGGCCATGTGCCGGCTCGCTAAGCCTAGGTCACTGCGGGATCCTGGTTTCTCAAGACACCTTTTCCTCTCGCAGCGTACATGCTGGTGTTTGATGGGAAACAAGGGTTTGGCAACATTGACCGTCAAAGGGACGAAGAGTGAAGCCAACATAGGGGGTCGAGGGAGAGACTCTGACCCTCTGTGCTATGGACGGAGCGCGTGTGCTCCCCCGACCCACCCAATTCAGATCATGAGGCCCCAACCCCCAACGTGACTGTATTTGGAGATGGGCCTTTATGGAGGTAATTAAGGCTAAAGGAGGCCCTCGGTGGAGCCTGCATCCTATGGATTGGCCTCCCGAGACACACGTGTGTGTGTGTGTGTGTGTCTCTCTCTGTCTGTCTCCCCGCCCTCCCTCCCTGCCACGTGAGCACAGAGCAAGAAGGTGGCCACCCACAAGCCAGGAGGAGAGCTCGTGCCAGGCAGTGAATTGGTTGGGACCTTGACCTTGGACTTCCGGCCTCCAGAGCCCGAGGATGGATTTGTTAAGCCCCCAGGGCCGTGGTGTTTTCTCCTGGCCGTCAGACTAAGCCAGGGTGCCGACGCCCCCGTGCTTAGCAAAGCTGATGCAGCCTGATCTGTGGCTTTGGTTGAGCCAATGTAACCACGAGTCCCTGGAGTGCTAGCCGGCAAAGAACTCCAGACGCTTCCGATGATCTGCCAACTCAGAAAAAGAAAGAGGTGCCATTATCCCACCCGAACCTGGGCGGGTTGCCTGCCACAGGCACCTGGGGCGTGAATCTGTTACGGGGTCCTGGGAGCCCGTGGTCTCTGGTATTCGAGTAGGACTTCTAGGACTTCGCATGATCAGTGAAGGTGCAGAAGGAAGTCACGGCTCCTCAGCACGGCGGACGTCTGTGCAGGATGGCTGGCACGGTTCGAGCCCCTCGTGGGGAGTGTGCCTGGGGCTGCACGCCGTGAGCACACAGCATCCAGAAAAGCACATGCCCATCGCCTCACCGAGCCTGGCTCGGGGCCCTGCGCACAGTGGGCTGGTGCATACCTTCTCAGGGGGAAACTGAGGCTCACAGAGGGGAAGACAGCTGGCAAAGGGCAGTGGGCTGGGGGCCGCTCCCTGACCTCTGACTCGCCGGAGCTGCACGAGCGGAAGACAGGAAGGGATGTGGAGGGGAGGGGGCCCAGGAGCAGGGACAGCGGGGCCGGGGAGGGGCTGGCGCAGTGGGGGAGGCGCCCACGGGCAGGGGCCCTCGCCCAGGGCTTCTGCAGGCAATTTCATCCTCTGTGTGGTGGAGGCGGAGACCGGCATCCCTAGATTTAAATCAAGTTCATTTTACATACCAATGAGTCATATGTAGCCCCTGGAACTTCCTGTCTCCCTCCCAAGGGACCTCATGAGCTCGGGCAGCCCCGGCCTGATCCTGGGCTCCAGGAGAAAGCAGGGCTCACCCCCCAGAGCCTCGCATGACGAAGACCAGCAGGCCTCGGCCTCCCCCCGAGGGCTTGACCTTGGGTTCGATGGGACAGAGGCCAGGGACGCACTCTCCCTTCCAGAGCCGGACCTTGTCAGGGTGGGACGAGGCTCTGCTGAGGGCCCTGCTGAGGGCCAGGCAAAGCTGCTCAGCTTCTCCTCCTGTCAAATGGGAACCAAGACCCGGATCTGTGCGCCTCACCGGGTGGGGATTAAGGGTCAGGTGGCGGGACGGCATCCCGAGGCTCTACGAGGTGCCAGGGGAGCCAGCACCCATGGATAGGATCCGTGTGGCCAGGTTGCCGGGGCCCCCGGGTGTCATGTGCCCCACTGGGGGAGGGGGGCACATGTGCCTGGGAAACGCATACAAACATACTCCCACTGATGCTGAGATGGCCCTAGGACACCCCACCTGTCTCTCGATGGGAAAACGATCAACAGGCTGCGGTGCGTATAGATCAATAAACCACAGCGACAAAAATAAATGGTCTTCAGCAGCTGAAGAGGCAACACTGAGCCATGGGTTTTTGGGGGCCGGGGCAGGGGACACAGTGGGGCAGAAAGGAAAACAGGCCCCGGGGGCAGGGCTGAGGGTGGGAGGGTGGGGCATGCGGCTCTGGCCCAAAGTGGTTTCGAAACCATTGGTGTTTTTTCGTCCTTAGTCTGGGTGGTGGGAGTGGGAAGGTGGAGAGCCTGTTTAGTCTCTGTAGAGTAAGACAGGCCCGTGCTCTGACCTTCTGTGGGCCTGGCACCCGGGTAGTGAGTACAGAGAGGTCCGTCCCCTCATACTCACCTCCCATCTGCTTCACGAACTCCCTTGTCCTGGTGACAGCTTGTCCCCCCCATGCTTCCCGCACCCCTTACGCCTGCGGGGGCTGTGCAGCCGAGGTCAGGCCAACAGAAGGGAGGTGGGTGCCACCCACATGCCACCTTGACCCCGGTCCCTGGACCCTTCCCCACAAACCTCCGTGCTCCCCCTTCACTAACTGGACATTAATGCCTAGGAAATCACACGTCAGCCTAGGTCAGCCTGCATCCCTGAACCACTGCTCGGCCTGGAGCACGAGGTCACCCGTCCCCATGACTGCTGGATGTTAGACAGACAAGAAGTAAACTTTTATTTTTTTAAGCCACTGAGATTCAGCCTTTATGTATGACATCAGGGGTCAGCAAACCATGGCCTGGGAGCCCCATGGGGCCTGTCGCCTGCTTGTGTGTGGCCCTGAGTTCAAAATAGCTTTTCTTTTTCAAGGACGTTTTATTTTTATTTTATTATTATTTCTTAAAAGATTATGATTTGAGAGAGAGAGAGAGAGAGAGATGGTGCACGCGCAGGAGCGGGTCGGGGGGAGAGGGGCAGAGGGAGAAGCCGGCCGACTCCCTGCTGAGATCAGGACTTCACTGACCCAGGCGCCCTCAGGGACTACGTTTTAATTGGTTACAAACCTGCTTAGCTATTATCTTCAATTTTGCATCTTGGCTCATAGCACTTAACGAAGTCACGACCTGGCTTGTTAAGAAGAAGTCTGTGACACCCAGCAGGACTGTCTCAGGGAGGGTCCCCTCAGAAGCAGTCTCTGAGACCTGGCTTCGAGGGCGACTGGTTTATCTGGGGGTGAGCCCGGGAGGCGTCGGCAGGGAAGTGGGGAAATCGATCAAGGCTACTGCTAGGGGAACCTGCGGCGGCGATCACGAGGGACTTTGGAGGACAACGCTGAACGCATCTCCGAGTGTCCCGTGGGGGGCCCGAGGAAGCCTTATCCTCCACTCCATCCCGCTCTGGCCGAGGCTGCCTCCAGGCCCTGGGCCGCCTGGTACTGCTGTCCTCCCAGCACTGGGGGCTGGGCTTGACGCTGCCACCGAGGAAGCCAGGAGAAAACCCATCCAGGAGTTTCGGGTCAGTTTTGGGTCCTTAGGGACAGATGGCCTTGGCGAAAATTACCTTAACAGACAGACCTCTGCTCAGCACATGGGGAAACAGGCCTGGGAAGGTGAGGACACATGCTCGAGGTCGTAAAAGCAGGAGGCGGCCAGAGAACCATGCGCGGCCAGGCTGGCTGATTGCAGTTCCTGGCCTCACCCCAGCCCCCCTTGCCGTGTTGGGGGCCGGCAGTTCCAAGTCTATCTGTGGCTCTGGCACCAGAGATCACATCAGGGGCTGGCCCGGTGCTTCCGTTCCTTCAAAGCCGAGAGACACATCATTGCTTCAGGAATAAATTCACTGGCCTGAGACTTTATTAAGCTCTACTCAGACCCAGGGCCCAGAGCCTAATGAGTTCCAGATGCTCAGGAGAGGCCTTCAGATGTGGATTTTCCATGGAAGGCTGGGGTGATTTCAGCCTCGCACCAAAGCTGGGCTGGTATGGTGGGTGTGAGCCTCACATTCCCACACACTCCTTGGTTCTGGAATTAACTTCTCAGTTCATGGTCCTGTGGGCTGGAGAGTTTATCCAGGGATAATAACCATGGGCTCATGAAATCATAGGATTCCTGGGGCTGGGTGGGGCCGCAGAGAGCCCTCTGCTCCATTTCCTTGGTGGACAGAGGGAGAGCGTGGTGCAGGGAGGGGAGGGCATGCCAGCCTCAAAGCTACTTCGTGGTAGGACTGAGACTCATTCCTCACGGACAGCCATTCCCAACAATCCCAGCAGATGCCCTGTTCAGGTCCCCTGCCCCCTCGCCAGGTCCCAAAGGTTGGGAAGAGCCTAGGGTGGCCCGAGTCCAAAGTGCAGGGAGGGGCTGGGCCCGGGTGAGTGTTCTTGGGGACACTGGGAGGACCAGTGCGGTGGCGCTCTTCTGGCTCCGAGGGCACCTTCCACATTCCAGGACCAGATTCTACCAGTGTCGGGTCCTCCCTCTGTGGCTGCCCATGCCACCTTCCAAGAGGTTCCCTCAAAATCACCTCTCTGCCAACTCACTGAAAATAGCTCTTCCTTCTGCACAACGTGTGTGCCTCGTAGACAACTCAAACGATAAAGCCAAGTTCTCGATGGAGGGGAAATGGCCCCAAATCTGACCACCCCAGATAAAGGCAGCTGCACTAGATGCCCAGGCCTGGAAAACCCTTGCCCAGCTCGAGCTCCTCGCGGTGGCTGTGTGCCCACCAGTAGTTGCAATGCCATGCCTCCTGCTCCCCCTCTCCCCTGGGCTGAGGACGTGTTGCCCCCTAAGGCAGGGGGTCTCAGAGCCTCTCCTCCTGGCATAACAGACCTGGGCCACGTGCACGAGGTGGCTGGACTGTCACTGCCTCTGCAGGGCCGGTCTGTGCGGCCACCGCGGGAAGCCGAGGGCCAGTGTCCTCTGCAGGTCTCCGTCTCCTGGGCACCGTGCTGCCTACTGCTCTGGGCTCCTGCATGGCAGAGCTGGCGGGCACGTGGGGCGCCCCCAGGCCGGGGTTGGAGGCACCGTCTGGGCCCCCAGGGACTCTCTGGAGCCCTATGCCAGCTGGCGGGGGGCACCCTTCCTCTGTGGGTAGGGATGAGGGGCAGGGCTGACCAGGGCCCTCCTAGCTGTCCCCGCGCGGCCCCTCCAAGGATGTGCATGTGCTCTGTGGCCACGAGCATGGCAAACTCTTCGTCTCTAACCGCGCTGCTGCGGACCCTTCGGGGGTCCCCACGCCTTCAATACAAACGATGCATCGACGAGCGGGGGTGGGGTGGGGTGTCTGTCTTACTCTCCAGAGACCCCTCGTTCCCAGCCGGTGCCGCTCTCAGGTCTGACGCGTGGACCCGCTGACCTCCGGGAAGGCGACCCTCAGGTCCGCCTCTTCCCCACCGCGGTGCACAGCCGCTCTCCCGATTTGTTTCCCTCCTTCCGTCTTCAGGGTGGGGGCCCGGCTCAGCTGGTGCGTCGCACCCCGGGCCCCCACCAAGTTCCGCGCGGACACAGCATGGCAGCGCCCAGGCCCTGCAACCACCTCGACCCGGAAGTGCTTCGCGGCACTTCCCGTTCCTTTCCATTGGTGAGGTCTGGTCACGTGGTGGCACGCCGCCGCAAAGGAGGCTGGGAAACGTCCCTGTGGCTCCGCGGTGGGGCAGTCGGTCCGGCTGGTCCTGCGGTTCCCGCCCAGCCTCGGGCTTCTGCATGTGCGTTTTATGGTCCGGTGATTCGAATCTGAGGACGCGTGCGGCCCGCCCCGGGGAGGTCGAGCCTCATCCCCTGGCCCGGAGCCAGGTGAGGGGGCGGCGGGAAGACGCGGCCACGTGCGGGTCTGACTGCGGCGGGACTTTGGGGGTGAGCTGCCCGCAGCCTCGCGCGGCCCACGCTTCCCTCCTGCGAGCCGGGGGTCTGGGAAGCGGAGCGCGGCGGGTGCACACAGGCGACCTTCTGGCCGACGCCGGAGCCGCGGTGCCACCGTGCATAGGCCTGTGGCCGCGGACGGACCCCGTAAGGTAGCGCCCTAGGTGGGAATAAGCGAAGGCTCTGGATTCACGGATGCAGGCTGGCTGTAGCAAGAGGTCGGGCACCGTTACTTTCGTTCTGGCCGGGACTCCGAGGCAGGCAGAGGATCAGGGAAACTTCATAGTGGAAAAGAGGGAAGGCTTCAGGCCGGCCCCGTTGGAGGCCCTCGGCGCGGGGAGCCCTAGGTGGGCTAACCGGAGGCAGCATCCCGTGTGATGGGTCAGGGGTGCACGCTTGATCTCTGGGGGGTCCTCGGCTGGAAGTGAGGGGGACGCAGATTGGTTGCCGGGTATTAGTCAAGTCCATTTTGGGCCTGTTGTTGTAGGCGGGGGTGCTTTGGTTTCTGGGTTGTTGCTAGAGACAGCAGCCCGACTTCCCACGGGTGTGATTTGGAGCCGGCTGCCTTCCTGGGCTGGTTACTCTAGGGGGTGGTTTCCTGGGCTCGCTGGTAGACACGGTGGGGGCGGGGGGTGCTGTCGTAGAGACAGGACTTGAACTCTGCACGCAGGGAGCCCCCCTCTGTGTAGCCCTCCCCCGGGGTAACAAGCTGGGAAGAGAACATCCCGTGCTGAGAGGTGAGGGGGTGATATGGTGAGAAGACCCTGGCCTTGCGAGCCACCACCCTGGGTTTGCATCCAAAGGTGGCTGCCTCAGGTCAGGTGCGCTCGTGGAGCCTGTGACCCCCGTGGAAGATGGGTGGTGCCCCCTCCTTGCACAGGTTGGTGAGGGGCTATTGGAGATGACTGATAGGAAGCAGGTGGTGTAAGGTAGGCACAGGAGTCAGTACCCGACTGTGGATGGCTGGGTTTCCTATGCAGGACTCCCAAATCTCGGCTGTGACGGCGAGCGTCTGCTCCCTGTAGATGCTGGTGCGTGAGACTGCCAGGAAGGAGCCGTCCTCTTCCACGGGACTTAGGGGAGGCAGCGGAGCTTGCAAATGGTCAAGCCCATACTTTAGCATGAAAACGTGGGGAGGACACCGTGAAGTCAGCTTAGACGTGGTGACAGCTGCCGTTTAGAGCAGACAGCCAGCGGGGACCCGAGAATAAATGGCAGCTCGTCACCGCAGAGTTTTGGGCTTTGCTAGCAGGTGTTGCATAGGACAGGTCTGTGCTCTGGTCTGGATCCTTCTCTTCCACGTGAATTGTCCTGAGAGAGTAGTTCTGGGATCGGTCGGCCTGTGTCCAAACCCTGACTCCACCACCTGGGATCCTGGACGAGTTACCGACCCCCCAGAACTCCCGTTCGTAACATCAGGGCGTTGATGGTATTTACCCTGTTGGGTTGTTGGCAGGAATCCACCGGGAGAACTGGTGAAGAGCACCTAGCCTGGGACCTGGCCAGGGGGGGCGCTCGGCCAGGGTACCCCAGGGTCACAACAAGAAGCAAGAGGATGTCTCCTGACTGTGTTTCTGTGTGCAGCACGCTGCCCTGGCCGGGCCTGGCCTGTGTGCCCCAGGAGGCTGGGCTCTTTGACCCCGTCTCAGGTGAGATGGGGAGAGTCTGTGTCTCGTTGCCTCCTCTGACAAGCTCTGCAGGGCTAGTGGCTGCCTCCTCGTGGACACAGCTCCGTGATTCTCTTGGTCTCTTTCCTGGTTCGCATGCTTGTTTCCTGGGTCTCTGTTCTCTCCGCGGATGAGGAAGGGGCTTCATTATAATTGGAGCTAAACACAGGCTCCTTCTGAGGCCAGAAATGTGGTCCTCTGGTCAGGGACCACAGGCTGGCATTTCCTGAGCCCAGAGCCTGGCACACAGCGGGTACACAACAAAGTCATTGGCAAACTCTGAGTGCCTAGTGGAAATATTGAGCCCATGATATAAGAGTTTGTTTTTTCCTATTTATAGTTGAGGAAGTCTGAGAGTCAGTGATAGAGCGACTCTGGGCCGTGGAGGGGCAGAGTGGGGAGCCCCGATCTGACCCCACTTAAGCGCTCAGATGCCCTGTGTTCCTCTGTGGCAGTCAGTCCACTCTCCTGAGGATTGAGCTGGAGGACAGGTCATTGCTAACTTGTGTGAAGTTCTGCACAAGCCCTGAGTCGGGAAGGAGGTATCGTGGCCGGGGCTGGAGAAGGTGGGTTTTCTCAGAAGGCTGATGGAGGTGCCCCTGCCTGGCCACGTCGGAGAGGCTTCTTGGGGCCCTGGCTCTCGAGGCTGCGAGCTGAAGGGATACGGGGGCCCCAGGCGAGGCCTCCGACGAGTCAGAGAAGAGATGGCTGTTTCCATCTCGGGCCTGAGGGGCCGGGGAGCCCGGAGAGGCCGCTGACGCCTTTCACCATGGGTGTCAGCAGTCCATGTGTTTCGGGAGG
>CM053615.1:75165640-75176118 GCA_028646535.1 Procyon lotor
GGGAGCCCGGAGAGGCCGCTGACGCCTTTCACCATGGGTGTCAGCAGTCCATGTGTTTCGGGAGGGTCTGCCCACACCCGGCCCAGCGTCTGCTACAGATTAAGGGTCAATGAGTTCACCCCCGAGGCCCCAGCTTTACTGGTTTGCGTGTTAGTGGACAGGATTACAAAGAGTTCCAGGCTTTTGTGCAATCCTCTCAGATAAGAAGTCCGGTCGGGGTTTTGAGCGAAATTCTGTGTGCTGCCAAAGCATTCCGGAGAGCCCCGCAGTCACGACGAAGCCCCTGTGTCCTGTGCTGTGCGTGCCACGGCCGAGTGGGGCGCCGGCAGAGGGGCCCGGAGCCCAGCCAGGCTGGCATCCCGTCCGCTCATTCACTGAGCGAATAGCCGCCGGTTCCTGGGCTGGGGTGCATCTCGCTCAGCTCTGGGGCCTCAGACCCCGTCCCTGAGGAGCTGGCCACGCGTGCAGAGGTTTGGCCCAGGAACCCGACTGAGTGTGGTTGCCCAGGTGACAGGTGCAGGGTGGCAGGTGCCCAGGACTGTGTGGGAGAAGTAGCGGGGCTAGAACTCGGCTCGGGGGCCGGAGGGGGCTTCCTGGAGGAAGTGAAGTTTGAGTCAGATTTTGACGGGTCAGTAGAAGCGAGTGAGGTCGAGCTGGGGTCACACAGGCTGCTGGGCTGGAGGGGCAGCTTGTGTCTGTGGTGGGAGGGAGTGTGGCCAGTGCCAGGGCTAGGAGGAGGGGAGCCAGGCAGGGGCGGGGGGCTGGGGCCCCGTGGGGGAGGCGGGCCGGCATGTGCACAGCACAGATCGACAAGGGTCCGGTGGGGGGGGGCGGGCAGGCTGGCGCGAGGGCTTGGGCTTGGCAGCTTAGGCTCTGGACGCTTTCTGTGTGTGGCAAGGAGAGGGGAGTTAGGAAGGCCACCGTCACCGATGGATGAGGCAGTATTTCGGGGTTTGTACCGTGGCCTGGTGTCCCCCGTGTCCCAGCGGCACTGCAGCCTTGGGGAGCAGAGTGTGGGGACGTAGCCAGTGGCATCTGGTGGCATCCCCGGACCGCAGGGGTGTGGAGGGTGTGCAGAGGACGCAGCAGCAGGGGTGAGCTTCCTGCAGTGCCCTGGGCAAGAGGAGGTGCTGGAGGCCCCGGGGAGTTGGGGCGGGGCGGACACCTCGCTGAGAGGCAGTGTCAGCCGATTCAAAGGAGCGGAGTCCGTGTTCAGCGACGGCGTGGCCCTGGCTTTGCCACGAGGGTCCAGGGTGAAGCCTCTCTTCCCCGCACACGAGGTTGGCGTGCACCGAGGTCGGGTGCTTAGTTCTGGGAAAGGAGCGGGCACACCGCTCACACTGTCTGCCTCAGCTGACGCCTTCCCGACCCGTCAGCCTGCAGAGACCTTAGCTTGTCACCGATGGGCTTTGCAACGCAGCAGGCCCTGGGACGAGGATCTAGATGCGTGGTATTCGCTCCCGGATGCTAGGGCTGCCTGTGGGGGGGGGTTGGGGCAGGAGCCGGATGGAGCGCGGCCTGCCGGGCGCTCTCTGCATCGTGCTCTCTGCTTTGTCCCACCGAGGGTGCTCGAGGCACTGGGGTACATAGCTGTTCTCATCCCTTCCCATTTTAGGGTCACTTGGGGCTTTCTGTCCTGTGTACCGTGGACAGAGCAACCCCCACACCAGAGCAGTTCTGGCGGTGAGACCCGCAGGAAGCGGCGGTCCTTCTGGGACTATGTGCGAGCGGCCTCGGGGCTCCAGCCTGGCTCTGCCCGGCTCCCCTCACGTGCTTCAGAGCCCCTGGAGCCCTGGTTAAGTCCATCCTGTCTTGTTCTCCATTCTTCAGTGTGGGGGCTCCGCACAGCAAGCAAACACCAACACTTAATTCGGGAGAGCTGGGCGGCCTGGCTGCAGCCCGTGGCCACTGGTCGCTCCGGGCTCCGGGTGTGCGCCTCGCTGCTCTGCCCGCTGCAGCGGGGTTGCCCCGCGGGGAGCGCGGGCTCCGTCCTCCAGGCTCAGTGTTTCTGCTTAGTCTGCCCTTTGCCGGGCCCTGGTTGCTCTGGTTGTCAGTCCGTTTACCCTGATCCCCGGAGCTCAGGGCTGCGGCTCCGGCCCCGTCACAGAGAGCAGCAGTCCCTGCCCCTCGTGGGGAGAGGAGAGGAGGGGCCCCTTTCTCTGCGCACCGGTCTGCTGCCCTGGGAGCCCGAGGGGCCAGGAATGAGGTGGTAGCACTAGGGTCGCTGGGGAGCAGGGCCTCTGCCCCTACAGAATGTGAGGTTGTGGGCTCGGGGGCGCGGACCCCCCGGCAGACTCGGCTGAGGCGAGAAGGATCACTCTGCCCCCCACACCTTCGTTCCTGGGCCCGCAGCTCCGCTTCCTGGGTCAGCGCTGCCTGACTTCACAATGCACAGTGACCTCGAAGGACAGTGGTTCGAAACACATACTGAACTTTTTTTTTTTTGTCATATGTAATGTATGTTTTTAATCAAAATGAAATACACGTGACACATAGTTCCGTGTTTGTCAGCGAGCACATGTGGTGGCACTTTGCGTGTCACGATGCCGTGTGACCACCTCTCGTTCTGAAGCCTCCCCCTGCCCAGAACACCCTGGACCCATTCAGCAGCTCCCTGTGTCCCTGCTCCCAGCTCCTGGCCACCACCAAGTCTGCTTTTTGTCTCTGTAGCTCTGCTTATGCTGGAGTGTGATGGGGACATGTGAGTGTGGCCTTCTGCGCCTGGCTTCTTCCACGGAGCGTCAGGCCCTCGAGGTCCATCCAGGTCACGGCAAGCGTCAGCACTTTGTGACTTGTAAGGATCATCGCTGTCCTGTCATCTGGATGGGCCACAGCTGCTCATCTGTCCATTGTTGTCGGACATCTGGGCGGTTTCCACCTTTGGGCTTTGGTGCGCTGCCTCTCGAAGGACAGTTTTAACCTCCTAACTCCTCGGAGGTTAAAACCAGGGCATGAGCTAAGCTATGAGGGAGGCTTTTCCTATTTTCTCAGGCTGGTAGGTTTTGGGTGGCAAGGTGTAAGATGGGAGCAGCGGGTCCTGGGGTCATGGTCCCTTTGTCACTCCTCCTTCAGTGTAACGGGGATCTGTGGTCCTGAGATGACATCCATTCGTGGATGGATGGACTCCCGTCCATTCAGGGAGGAAAACCACCTTACCAGAAGTTTGTTGCCTTTAAAAAAAAAAAAAAAGATTTATCTATTTGACAGAAAGAGAGAGCGAGAGCACACAAGTAGGCAGAGAGGCAGGCAGAGAGAGGGGATGCAGGGCTCGATCCCAGGACCCTGAGATCATGACCTGAGCGGAAGGCAGAGGCTTTAACCCACTGAGCCACCCAGGTGCCCCGAAAGTTTGTTGCTTTTGAAGGTGATTACAAGACAGATTTTGGAGGATCCCTGCCCTGTGATTAAAGACTCGCTATTTTGACCAAGTTAAAAAAACCCATCATCCCTGGGGCCTCGTGGTGCCCAGAACTTGTTGTGCTGAACCAGCTCAGGGCGGCGTCAGCAGACCTAGAAGGTGTGGTTTGCAAAATGTACAAGTATTTGTACGTACACACAGAGCAGCCGAACGGCAGGATTTGGTTCAGCAGCACGGCGTGACGCCGGCCAGCGCGCCTGAGCGCACCATCCCCTGTGCCACCGGCTCCGAGGGCACACGTGTCTGGGCATCGAAGAGCAGCCTGTGACGGCGGGGAACATTTCTAGAAGTGGGTCTATGTTTTGGCTGAATTTTGTATGAGTTGGAAGTTTTAAGATCCTACCGTTTGACAAAGGCAGCACCAAATGCACTTGGTCTTTGGGCGCTCTCGGGAGTCAGAGGGACGGCAGGTAAAGTGTGCCAAGCTGAACGCACGGCCGTGTGTCCCCAGGAGGGCGGGGAGGGGACAGACCAGACTTAACTTGGGGCCGCGGAGGGCGTGCAAGACCCAATTTCCAAATGGTATAATTGTGCTTTGGAAAATTGTACTTGTGGGAAGGATGTTTTGATGGTGCTTTTAGGTTTACTTGCATAAATTTATATTTTGAAACTCAGTGGAACAAAATTGAGATGGTCATTGAGAAGGTTCCTGTGCGGGGACAGCTCGTTTGGATTCGCCTGTAAGCTGCTTGTCTGAGCCTGTGGGTGGCCTGAACAGAGACCCCAGGACGCCGCCCCAGAGAACGTTTGCGCTGGGACATTTACACGTTTACGCAGTGCAAACCCAAAACTGAGAGACTCCAAATCAGTGACCCTGGGACTCGGAATCCTCTCCCGGGAGCAGAGCCGCGGGGGCTCCCTGCTCTGTGGTGAGTGTGTCCCCTGAAGAGAAACACTGGCCTACAGAGAAGGGGCTGGCGGGGCCCTCGAGGAATTCAAAGCAATTACCGTAAATTTGGATGATTCCCAGTAGATAAAAGATCAGATCCTATTGAAATGAAGCCTCAGGGCAAGTAGGAGGGAGCCTTGGGGCGGGGGCGTGGGGATTACAGTCCCTGGACGTATCCTGTGGTCTCTGCCCCGGGTTTGCGTGTTTGGTTCTTGCTGAGGGAGCGTTTGGAGAGAACGGTTTCACAGCCACCTCGCAGGCCAGACGTGCCCCGCGAGCCCCTGGGACTTCAGGGTCGTCCTCTGCTGGGGATGAAGCTGCGGTCACCCCCACTGGGGGCGAGGGAGAGGCAGGTGCCCTTTACGCCCCTCCCCTCTGGGCCCCCTCCCTGCACCGTCGGCCCTGCCCTGCCAGGGTCGCCCTGGGGTCCCGTGAGGGCCCTGCCCACGCAGGGGGGTCGCTGCTGGGCCTCCTTTTCTGGGCTCCGTCATGACCCTGGCGCCCCTCCCTCCAGGGGTGGGGGGGGCCCTGGGCTGTGGGAAACAATGCTGCGTGCTCCAGCCAGCTGTGTGACCCGCTCGGAGCTTCTGGAGACTTCCGTTGAGCTTGGGCTGGCTTTGGCCCAGAGGGTTTCCTGGAGGGCCCTCAGGGGTAGGAAGGGGACATGGGGACAGGCCCAGCTCTGTCTTGTGTGGCGCTGCTTGCGGAAGGCTTTACTCCCAGGAAGAGCCCTGAGAGCCCAGAGGGGACGGCTGAGCTGTGCGGGCAGCGGGCGTGGCTGTGGGCCTCACCCCAGCCTGCTCTCCTGCCCTCAGACCCCGGAGCTCTCCCAGGCCCTGCCGCGGCTGCAGACGTCAGGGCCTGAGCTGGGGAGGCCACCTCAGGGTCGGGGGCCCTCAGGAGGTGCAGAGCGGCCTGGTGGAAGGCGGGAGGTGGGGACGTGGCGTCTGTGGGAGGCCCAGCAGGGCTGACTCATCGGGAGCTGATAGCTGAGCAGAATGGGCCCAGCTGTTCACAGAGCCTTGGGGATATCCCTGTGTTATTGCAAACTGGGGCCAGGAGGGGGAAGGAAGGGGAGGGCTCCGCGCGGCAGGCATTCCGGCCTGGCGAGCTCCCCGGGAGAGGCCGTCGCAGGCTGCAGCCTGGCACAGTGCAGAGGGCCTGGGCATGGTGGTCCCCGGGGCCAGCCGCGCTGCCCGGGCCCGGGGAGCAGCTGGGGGATCGAGCTCTCTGTGCTAAAGCCGGGAGCGTCCTGGGCACACAGCCGCTGGCCCCCTCGCTGGGGCTGCACAGCTGGAGAGCATTCGCCGTCCCTCCTGATACAGTGGCCTGGGAGGGGGAAACCGAGGCTCCCAGAAATGAGGTTACAGGCCCGAGGCCCTGAGGTAGTGAGGATGGGAGCCTGGAGCTCTGAGCGTAGCCCCCGCCCCCCCATCCCGAGAGCTGCAGGCCAGCCCGGGTGGCGAGGCCTGCACGGGAGCTGCAGGCAGCCTCTGGAACCTTCTGCCTCCCACACCTAGCAGGCATTTCCGACGGATCCCGTTGGGGGATGGTGCGACGTTGGGGCCTGAAGAGGGCGTTTAGAGGCCCTAGTGCTTCAGGGCTCCTACTGAGTGGCCGAGGGCCGCCACCTACCCGCGCCTTCCTGGCCCAGGCTGCTACCCAGGAGCCCGGCCACGGCTGCCGCCGGCCTCAGCATCCCTCTCCCTCTCCCTCTGCTCCTCCTTTCCCTGCTGGGGGCCGGGGACCCCAGGCTCCGTCCCCACTGACACGGCCCGTGTCTCTGCGTCTCCTTGTCTCACAAGGACATCAGTCGCTGGATGCAGGGCCCACCCTAGTCCCGGCCCATCTCCTCTCAATCCTTAACTGATCACACGGGCAAAGCCCCCATTTCCCAGTAAGGTCACATTCTCCGGTCCTGGGCGGATGTGAATTTTGGGGGGACAGTACTGAACCTCCTCACGGAGGCTCGGAGCCCGCCAGCTGCACAGGCCTCCCCAGTGCCCCGGGTTACAGGTCTGGCGGCGCCTCCTGCTTGCACGGAGCAGGCCAGACTTCGTTAGCAGCGCGGCGGCGCATACGTCTGTGCGCTGTCTCGGGCCCCCTCCGTGCCCACCTTCTCTTCTCGCCGCAGGCGCTTGTCTGTGGACACACAGGGGACTCTGCCTGGGGTGTGCACTTCGGATTTCCTGCAGACACGGGGCTGCTGGTGTGGAACTCGCTCACATGTTACTGCTCGGGAAGGCCTTGATTTTGCCCTTGTTCTTGGAGAGTGGTTTAGCTGCGTATTTCCTTTCGGGGTGTTGACGGCGGCCTGTGCGGGCTCCTGGCTTTCCTGCCGGTGCTCCAGGGGCCCGCCGGCAGCATGCCTCCCAGGAGAGCAGTCTGTGTGTCTGGCTGCTGCCCAGAGGCTCCCTGGGTTTCACTGAGGCACAGTGAGGTGTCAGCTCCCTTTTATCCGCTGAGGCACTGCGTGCGGCTCCGGGGGCTTTTCCAGGAGATTTTCTGGTGGTTCCATCAGCTCTGAGGTTGTCGGGCCCCACTTCTGCAGACGTGCCCTCCTGCTGCGCCTCCCGGGTGGGTGGACGGACGGACGGACGGACGGACGGGGCCGCGGTGGAGCCCCGCTCTTCCCTCCCCCTGGCCTGCCCCTGCTGCCTCTGCCGGCCTTCAACCCCTCTGAGTGTTCCGGACATCAGCATTCCCGCAGCAGAACCGAATACGCTATGAGAAAAAAATTCAAGAACTAACTTCATTTTAATTATTTAAATTTAAATTTTGGCATTTTGAACTTCCAGCTCTCTACTTGTTTTTACCATAGCGATTAGTTTTTTTTTTTTTTTAAAGATGACTTATTTATTTGAGAGAGAGCGCAGAGCGAGCAAGAGCGAACAGGAGTGGGGGAGGGGCAGAGGGAGAAGCAGACTCCCTACTGAGCAGAGCAGAGACCTGGACGCGGGGCTCGATCCTAGGACTCTGGGATCATGACCTGAGCCGAAGGCAGGTGCTGAACCGACAGAGCCCCCAGGCGCCCCTTCTAGCGATTCATTTTGATTGGTGTCCCATTTCGGTGGGTAGCTCAGTCTGGGTCCTCTCTAGGCTTCACAGAAACACAGTTGTTCTGGGCCCTGTGTCGGGTTTTTCTGGGATCCGTGCTCTGCGGGGCTGTGTCTGCTGTTTCCTCTCCTGTTCTCACTTATTGGGTTTTGTTCCCTTTTGCACTTGTACCAAGACGTGCTCCTTGTTGGTACGTGATGTGGGCACTTGGAGGCCCAGGAGGGAGGTGCGTCCAGTGGGGCTGGCTTGTGGTTGGGCCTTTTGGGCTCTGGCCACCGCAGACCCGGGCCCACGAGGACCTCAGTTTATGGATGAGGCTCCTTTGAGTCACAGATGTGGGTCTGTGCTTCAGGGCTGGCTGGGGTCCCCATTGCCAGCGACAGTGCGCAGAGGAGTCCCATCCTCGGGCTCTCGGTGGGGGGCCTGGCCTGGGCTCCTGGCCTTGCACAAGGCCGGTGAACCCCCGGTCCACACGGCTTTGCCACGAGCTTCCAGTTTGGTGCTGGGGGCTTGCCCTTGGCCCGCAACCCCGGCCCTACCCCCAGACTGCAGCGTGCCTGTTTCTCACCATCTTGTTACCTTATTGTTTTTAAGTTTTTTTCTGCACTTTGTTCCTCAGTGAGAGATTGGCCTGCCCTTTTCCCAGAAAGCAGGTGTGTGGGGGGTGCCTTGTTTCTCTCTGTGCACTGCTCGGGGGCAAGAGGAGCACAGACAGAGCTCGGTGGCCTCCGAGGGCCGGGAGCTGGATGCTGGGGACCGGGTGCATTTCCGGACTCAGCGTTTGTGGCTTCATTTGTACTGTTCTCCTCATTAAGAAAAAGAATAATTTTTTCTTTTTAAGCTAGTACCTTCTGACCCCCTTTTCCCTCACCTTTCACCCATTCTTACCCCCTGCCTCTGGCAACTACCAGTCTCCTCTGTGTTTATGAGTTTGGGTTTTATTTTGCTTTTTGTTGTTGCTGTTATTTTACATTTCACATATAAGTGAGATGATACGGTATTTGTCCTTTTCTATCTGACTTATTTCACTTAGGATAATGCCTTCAAAGTCCACCAATGTTGTCACAAATGGTAGGATTTCCTTCTCTTATGGCTGGATAATACTCTATTGTATATATGCCCTGCATTTTCTGTGTCCATCCATCCATCAATGGACACTTAGGGTTTTTGATTTTTTTTTTTTTATAAGATTTTATTTATTTGACAGCGAGAAACACAGCGAGAGAGGGAACACAAGCAGAGGGAATGGTAGCGGGAGAAGCAGGCTTCCTGCCGAGCAGGGAGCCCGATGCGGGGCTCGATCCCAGGACTCTGGGATCATGACCTGGGCCGAAGGCAGACGCTTAACGACTGAACCACTCAGGCGCCCCAGGGTTTTTGATTTTGTTTTGTTTTTTGTTTTTAAAGATTTTTATCTATTTGACAGAGAGATCACAAGCAGGCAGAGAGGCAGGCAGACAGAGAGAGAGGGAAGTAGGCTCCCTGCTGAGCAGAGAGCCCGATGTGGGGCTCGATCCCATGACCCCAAGATCATGACCTGAGCCGAAGGCAGAGGCTTTAACCCATTGAACCACCCAGGGGCCCACTTAGGTTGTTTTCATCTTGTAAATTGTAAATAATTATGAGTTATGTAAATGTTGTAAATAATGCTGCAATAAGGGAGGGGATGCAGATATCTTCTCAAGGTAGTGATTATTTCATTTCCTTTGGAGAAATACCCAGAGGTGGAATTGCTGGGTCATATAGTATTGCTGGGTCTTCAACTTTTTAGGAGCCTCCACACTGTTTTCCAGAGTAGCTGCACCAGCTCGCGTTCCCCCCAACAGTGTAGAGGGTTCCCCTTTCTCC
Organism: Procyon lotor; assembly: GCA_028646535.1. Classification (NCBI taxonomy): domain Eukaryota; kingdom Metazoa; phylum Chordata; class Mammalia; order Carnivora; family Procyonidae; genus Procyon; species Procyon lotor. Next base: position 75,174,853 of record CM053615.1, read on the forward strand.
ACATCCTTGCCAGTACCTGTTGTTTCTTGTGTTGTTGATTTTGGCCATTCTGACCAGGGTGAATTTGGTTCGCAGTGTGAATCATTGTGGTTTTGGTTTGCATCTCCCTGATGCCGAGAATGAGTATCTTCTCGTGTGTCTGGGTCATCGGGATGTCTTCTTTGGAGAAATGCCGGTTCAGTCACTCTGCCCATTTTTAATCAGATTATTTTCCTGTAGAGCTGTCCAAGTTCTTATATTCGGGGTATTAGCCCCTTACCAGACACGTGATTTGCAGATGCCTTCCTCATTCAGTGTGTTGCCTTTTCACTTTGTCGATGGTCTCCTTTGCTGTGCAGAAGCTTTTTAGTTTGATGCGGTCCCACTTGCTAATATTTCACTTTCGTTGCCTTTGCTTTTGGTGTCAGATCCAGTAAATCTTCGCCAAAACCCATGTCAGGGAGCTTACCCTCTGTTTTCTTCTAGGAATTTTATGGGCTCCGGTCTTACCATCTAAGTCTTCACCCGTTGTGCATTAATTTTTGTGTATCATGTGAGACAGGCCTCCATTCTCTTTTATACGTGGCTGACCGTTGACTGAAGAGATCCCCCTTTCCTCAGTGTATATTCGTGGCTCCTTTGTCCTAGCTTCAGTGACCACATGTGTGGGTTTACTTCTGGGCTCTCCGTGCCATTCATCTGTGTGTCTGTTTTCATGCCCATTTGGATCACGGTAGTTTGCAGCCTCCGGTGCCACCAGGCGGCGTGAGGTCTCCGGCATCGTTGTCCTTGAGACTGCTTTGGGCCCTCGGGGTCTTTGGTGGTTCCACACACACGCAAAGACTGTTCCATTTCTGTGGAAGACGCCATTGGGATTTCACCAGGATTGCATTGGTCTGTGGTTTGCTTTGGGTACCACGGACATTTCAACAAAATTAATTCTTCCCGTCCAGGAACGTAGACCGTCTTTCCATTTGCTTGTGTCGTCTTCGATGCCTTTCATCGGTGTCAAGAGAAATGACTCAGAGTTTGAAAATCAGGGAGAGCATCTTGTCCGAGGCACCCGCATCCTGTGGGGCAGCCCGAGTAAGGAGTTTACTTCTCCAGAGAGACTGTGTTTGACTTTGCTGTTTACTGTGCATTAAGGATTCAGATTGTGAAGTGATGCTCGCTTGCAGATCTGTATCCGGCAGGAGAACTAACGTGGACGGTTCTGGTTCTCTCGCCTTTGGGACATGACCCGTTTTAGCTCGACCCCCACTCGTGGATTTCAGAACCTGTTTCCTG
>CM053615.1:75176618-75234364 GCA_028646535.1 Procyon lotor
CAGCCCGAGTGTGTCAGCCTCCCAGGGCCTAGGTCTGGGGTCACAGGGACATACGCGGGCTTTCTTACAAGTGCTCCCTGTCCCAGGGGCAGTCAGACCCTGGGCACCTGGAGGAGGGTGTAGGCACGTGCTCCTGACCCCTCCTCCCAGGGACGTTGTCTAGGCCTGTCCCTCCCGGCACCCGCATCGAGGGGTCCGGTGAGGAAGGGGCTGCCAGGAACCCACAGACTCCTCCCCTCCCCACAGGGGTGAATCACCTCCTAAGTCAAGGTGCCCGGCCCTCTGGTGGGTGGGGCAAGCAGGGCTCAGGTTTTCAGGGCGAGGGTGCAGGGGAGGGGCAAGGAGGGCCCAAGGGCTGGGTGGGCTGAGTTTCCTTAAAGCCAGTCACCAGTCTCCGAGTCTTGGCTGACCCTCGACTCCCCTGTGGGGACTCCGTGCTTGGGGGCCGGCATCTTCCCAGCTGGAGAGTCTATGGGGATCCCGCAGGTGGGCCCAGCCTGCGGACACCAGCCAGAGGGGCAGGAGCAGTAATTCCGGGCAGGACGACGTCTGGGCCCTGGTGCGGGGCAGCCAAGCCCCCCGGGGGCTCGGGAGCTTACCTGTTCTTCGAATTTGAGCTTTCCCCCAATGCCTGTTGAACGGAACATTGCCCCCCACCCGCTTTTAGAGGGCACAGCTCCACTGTTAGCCAGGAGAAGGGACGCAGGCGCGAGACCCTGGGCCAGGAGGGGCAAAACGTCCAGGAGGGAGGGGACAGGACTCAGTGGGCAGGAGAGACCAACCCGAGAAGCCGCGCCTTTCATCAAGGAGACGGGGAGGCTGCTGTCCACAGTGGCCGTGGGATGCTTGCCAGTGACCCAGCAAGTCCACTGCCAGGAGCGTGCCCCACGGAGATGATCGTCCAGGGCCCAGTGGGCACTGGGGAGGGGGGGTGCACCGCGGCCCCGACCAGGACGGCGGCTGTGGAGGACGCAGCATCCCTGAACAGCAGAAACCCACGTGATTGCACCTGCCTGCTGCGCGGGGCTCTCCCGCGGGGCTGCTGACAGCCCGTGGTCTGAAGTTCCAACAGCCAAGAGTGCTCCCAGGTGTTAGGGGTTAGGGCGGGGCTGGGACCCCCCCAGGTGAGCCCCCCCCCCCACAGGTACCCGGAGGCCCAGCTTGCTCTGCGTTTTGAAAGTTGAGATTTTTGTCGGTTGGGAGCCATCGGCCTGTCACTGCAGAGCTGGGCTCAGGGTCTCGCTGGGCTAGGGGAGGCCTGCGTTCAGGTGAGCTGGGCGCCTGTGCCGGCCCGTGTGTGTGTGTGTGTGTGTGTGTGTGTGTGTGTGTGTGTGTGTGCGCGTGCACGGGTCTACGCGCGCACGTGGGTGCGTCCGTTTGCGGTTTCCACAATGCGAGCGATTGCCTCTAAAGAAACGGACATGTTCTTTAGAAAGAGGGTGCTTTTTGGAATTTCAATGGACTGTCTTAACAATGTCTGTTTAATTAGTGTGTTTTGAAGGGGAAATGAAGGAAAATTATAATTCATCTGAGAAAACGGTTGTACGTGCTCAGCTCTTCTATTGGGTTTCGGAGGAGCCGCCCCAGGGTCCAGCAGGGCCAGTGCCCAGAGGCGCCCAGCCCGGGGGAGGGAGGGAAGGGCCGCTGTGGCTGGGGAGGGCCCGGGGAACTCGGGGACGAGCGTGGGCAGGCTGGAGTCCTGGTCCGCGGGCCGCGGAGTGACGGGGAGCAGGCCCGGCCCCCGCCCCAGCTCGTGGGCATCGTCATCCGGGAGCCATGGGTGGTGGCGGCAAGTTTTGGTACAGAAGGAACTGGAGCCCGGGGTTCGAATTCTGAATCCTTCCCCGTTCCCCAGAGCTCGCCTGGACTCAGCTTCCTTATTTGTAAGGTTGGCAAAAGAGCTGGTGCTGAGTGGGAACAAAATCAATCAATGGCCAAGAAAGGGCTTCCCAAGGGTCAGGTCCTGGAGGGCGTGGCCACAACGCGCCTGGAAGGTTCCAGGAGTGGCTCTCTGTCCCCCGAGGGCCGGGTCTCTGCTGGGCTCCTTTGTGTCCTCCCGGCTCCGTGAGGCGGGCTCGTGGGGCTTGGCCCTCGAGGCTGGGCTGTGCACAGCCGGGTCCCCCGTGGTCTCCCTGAGCCCTGCGGCCCACCCCCCTGCAGAGGTCCAGGGAGAGCCCTGCGGGCGTGTTCTGTCCACCTGGCCGGCTCCCGGGTCTCCCCACTGGCCCAGACCCTTCCGGAAGGGTCTCTGCTCCACCCCCCCGTCCCCTACTGCCCTGGTGGCTTTGGCCTGGGCTGGAGGTGGGGAGTCCCGGGCTCCTCCCCCCCACCCCCTCTGCTCCTTGGGCACCAGCCTGCCCGAGTGTGCCAAAGGGCTTCAGGCAACTCTTACCCAACACACTCAGGTGTCGGCGCCCGTAGGAGGAGGTGGCTCGGGGGAAAGGTGTGGGGCCCCCAAATCCCAGAAGAGTCTGGTGTCCATGAGAAGCACCGTCCACAACACCCTCACTGTCCACTGAGGCAGCCGCTGCCCCTTCCTGGATGCCCACCAGCTGGACAAGGGCCGGAGCCCATCCCCTGGCTTACCAGAACCGTCACCATCCCTTGGGGAGGTCAAGGAGGTGGACACCCTGGCCTCATGGGCACCCCTGTGTGTGACTGGCTGGCCCTAGTCCCAAACGTGCTCTGAGGGGGGCTTCCTGCAGAGCGGGGCCCCAGGGCGACCCCAAGCACGCTCCCCGCGGTGGGGGCTTCCTCTGCCCGCGCCCCCCGCCCGTCCCGCCAGCCTCGGGCAGCTGTGACATGGTGGCCGGCATGCCCACCCGCCCGGTCGTGCCCACCCCCCACCTCGGCAGCCAGCTTGGCCAAGCGCCGTGCGCCCACGGGGTCTGCACAGCTGCCTCCCGGGCGCTGGCTTCCCTGCTCCCCATTGTCGGGCACCTGGGACGGCTCCAGCTCTTCGCATTAGGAACAGAGCTGCTGTAACCATCTTGGCACTCGCCGCCTCTTTCCCTCCCGATCACGTTATTTCCCTCCTGTGAGGGTTTGGGTGCTTTCCCGAACACGTTCTCTTGTGCACCCAGGAGCTGGCGGGATGCCCCCCTGAAGCTGGCGGCCACCCAGGCTGCCGAGCCCTGGCCTCCCGCTGCAGACGAGACCGCCCTGGGAGCCACGGGCCTCTCCCTTCGCCTCCAGCGCGCATGTCCAGCTCCGTGCCGGGCATCGGCTCCGCATGAGACTTCCACTGGGCGGGGACCCGCGTCCCCATTTCACAGATTCAGATGTCGAGGCTGAGAGGGTCAGCTACCCCGCAGGGCTAGTTACCAAGACCCCATCCTCAGGCCCCCTTCTGGGCCCACAGTGTCCTGTGTCCGTCCCCAGGCGTCTACTCCGGTTTCTTTGCTCCCCTGTCCTGACAAGTGTGTCTGCAGCTCCCCGTTCCCACCTGCTGTCCCATCTCCCAGACGCCTCACGGGGCTCCCGGGTCCTTGCCTGCCTGGGCCGCCTCGGGCACCTTTGCCAGCTCCAGGCTGATCCCCTATGGCCAGGACCCAGCTGTCCCTCCAGCACCTTTGTCCCCGCGGGCTTTGGCGAGGGCTGGGTGGACAGGCAGATAGACACACAGTTGGTTAGATGGACAGGTGGGGGGTGGATGTGAAGGAAGGCGAGTCACGGAAGCCTCTGGGAGGCAGACGCATGAGCCGTGGCCGAGGGGGGAGGGCAGCTGACCCGCGTCCCACACCCTGGCAGCGAGCCCGAGGCCGGGGCCTCTCTGGAACAGCTCACTCCTGGGAAGGGCGTGGTGACCTCAGGCCCCTCTCCTGCACCTGTGGCAGGCATGACTAATCAAACACTGTTCCTTCTGCGGAGCTGGGTGCCCGCCCTCCTCCCGCAGCCGAGACCCGCAGACTGCCGCTGGCACGGAGGCCGGCCTGGCCATCCCACCGGGGTTCGTACTGAAACCCAAATTCGCCGGCCCCGCCAGTACCAACAGAGTACCCGGAGAGGTGCGGCTCGGGCTCCTCCCCTGCCTGCCCCTCCCACCGGCCCCCCTGCTTCACTCACAGGACCCTCAGAGCTGGCGGGCCCCAAGGAGCTCGGTGTGGCCCCTCGACAGCTCCTGAGGCCTCAGTTTCTCCTTCTGAGAAACAAGCGTCAACAGGACCGGGGCTGGAAACCTGCGTTTTCCACATTTTTTACAAGCAGGTGAAGGGCTCTGGGGAGAGCACGGCCTGGCTGGCCAGGCCCGGGGGCCAGCTGGGACTGACCTCCCCCCACCGACCCCCTCCATGGGAGATGTCTTCCCCAAGAGCAGGGCCCGCCCTGATTAGGGCACCCCACCCGTAACAGTCACAGCCCTGAGATATTTCTCCAGGGCTCTCGGGGTGGGGGGGATCCTCACGTGTGGTTCCTATGGGTGGCTGCACTGCCCCTCGCCGGGTGGGGCCGGGCTGGTCCTCTCTAGGCCCTCCCTCCCGTTCCTCCACCCTGCTCCAGTCCTGTCTGACCGAGCTGCAGGGCCCCCTTGGTCTGGGGGGTTCCCCCGAGCCCTTGGTCGTTGGGCCTCGTCAGCCCAGCTTGGGGCCTGTGTCTGTCACCTGTCCCCAAACAGCTCCGTCAGTGAAGGGTGCCCTGGGTGCCGGGCCGAGGCCCAGACAGAACTCCTGCTTGGCTCGCCGAGCCCTCGGCGACCCTTGGGTTGAGTGACCGGCTAATCGGATCTGAAACCTGGTTCTGCCCGTTGGAGCTGTGTGACTGTGGGCGATTACTCAGCCTCTCTGGGCCTCTTTTCCGCCCCTTGTGAAATGCACAGTCATGCACCTGCCTAGGGCATTGGGAGAATCACGTGGAAACAAGGAAATCAGGCCCAGAACAGACCCTTTATGAGGCTCGAGAGCCAGAGCCGTGGAGATAGCCCTCCCTGGAGCCCAGACTGGAGGCGTCCTGAGCCTCGGTGTGCGGGGCCAGGCCGGGGTGTTGGGGGAGGTGGGGAGCGTGGGGGGAACTGCCGTTATTCTTGCTGCGACAGCCCGTCCTCCTCCACGGGGCCTGCAGCCTGCGCGCTTTGGCGCCAGGACGCGGTCTGTACCGGAGCCGCCGCCCGGGGCCGCCTCCCAGGTGGGGCCCCCTGCCCGCCCGCTGTGGCTACCCGCACGCCGCCTCCACCCGCCAGGCTCTGGGCCACACACAGCCCATGCTTCCCCCACTGAAAGTCAACAGGCCCATTTTAGCAAACGTGGAAGCCACAGGAAAGCAGAAAGTTGTAAACAAAGTGCCCGAGGCCCCCTCCCCACCCCTGGCCTCCAGGAGCCAGCTCCCCCGTCCGGAGTTCTTGCTAGCCTCTCCTACTCCGGATCGTCATGAAAGCACCGGCCCCACACCCAGGGTCTCTAACCTCCTGGTCTTGTGGACCCTTGTTTCTCAGATGGGGAAACCGAGGCACCAGGAGGTGCTACGGACCGGGTGGGGCGCGGTGGTGCATCTGGTGGGAGAGGCCCCAAGGCATGAACCAGGTCTGCCTGACCCCCGCCCGGGGCTCCTAGCCATGCGGGGCCTGAGCCCACTGTGAGTGGTGTTTACAAAGAGGAGAGCAAGGGAACCGTCCAGGTTCTCTGGAGACGGAGACTAGGTGCCCCCTTTTCCTGGGCGCGAGGCTGGAGGCCTCCCCTCCGGAGGCCAGGAGGGCTCAGCTGCCAGGGCGTCTGTCCGGCCCGGGGTTTCTCGGTGGCAGCATCCGGCTGGGGCAGAGGCAAAGGCCGCGGCTTGGCTGGCAGGATCGGAGGCATAAATCACCCCGGGCAGCAGGCCCGCGGCGCCCCGACCCGACGGCCCTCCCCGCCCCCACCTTTCCCGTCGCCCTCCGCCCCCGCCGCTCCCCTGGGCCTGCCTTTGCAGCCGGATTAGCCGCCGCTGGCTCGTGGATGCGGCCGGGGCTGTCTTTCAGGTGAACATTCCTTAGAAAAATGACTTCATTATCACCTTGGGCAGCTTGGAGTTGGGGGAGGGCGAGTGTGACCCGGAGGGGGCAGGCGGCGTGGACTCCACCTCCCGGGGCTCCTCCAGCAGCTGGGCCCCCGGTGGCAGGAAGGCCCGGAGCCCCGACGAGCAGAGACCCCCACCCGGCGGGCCTGACGGAGACAGATCTGTGGGCCCAGGGGCTGCAGGGGAATATTACATTATGATAACAAATCACTCTGCTGATTGGAACTTAATTATGTCTCTTTTATCTTGGTGACAGTCACGCACCTGGGCTCGAGGCCGGCTGGGGCGGGGGACTCAGCCCCTGGGGAATAATGAACCCGAGCCCTCCCCCACCCAGAGGAAGCCAGCGCCGCCCCTCCCCCTCTGTGGGGCAGGGGAGACAAAGGGGGCTTCTCCTGCTGGGAGAAGCCCCAGTCACCAGGGTCTTGACGGGAAGGGTGGGCCAGGGCGGTTTGGGGTGACCAAGGGGCTTGTCCTGGCCGTGCCCAAGCAAACCCAGAGGGCACACTGACCTCCGCCCGACTCCGGGGCCCAGCCACCGTGCGGGGGCCTAACCCCTCCAAATGAGCAGCCACAGGGTCGCAATCTCTCGGCTGCTGACCGTGGGGGCAGCCCTGGGATGGATGGGGTCCTGTTCCCAGGGCAGCGGGAGGCAAGAAGGTGACCTGTCAGTGTCGGCCTTCCAGGCGGGGAGGGGGACTCCTTCGAGCCCCAGGGTGGGGTGGGGCAGGACGGGGGTGGGGCAGCCAGCCCTGTGAGCTGGGGCGTGCAGCTGGGTCTCCCCGGAGCCCAGGCCAATGAAGGCCAAGTCCTGTTCAGAGAGCGAAATCCTACGAATAATCACCTTTCTGAGGGCAAGTGTGCCCTGTGGATTTTTCTGGAATGGCTTTGATTTGGGAACTATTGTCCTGGGAACCAATGAAATCCCAGTATGCCCAAGTTTGGGTTGTGACCCAGGGGCGGCTTTTCCCAGCCCAGGGTGGGTTCAGATCGTATTAACCATTGGGGCTCAAGTGGGGGGTCCTGGGTGAATGGCGGGTCCCTGGGCAAATCCTGGGCCTTCTGGGGCCTTCCCCGGCCTCTGTCCCCGCACCTGGGGCACGGAGTAAAGAGCACGAGCCCCCAGGGCTGGCGCAAGGCCGCAGGGAACATGTATGTTTTCAGTTACGCGCCAGCCCCTGGAGGCCCCCAGCCCGGCCGGGGAGCTGTGCTTCACGATGTTATTTTGGACTCCTCCGCTCGACCCTGCGGGGGTCCAGCTATCCAGGGCCCCCCTGGACAAGTGTGGAAACTGAGGCCCAGAGTGGCCACAGCCCCTACCCGAGGCCGCGCAGCCGCCGGGCGGCAAGGGCAGGCTTTGAGCCCGGGAGTCGGGCCCCGATGTCTGCTCCCGAGGGAGGCTCTCCATCTGCGTGTCTGGCTAAGTGCACGTGCCCCCACAGGCAGACGCTGCCGGTCCTGTCACCGTTTAGATGACCATGGGTCATTAATCAGACAGCAGGTCTTGTCTGTGCGATAATGCTGGAGGGGGCGCGCGTTTGGGCTCCAGAATATGGTCCCCGTAAGTGCCCAGCACTTACGGGCATCAGCCCTGCATGACTCGGGCCCATGGGAGAAGCTGGGACTTGGGGGGCACGTCACCCTGGGGGGCTGCCGAGGGTCCCGGGCTGGAGGCCTGAGGGCCGTCCCAGCGCGGTCCCTCGCAGCTCCTGGCTCTGGGGTGTGCGTGGGGCCCATGCCTCACCTTTGCCCAAAGGCTGCCAAGGGGGCTGCAGGAGTCTGCCTTGTGACGGAAGGGCCGGCCCTGGCGGGAGGATGGCTGCTGAGTCACCGCCCAGGGCGATCCGTCAGCCCTGATGGCAGGAGCCAAGAAAGATGTCATTGCTTTGGGGACGGGGAGAGGTTGGGGTGGGCCTCCGTCTTCCACCCAGTTCCCGGCAGAGGCTGGGAGGGAGGGGCCGGGGAGGCAGCTCTGGGTTCAGCGTGTGTGTCTGTGGGTGTGCGCTGCAGGCGTGAGCATGCTTGGGGTGCACGCGTGCGCCCGTGGGATGCACGCCCTGTGTTCTCTGCTGGATCTGGGGCGCCCCAGGGCCCCCGTGCCAACACACCGTTCTGGCCGGGAGCCGTGCCGTGGTCCGCTCGTGCGCTCAAGAGTTCGCAGGCCAAGCACAGACCTCCGGGACGTGGAGGCAAGACCCTGAGCCGGACGGGGAACCCAGCTCTGCCATTTGCTGGCAGCCAGATCCGAGCCCCGTCCCTCCCCACGAGGACAGTGCTGGTGGCTGAGCTGGCGTCCCTGGCTGGCTGTGACGCTTCTCCTGAGAAGCAGAAGTAATGGTGTGTGTGTGTGTGTGTGTGTGTGTGTGTGTGTGTGTGTGCGCGCGCGCGCGCGCAGAGAGGGGAGGGGGTTTAGTATGAGGCTCCTGCGACTGCGGAGGCCGAGAGGTCTTGTCCGCTTCTGTCCACGCACTCGGGCCCCAGAGCCCGAGCCCTAAATTCCAGCCCAGGTCCTCGAGCCCGAGAGCCCGCGACGCCCCCTCGGTGGGTGGGAGAGCGAGCCGGCGCCTTTGCTCCGTCCGCTGATCCCAAGGCTGCTCTCACCCAGAAGCACCCTCCCAGACACACCCAGATACCCGGGCACGCCGTGTCCCGGTCACGTGGACACAGGAAATGAACCACCACAAGGCTTGCTGGACGAGGGTGTGCAGACGTGTGGGAGCACATCTGCTCCCCTGGGGGAGACGAGTGTTTGCGCTTGAGTGTGCCCGGGCAGGTCAGCGTGCCCTCGGGTGCTGCTCCGGGAGCTGTGTGCACACACTTCTGTGCCCGTGGGCTCACCGTGTTTGCCCAGGTGCCCAGCATGGCCGAGCTGCGACTCTGGGGACTTCTGGTCATTGGCGTAGTTCCTGCTGCTTGGCTCTGGTAAGGCTCTGGGGGCCGGGCCAGCTCTGGGTGGGCTCCGAGACCCGGGCCGGGCCAGGGGTCCGCAGCCTGATGACCGACCTGCTGGGCCTCCCCCTGCCGGGGGGGATGCCGGCTCAGATGGGGCTTTGGAATGGTCTGGAGGCCCTGGGAGCCTCCCTCTATGCCCATCCGCGTAGTGGGGGCACAGACATGAAGGAATCATGGGTGCCCGGGGACCCGGAGCTACATCCCAGCCCCCTCGAGGAGGGCTGGCCCCCCCAGCAATCCCTGATGCCCACCATGGCCCTTTGCTGAGGAGCGAACCAAGGCCCTACCCGGGAAGGCGGTGACCTATCTGCCCACCAGCTCGCGGTGTTAAATTTGCTCCTGATGCATGAGAGTGGTCACTCTGAGCCCGTGCCCAGCAGTGTGTCCCAGCCAGCAATGCTGCTCAGTGGTGGGGGTGAGAACGGCCCCCTGAACCGACCCTGCCCCACGCAGGCGCTGCCTCCCCACCCCTGCCGTAAGAGGCAGAAGCAGCTGCCGCAGCAGCAGTGAGTGCACAGCCTTCCCGAGCCCCTGTGTGCCAGGATCGGACAGGCCCAGGTTTCAGTCCTGGATAGGGGGCTTTGGGCAATCTGCTTCCGCATTCCGTGCCTCAGTTTCCCTTTCCTGCCTGGGGGCCTGGTGTGAGTTTCATAGGAGTTTCCAGGGGGAGGCCCTGTCCCCCTGCTGGCCCCTGGCTCCTCGTAGCCCCCAAGGCAGGTCCAGATGTTTCTCCAAGCCCTGGACTGACCTGTCTACCGTCACTGAAATGGCCTTGTCCCTTCAGGGAGGGCAGGGCTCTTGTCACCCCTGTCATGTGTCCACTCTCTCTCCAGAAGTACCTGCCGTGAGCCCAGCCCCGGGAGGTCACATGGCCCAGCAAGGGGCAGGGCTGGGAGGTGACCCAAGCTGCTGGGGCACCTGCACAGGATCGAGTCCCCCCATGCCATGCCCTGCACTCAGTAGGTGCTCACTTGGCTGCTTGCTTGTGTGTGAGCAGGTGTGTTTGCAAGGACGTCCCAGGCCGAATCTGTTAGCTCACAGTGGGGTGAGAATTTTGTGCTGACATCGAGAATCTTCAGTCATTTGTCCAGAACCAGGTGGACCTTACAAAGCTCAGGCATACGCGTCAGGTTCCGGTCCAGGAGACCTGCGTGGGAGGCAGGGGAGGGACTGGTCAGGTTGAGAAGGGCTGGGGATTCCTCCGGCCCCCACCCGAGCCCAGGGTGCCCCGAGGGGAGGGGACGCGGTGGTGCGGGGCAGGCCAGGTCAGAGATGGAGCCCTGGCCCGGGGGGAGGGCAGAAGCCACCAGGACCCCATATCTGGCAGAGCCATGGGGGTGCTGGCGGGGCGCCCCCTCAGAGCCCTCACCTGGGGCGGGTCCCCCCCGCGCGTTTCCTCCTCGGGTGGGTTTCTGTCTCCGGCTTCTATTCGGAATCTCCCGGCCTGGATGGCAGCCGTCGCATGGGGCCGCCCCCCAGGTCCAAAGTGGAGACGGAGGTGTTTGTTCACGCACAGGGAAACTCACACCCACGGGTGACCACGGGCCGCCGTCACGTCCAAGGCCCCGTGTCTGGGGAGAAGGGTACAAGGAACACCCGGATGGAAAGGGCAGCTTCAGGCCATCTCTACGCCAGAAGGTAAACTCCCCGAAGGCTGGGCCTGTATCTCCTCCATCCCCCCAGCCCTGAGCAAACGGAACCAGCGTCCAAATGGGCTGAGTGGACAAAGGAAGCCTGACGAACCCCCCTAACCTCCCAGAGGTGCTGAGAGGGAGAGGAGTTTATTCGATATGTTGTGTTCGTATCAGGCTCGGGCGACCTCTGGAACCCTAGCTCCGGCTGGAAACGGAGCTTCGGGGTGATTCTCTGGGGATAGTTTTCACAGACACCCGATCCCCGAGGACCTGACCCCACGAGACGGAGGCGGGTGCTCCGGGTGGAAGCCTGGCTTCCCTTCCTCACGCGGTGGCCGTCACCTGGAGGGAGACGTGTCTGAGCCCCGAGCCTCAGTCCACCCGACTGGGTGGTTTAAGCTGCGGGTATGAATCTTCAAAGAAACCTTGCACGGAAGCCCAGCCCGTGGGCCCAATGGAGTGGCCGCCTTGCTGGACCAAGTGGGAGATGCGGGCATCTCAGAGAAGCCCCAGGCCACTGTGGGTCAGGCTGGTGGGACGCGCTGGGGCCGGCAGAGGGGCCGTGGGTCAGCGAGCCCCGCCTGCCCCACACTGGCCACGGGCTTGTATGTGCCAGGCTGGGAGCTGGGCAAGACCAAGCTGGCAGGATGCTTGCACTCAGCTGTCTGAAGCAATCCGCCTTCGAGATGGTTTTTCCAGGAAAGGCATCAATGTTGCGAGGCTAAGTGGGCAGGGAGGAAGGTGGGCTGGGGGAGCCTCTCCCACCGGGGCCCTCGTGGTACGGAGGGATAAAAGGCCAGGTGGGCAGTCCCTTGGCCCCAGCTTGGCCGTGAGTGCCTCTCTCCGAAGACCACCAGTGAGGGCCTCGGTAGGGTCCTTTCCAACATGGTGCCAGAGGCCACCTCTCGCTGGATCTGTCTCCAGTACACTGCCTGGTTCCAAATCTGAGCAAACCGGGTCCGGCCCCCATCATCCTCTCCTATGTGGCTCCGCCGTGTGCCCCCTTGGGGTGCAGTCTGCCTCGGTGGGGCTTTGTGATGATGGTTGAAACTCAGCTGGTGACTCCAGACCCACTGGGATCAAAGAGCATGGTCTGTTCTCCCAGGAAGGAGCCGGAGGCTGGACAGTGGTACCTGAGCCCTGCCCCCCACCTGCATCCCCCCCACGCTTCCCTTGCTGCTGGAGACCAATATCTGCAGGGTTGGTCCCAGCCAGGCCTTGGGGGGAGCCTTGTGCTATGACTTGGGGTTCTCCGGAGAGACAGAACCAGGGCGGTGTGTACAGAGAGACAAAAACATTTCTTTCTTTCTTTTCTTTTCTTTTTTTTTTTAAGATTGTATTTATTTATTTGACAGAGAGGAGAGAGATCACAAGTAGGCAGAGAGGCAGGCAGGGTGAGGGGGAAGCAGGCTCCCCGCCGAGCAGAGAGCCCGATGCGGGGCTCGATCCCAGGACCTCGAGATCAAGACCTGAGCCGAAGGCAGAGGCTTTAACCCACTGTGCACTCAGGCGCCCCGAGACAAAGCCATTTCTTATAGGGAATGAGCACACAAGATCATAGAGGCTGCAGTGTGGGCCAGCAGGCGGAGACCCAGGAGAGCCAATAGTGCAAATAAAATGTGAAGCCAGACACTGGAAAATTTACTCTTACTTAGGGAGGGTCATTGTCTCTCTCTCGCTCTCTCAACAAACAACAAAACATGCCTTCAACTGATTAGACGAGGCCCACCCACGTTCTCTGGGGCCATCTGCTTTACTTGGTCCACAGATTCAAGTGCTAATCCAGAAACGCCCTCGCAGAAACAGCCAGAGTAATGTTTGACCGGCTATCTGGGCACCCACGGCTCAGTCAACTGAATACATAAGATTAACCATCACATTTGTCATGATGTTTCTGCTCGCATTTCCTTCCTCGGTGAGACAAAGGCCTCTTCCTGTGCCCTTTCTCCCCAGGGCTGAGTCCACACCACACACCCAGGGCTCCCCTGCCTGCCTCCCCTGCCCGCCTCGTATAACTGTGGAAAGTACTTTCTGATGAGGACGACTCGGGACCTTTGGAGGCTCTGCCGACCCTGCTGTGAGTGCCTCTGTGACACCCCATGGGCCCGTAGCCCCAGTGCCCGTGAGGACGGGAGCTCGTGACTAGCTGAGTGTGTGTAGATGGAAATGCCAACCCCCCACCGGGGGCCAGCGGGAGCCCCTGCCGGCGGGGGTAGGTGGGGGTGTCTGGCCCCTGGTTTGGGGCCGAGTCCTTCCAGAGAGCAGGCCAGGCAGACGGAGCCCGAGCTGCAGTCCAGTCCACTTCTCCCCATGGCCACGCCACGGCCTGGGCCCGGGGGCTCCCATGACTATGTCCTGGAGACCTCGCGGGGCTCCCTGCCGACATGCCTGCCCCCACATCTCCACCTGCCGGCCAGAGCGTCCTGTAGGAGTTCACACCTCTTCCTCTCCTCCAAAGCCTTCCATGGCTCCCCAGTGCCCTCCAAGAAAACCCAGATGGTGCCACGTGACTGGCCAGGCATCATGGGACCGGCCATGCCCCTCCTCCACCCCCACACCTCTAGGGAGACAGAACCCCGTGCTGCTGGTGATGAGCTATGCCCTCTCCGAGCCTCTGCTCAGGCTGTTCCTGTGCCCTGTGCGCCCTTCCCTGCTCACCCGACCCACCTGCTCATCCTTTAGGCCTGGCGCTTCCTCTAAGAAGCCTTCCCGGGCTCCGCAGGCCAGTTAGGGAACGCAGGCTGCCTCTAACACACTGGGTGTGGCCCCACGTCCCTCCTCTCAGAGTGCGAAGTCTGTGTGGGCAGCGCCCACACCGTGGACCGTCTATCCCAGGGCCGTGGGAGGGGTCAGCAGACGCGAGCCCCAGTCTCCGAGTGGAGCAGCCCCTGCGGCGAGTGAGGGCAGGCTCCGGGGCTCCTGTCATTGTGGGCCATGGTCCCAGATCTGCTCGTCTAGCACATTGATGGCGGGTTTCCAGGGCACCCAAGAAGGGACGGGATGCAGGAATTGTGGAGCCGGACTCTGGGCTTTTCCACGGACAATACAGGCGTGCCAGCTGAGTTCACGGCCGGGCAAAGCCCTCTTTGTGCACGTCCTTCAGGATACACACCTGGGTGTTGGTGGAGTTGCCGCTTTCCCAAGAGCCCGCTCCCCGCTCTCCCTGCTGGGCAAATACCTTCTGAGGGCATCCTATGTCCTCCTCTAGAAGAAGGGGCTGCCCCCGGGGGCCCGAGCCTCCCCAAGGGCCGCATTCTGCAGGACACGGTGCTCTGTGCGGAGCCCGGGGGCGGGCTGGGCCGTGGGGGCGACCACCCCGCGTGCAGACACTGGCCATGAAGCGCTGTGATCCTAGCTCGGGAATTGCTGTGTGACTGGCCTCAAACCCAGAGGCTGGCCAGCATGGAAATGCTGGGTCTCCCACTTCTGGAGGCCCGAACCTAAAACCGAGGAGCTGCAGGGCTTGTGTTTCCGGGGAAAACCCGTGGGAGAGGATGCTTCCTGTCTCTTCCGGCTCCTGGGGGTGCCCGCGAGCCCGGGTGCTCTTTGGCGTGGCCGCACCCCGTCTCTGCCTCCGTGGGCACGTGCCCTTCTCCCCGTGTGTCCCTGCGCAGCCATCGTCTTGTAAGGACTCCGCTGAGTACACCTGTGATGAAGGACCTTATTCCCAAACCTGGCCACGTGCTGAGGTGTGAGGAGCAGGGCGGTGAGGCCAACGTTATCTTTTGGGGGCAGGGATAGAATTCAGCCCCTAACAAGTGATCTTAAGGGTCAAAGCTCTCATGCTCCTACAAGGCCTCGCCCCGGGCCTGGCTCACTGTTGGTGGCCCCCAAGGGGAATTAGAGTCCCAAGTGTGAGGTCTGGGCCTTGGTCAGCGGGCCATGTGGCTTTACGTCCTTGTGGGGGGAGTGCCCGGCCCCATAGGTGGGGGGCGTCTGCTTCTGAGAGGCTTGGCCCCCGCCCCACACCAGGATGAAGGCTGGGCTGCCCACTCAGCCCTACTCTTGGGTCAGCTCCGAGAGTGCCTTCTTGGGGGAGGCCCTGCCCGTGGGCCCCCCCCCCGAGTGCTTCAGGGCCCCAGCAGGAGCTGGCACCCAGCCCTGGGGGCAGGAAAGTTCCAAAGCACCTTCTCTGCAGGATCAGTGAGGGCTGCAGGCTGAGGGGTGAGGGGTGCCCAGGCAGCTGGGGGTCTGAGGGTGACTCCTTCCCACAGAGTCAGCCCATTGAGCTCGCCTCCCCAGCCCAGGAGAACAAAGGCCTAGGCCCCTTTTATCTTGGCTGCTGAGGTCCTAGGGGGGAGGGAGCAAACAAAAGCTTCCTCCCCCCTTCCCCTCCCCGCCCACTCTTTTCTTCCCTTTATCATTCATTTTAATAGGGTCAGACCAAGACCAAGAAGGATGGCCCCCACACCAGGAGAGGGGCAGGCCTGTCCTCCTGCAGGCTGCCGGGAGGAGGTGGCCCGTGGAGGGCTGAGAGCAACTGGCCCCGCCCCTGAGGTGGGCTTGTGGGTGCAGGGCTGCAGTCTGGGGCCTTCTCCCCCTCTCCCTCGGTCAAGGAGGCCACATGGGGGCCTCTACCTGGTGTGGGAGGGGCGCAGGAGATCCCCCACCCCGGCTCCCACTCTGACCACAAGGACAAAAAGTGGCCAGGGTATTTGCAGCTGAGCCTCTGCTCTGTCTTTTGCTGATCTAGCGCTCATTCACCTGTTCATTGCTCCCTCCTTTCCCTCGGGGCCCACGAGTTACCTCCTCCGGGCCAAATGGGCCCGCTGACTCTCCAAGGGCCCAAGGAGGTGGACGTCATCCTCCCCTTTCACAGATGAAAAGGCTGGGCTGCTGGGGGAGCGGCAAGGTCAGGAGCTTTGTCTCAGCAAGGGGCCCTCCTCGACCCCCGGCCCCTTGGGGCTCCCCCCTCCCTCGTGGTGGCCCTGAGCCGCAGCAGGCCCACCAAGGACTGGCTTCCTCCTTGGAGCATCCGGGAAGCTTTCTGTACCTGCGCCAGCTCCTCCTTGGCTCAGGTACAGAAAGTGCTTTTGGAAAAGTGAAGGGTGTGGTCTCCCTCCCGGGGGTCAATTCACGAATTAGCCTTAAAATGTAAACGCAGGCCTTGACCTTCAGGAGGGGACGGTCCATCAGCAGCTCTGGCTGGCTTCTCCTCCCGGGGCCACTCTGTTCACAACAGCAGAAGATGGGGGCCCCCCTCCCCGAAGCCCACCCGCCGACCATCGGCTAGCAGCGGGTGGCGCGCCGCAGGAATATTACGCAGCCGTGAGAAGGAGGGACGCGCCGACCACGCTGCCGTGCGGCTGAATGTCAGGAACGTCCTCTAAGTGGAAGAAGCCAGACCCAGAGGGGCCACCTCCTGTGATTCTGCGTCCCTGCCAAGTCCAGGGCCGGCAAATGCACCAAGATGAAAAGCACATGGGTGTTTGCGGGGGGCTGGGCTTCATGTTAGGGTGACGGAAATGTTCTGAAATTGTGGTGATGGCTGAATGGCTTGGTCAGTGCACGAAAAGCCAAGTTCATCACATCTCGATTTTTAAAATGCCAAAAAAAAAAAAAAAAGCCTTGGGGGAGACTTGTGGTCAGCCGGGGCCACACCCTCCTCCCTGGCCAAGCAGAGAGCAGAGCGGGTCCTGTCCCCGGTATTTTGGGCAGCCCTGGCTCACCTCGAGGCAGGGGGACCAGGGTTGGGGACAGGGAGGGGATGGCATCTGCCCAAGGTGACCAGCCGCTGCCCCTTAGCCCAGCTCTTTCATCGTACAGTTGAGGGAAACTGAGGCTCAGAGAGGGACGGTGACCCCATGGCCAGCCCTTGGCCCCGGGCTCTTTCCCCAGGCATCCCTTGGGTTGATGGGCGCCTCTATCCACCAGGATCCCCTGGAGACCCAGGGTGTGGGAGCCGCCAAGGCTGGATTTCCAGCTGTCCCCTGGGTTGGCAGGACCCCTGGGGGGTCCTCCATCGCAGCAGGGGGGCTAGCCCCCGACACGTAGCAGTGAGAGGCAACAGTGACCATTTCTGCTCTCCCCCGGTTTCTGGGGGGCAGGAATGTGGGGACACTTGGCCGGGTAGGCCGGCTCCCAAGTTGTCGGCCAAGCAGATGTGACTTCAGTGGGACCGCGAGGTCTATTTCCAAAGTGGGTGCGTCCCGGGAACGGCGGCGCTGGCCGCTCGCGGGAGGCCTGACTTCCTCCCCGCTGGACCCCTCTCTCCGTGGCCCTGCCGCACGGCGGCCCCTTGTCCCAGAGCCGGTGGCTGAGGGAGAGAACAAGGCAGAGGAGTCCCACAGCCCGATTTCCCCCGCGTCCCGCAGGTCCCTCGGGCCTGCTGCATTCAGCGTGGGAGAGCCACGGAAGGGGATGCACCCAGAGGCAGGGTCACGGGCACCATGTGGGAGGCTACCCGCCACCAGCATGAACTCATGGTTATGCTGAGAACGAAATCACCGGAGTTCTTGAGGACAGCCTGTGCCGCCCTCTGGGATCACCTTTCTTCGTCCCCACAAATCAACTAACTGCCTGGGAGGACTCCCTCGGCACCTCGGGAACATCTCTCAGCCTGAGGCCACATCTTTAACGCTGCCTGACACGGTCTCTCCAACAGGGAGGGAGGCTGGCACCCTGAGCATCTACGGCAAAAACATCCCCACGCCCTTGCGACGGCGTGCACAGCGGCTCGGGCCCGCTGGCGAGGGTGGCAGGACGTCTCGCCCCCCAGGCTAGGATTTGAGGGAGGGCCAACACCATGAACATAAAGAGCACCCACAGATCAATAAGAAGACCCTGCCCACTGCAGATCCCCACCGGCCCCCAGGGGCCCTCTGCCCTCCCCTCCATGCCGCTCTGCGCCCTCGGAGGCTGACCATGCAGATGTAGTCCCACCTCTGCCCTCCAGCCCTGGGGGCAGCAGCAAGGCACGGTCAAAGTGCTGAGGGCTGTCTGTGAGGTCAGCGCCGGCCACGCGCTCCTCCCCAAGCCCTCTCTGTCTCCGGGTTTCCGTCCCGCGCCCTCCCCCTGTGCCCCTTCAAGCCTAGGGTGCTGACCATCCCTGTCCCCAGCCCCAGGTAGGGCCCCGCGAATATTCACTCTGGTGAGCACTCCTCAAGTTACCCCGCTTGGGACTGTGGACGGGGGACGCCCCCACTGGTGCACATCCCAGGGGGGAGGACAAGTGCCCCCATTCTGGCGAATTCTGTCTCTCTGCGAAAGGAGGCTGGGTTCTGATTGGGGTTGTGGACAACATGAACGTGAAGAAATAGTCCCATGCCCTGGTCGTAAAGGAAATGCACACCAAAACCCCAAGATCGCACACACACACACACACACTTGTCAAGACTACAGTGAAAGGGGGGGCCGGTCCCTTCCTGGCCTCACTGGGCTGTACCAGCTGGACCCCCGGTCATTTGGCAGCAGGTGTCACCCGGCATTGTCAAGCCCGGCGGGGACCCCCCTCTGGCCACTGGTCCAGGGCTGGGCAGTGAGGAGTCAAGGATCTCAGAGACACAGGAGACGCTCAGAGGTACCTAATTCTGGGCAAGAGTTAGCTGCTCTAAATCTGCCCGCCGGACCCCACTGTAACCGTTGTAAATAATAGTTTGAGTGTTTAATGAGACGGGAAAACACGCGGGATGTAATTTTAAAAGGAAAAAAATAGGCTACAAAGGGTAGATAGAGTACGATCTCTAGATAGAAAATATATAATATCACATAGAACATATATAATATCGTATAATAAATATATTTACAGAACAAAAAAGACTAGTGGGAAAACCAGAGTATTACTAATGACTATTTTTTCATGATGGGATTATTAGCATTTGTATTTTGACTCTTATCCTTTACCTTTGTCCATCTTCCAGATTTTCTCAAATGAATCCCTCTTTTTTTGTTGTTGTCGTTTAAAAAGGAAGCAACTTAAAACTCCGCGCCACGTTGGGTCAGAGGGCACCTCTCGGATGACCCGCTGAGCCGAGAACAGCGTCTCACGGAAACGCACACCTGTGCACCGCACTCTACAGTTTGCTGCCGCCTGTCCCTGGTGTGTGGCTGGCTCGGGCCTGCCTCGCCGTGTCCCCTCGGGAGAACTCTCTAGGCTGGACCATCTGCCCGCTCAGACTCAGCGGGAATGCCTCCCCCAGGCGCCCGGGCCCGCCGCTAGTCCTGTCACCCTGCAAGGGAAGCCAAGGTCCGAGGGGCCTGTATGCTCTGAGCTGAGCCGGCCCCCGGCTGGGACCCCGGCGGAGTGAGTACAAGTCCCCAGGAAACCTACACGTGGGAGAGCTGAAAGTCATGGAAAGGGACAGTGTTGGGTCACCGGGAGCCGAGTCACGGGGAAGGGATCAAGATGGGGTCCCACTCCTGCGGGAACGAGTTTGCTCGGAGACTCCCTTCCTTGGGAGGCCTCCTCCCGCCTTGGTGCCCCCGGCCTCCTGCTCACCATCTGTCATTGTCACCAAGCCAGAGACCCCGCAGAGAGGGCACCTCTGCCCCGGGCACGGCCGTGTCCCCCTCACTGTGCCGCCGCATAGAGGTTCAACAGCTTTCCCCTAAGTAGACACCAGAGTCAAGGAGCGAATACAACCCGACCCCTGCCACCCCACGTCCCCCCAAAAAGCCACAGGCGACTGAAGGGGTGGCGAGCCTCCCTGCCCTCCGTGGCGTGCTTGGTGGCCCGAGCGGGGCGTGGGTCCGGCAGGGAGGCCCCTTCCTGGCTCTCATTTCCTCCCCTGGCACAGAGGGGTCCCGGCCTCTCCTCCCTGCCTCCCCACCACTGCCCGTTTGGGGCACCCAGCTGGAGCTCATCCAGAAGCGCTGGGCCCCTCCGGCCTTGGCAGAAGGGGCACCTGTCCCCTATTGTCCCCGGCACCCCAGCCCAGCCCAGCCCAGCCCCACGGCCAGACAGACCTGCTGCTTCACTTCTGACTCGTCTCGTCGATAATGCCCTATTAAAAGTTGAAAATACATTTTCCTCCTGCCGATCTTTTTCCTTTTCATTTAGCAAACATTGATTTTTTTTCCCCCTCCTGCAGATGGAATAGAAATGAAATCACACACGTCTCTTTGGGGTGATTTAGTTGTCAGAGCCGGAGGCAGTGGGCAGGCGCGAGGTACCTCCTGTCACCTCGTCCGCGGTCGGGCGCCTGGTGACCTGGGACAGTCATTCAGCCGTTCCCCTCCGCTGCGCGCCCCCTCTAGAAAAGGGGCCCCGCTGCCTCTGTCCTGGGAGGGCAGGAGCCCCGATCTGCCGTCCAGGGGAGCCTCCTGGGAGGCTCAGAGGAAGGCTTCTGTAAAAAACCGAGTTCAAGGTTGTGTCAACACCAAGCACCATGAAGTGGCAATTATCCAATTAACTTGATTAGTGTAGACAGAACCGCCAGCGTCTGCTCTGCACAGCCCCTTCGCCAGCCTCCCTATCTCGGACAGCCACAGCAGAAGAGGAGGAATGTTGGCGGCGAGAGACTAGACCTCCAGCTACGCCCGACCGTCCCTCTCTGTGCCCCGATCTCCCTGACTCGGGCCAGCTACGCCCGACCGTCCCTCTCTGTGCCCCGATCTCCCTGACTCGGCCCAGCTACGCCCGACTGTCCCTCTCTGTGCCCCGATCTCCCTGACTCGGGCCAGCCACGCCCCGACTGTCCCTCTCTGTGCCCCGATCTCCCTGACTCGGGCCAGCTACGCCCCGACTGTCCCTCTCTGTGCCCCGATCTCCCCCCGATCTCCCAGTTGGGGGGGCGATAGAGCCTCCCTGGCGGGTCCGTGGTAGAGATTTATGGGCCGCCCTCCCTGAGAGCTCTGGGCAGACGAGGGGAGCAGGTGCTTACAAGGAGGGCCCACGGGCAGGGTGTGGGGTAGACCCGCTCGCATCCAGGGCCTGCTGCTTCCATCAGGCTCAGCGTGGACAAACTCATCTGGGCCTCAGTTTCTTCACGTGTCCCGTAGGGATTCTAACAGCCTCGGTCTCAGAGATGCAGCGCACAGCGTGAAGGTGCTGGCGGTGACGTTGGTGACAATGACAGTGATGTTGGTACTCGTGACGGAAAAGATGGTGATGTGATGCCAATGGAGATGATGGACCATGTTTCTCGGAGGCTCTCCGGGTGGCCAACCACAGAAACAGCCGTGCCAAGCAGCCCCTCCAAAGTGATCCCTCCCCCGCTGGAAGGTGGCGTCTGAATTCTCTCCCCTTGAGTCGGGGCTGGCTCCCCTGAATCCAGGACCAGAGGGACCTGGTGGAAATGATGCCACGGGGCTTCCGAGGCCGGATCGGATGAAGCCTTGCAGGCTTCCTGACCCACAGGCCTCTTAGGACGTTCTGAGCACCCTGAGTTGTGACGAAAGATGTCCAGCTGCCCCGAGGCGCCCTCCCACAGAGGCCACCTGTGGGCGATCTGAGAGACGGTCCCGGCTGAGCCCAGGCTTTTAGTTCCGCGGCCAAAGAAACACACGTGGGAGTCCAACCGTCTTAGAGTCCCCAGACCAGCCTGGCGACTGCCACCTGCCCGCTGAATGCCACCAAGTGGACCCAGCCGAGGGCACCTGCAGCAGAGGGGCTGCCGAGTGGGACCCCTGACGGGCTACCCGACCCAGGCGTTGGGAAAGATGGTGAGACACGACGGAGCCAACCGGAGCGAAGTTTCTGGAAGCTTCCGGAGTCAGTCACACGCCAGAGGGGCGTGTGTTTACAGGTGCCACAGACCTAGGGCCCCTGCCCGGGCCTTGCCCCGATTTGGGGTCCACTTTAGACAAAGAGCAGTGCAGCCCTCTGACTTCTCAGCATGGGCGTCACAGGGATGTAAAAGGCCACGGACGGAAGGCCACGCGTGGGCCTGGAAAGTCTCAGGGCAGGGTGAAATAGGAACGGCCCCCAGGCCCCAGGGGGACACCACCGACCCCAAGCACACCCGCCCAAGAGCAGGGCAGCCCCGGAGGACAGGACATGCCGATGGGTAACCCCCCAGCAGCTCCCGGTGGTCCCCACGCTCACCACAGCCTGGCACTTTCTCCTGCCAGGCCCTACGAAAGAGGGGGTCCCCGGGGGGGTCTTGGGTTTGCTGCCCAGGAGGAAAAGGGGAGTGGGCAGAGAGGAGGGAACAGGTCTATACGCCAGGCCAGGGAGCCCATGAGCACAGCCCGTTGTTAGCCCTGGGCTCACAGAGCCTCAGAATCGGCCTGGGGGAGGCGACTTCCTTTCCCCCCCGATTTACAGATGAGAGTTTCAGGGGTCGGACCAAAGTCACAATCCTGGGCCAGGATTTGAGCTGGGTCTGCCTGACCCCCAGCCCACGTCCCCTGTGCCTTCCGGGGCCACCTTCCAACAAGTCCCAAGAGTTTACACTTGAAGGGTGATGAGAGCCTTTCTGAGCTTCCGCGGAAGCCCCCGGGGTTTGGGCCACAGTGGGGGGGTAACCAAATCCTACCCCCCAGGCGAAGTTCAGAGTGCTCTGGTCAGACAGGCCAGCACACATCAGCAACGGGGCTCGGGGAGAAAACGCAGCCAGGTGCTGGGTGGCCCTCAGAGCCCTTGGGGATAAGGGGCAACCTGATAACACATACGATCCCCTCCTTGCTCCTGACCTCAGGAGGAAACAGCTCTGTTTCCACTGTTCAGGGTGATGTTGGCTATACATTGCTTATTTTTTCTGTATTTTTTTAAAAGTAAGCTCTACCCCCCGAGGTGGGACTTGAACTCGCGGCCCCGAGATCAAGAGTTGCGTGCTCCATCAAATGAGCCCATCAGGGGCCCCGTGTGCTGCTTGTTTTTTTTATAGATTCTCTTTTGCAATTTGAGAAACTTCGCTGCTGTAATTTCCTACCTCGTTTTCTGAGAGTCTCTATCACGAATGGATGATGAATTTTGTAAAATGCTGTTCGGAATCGTCTGAAATAATCATAGTTTTATGTGAGTTTTCTCCTTTCGTCTGTTACTAGGGTGAATTCTGTTGGTTGTTTCTCCAACGTTAAACCAACATTGTGTCCCTGAGTTACATAGCAGTTGATCATTGGGTATCTGTTTTCTATATTGTTGGATTTAATTTGTTACAAATCTGACGAGGACTCATAAAATCTTTGAAAAAATATTTTTAATAATGTCTTGGATAAAACACTTGAGTGACTGGTGGAATTCGTCAGTGAAATGTCCTGGTCTGTTGTTTTGAGAAGATATTTTATAATAAATTCAATTTGTTTTATAGCTGTAGGGCTGATCAGATTTTCTATTCCTTCTTTTGTCAGTTTCGTAAGGTCTCTCTTCCAAGAAATGAGTCGATTTTGCCCACAATGTCTTATTTCTTGGCACAACGTTGTCTACAGCATTCTCTCACTAGTATTTGAAGGGTCTGCGCCGATAATCTCTCTTTATTCCCAGTACTGATGATTTTGGTGCTTTTTCTTGTTTTCCGGATCCTCCTAGCCAGGGGTTCGTGAATTTCCTTGATATTCTCCAAGACCCAGTTTTTGGCTTTGTTCATTTTCTCTGTGGTCTGTTTCTATGTCATTGACTTCTGTTCTGTATTTCCTTCCTTTTACTTTGGATTTAGTTTGCTTTTTTTTTTTTTTTTTTTTTGATCATCTTAAGGTATCATTTGGTGGCTAATTTTAGATCTTTCTTTTTTTCCAATATAAGCATTTAAAGCTATAAGTTTCCCTCCCCGTACTGCTTTAGCTGCATCCATGAATTTGGATACGTGGGGTCATTTTCAGATTGCAAATGTATTGCCTGTATTTGGGGAGGGCACGCTGGACCCAGGAGCGCCCCCCCCTGCCCTTCCCCCCGCCGTGATCCTAGTTCTAGGTGCTCGGAAAGAAGTCAGCGGTGATGCCGTGAGTCCTTAGGTGCCGCGGAGAGGACAGGGTCATCTGCTAGCTCGCTCTCACGTGGGCCTCTCCCCACCCACCCCACCCATCTCAGACCACGCCTCGCCCCAGTAGCCGTCCTGCGCCCTCTTCTGTGGTCCCGTCACCACCAGCCATGTGACTCTGTCCTTGCTTCAGGCCACTGGTCACCCCACCTCGTGCCTGAGTCCGTTCCTCTCTCTGGACCTGTCTCCTCGTGGGTGGAGGCAATGTCTCGGTTGCCATCAGTCTGTCCTCCTTTGACCTTAGAGGTCCGTCTGGCGTCCTCACCTGGGCTGTGGGTCGTTACTGCGGCCTGATCACCCGGAAAATATTCTCATCTTCTCCTCAGTGCCAGCCTTGCAGAAGCCCGTTGCCCCATCCCACAGATGAGGAGTGGGGGCTCAGGCGTGCGGCGGGGAGGGGGCGTCTCGTCCAGGCTCCCCATCTGCAGGGGAGCGGGAAATTCCACGCAGACCTGTCTGCAGCCAAAAGCTGTGACCTCGCCCACGGGCTGGACGTGCCCTTGGTGACCACCCGTGCCGTGGGCTTGAGACAGGCATAGAAGCAGCGTGTGTCGTCAGGTTCCCGCTGGGGACGCTGGCAGGGGGGCCAGCGTGGACCCTCTGCAGCAGAGGGGACGCCTCCTCCCGAAAAGTCCCCAACAAAGGCTGCAAGTCACCCGCTGGGCTGGCAGAGAAGTGTGGGCGCACGGCTCTTGGGAGAGGGGCTGCCTCCTGCCTCCCACACAGGTGACCTGGGGGTCCCTGGGAGCTCCCGTGTCCTCTTCCAAGAGTCAGCTTTTATTTCTTATTAAAGCCAGATGTACAAAGCCTTGTTTGGTATGTAACCGTGCCACGATCTTGGGCGCTACGAGTGCCCTGGGGGGGAGGACCGCTAGCCCCCTTCTCGGGAGAGGAGACGGAGGCCCAGAGCCGCAGGTCCCTGCAGCTTGCCCCGGAGTGCCCCGGAGACGCGGGTAAGTACCTCACCGCAGTGATGCCCTTTGGGCTCCATGTTGGAGGGAAGAAGCCCAAAGGGACCCTCAGGGTGTCGTCGTGGGCCAGCAGAGGCCGGCCGCAGCCTCGCAGGGACGCTGCACGGATGCCAGCCCAGGACTTCTTGGCAGCCCCAGGCAGAGAAACTGGAACACCCCTGTGTGCGGGGGGGTGGGGGGGCAGTTACAGTAGTTTCCGGCACCTTCCATCGTTGGACCCAGAACACCCAGGGCCTGTGGCAGGGTCCGCTCGACTGAGACACGAGGCGCCGAGTTTGCACCCTTGGTGAGCACTACTGGTCTCGTCACAGCAGTGACCCTCAGCGGGTCCACACGCCCCTGCTGTGAGCCTGACACCACGCGCCGCGGCTCTGAGCTTACCGCTGTTCCCAGAGGGTCGTGAGGCCCTCGCTTTCAGGGGGAGGAAACAGGGTCGGGGCGGCCCAGGGGCCCGCCAGCCCCAGCGGCCTGTGAGCTGGGGAGAACAGGGACTCGACCGGGGGCCGCTTGGAAGGCCCAGCTCCCTCTGTGCCCCCCAGCGGGGCCCCCCAGCAACAGGGCGGAGGGCCGCCCGAGCCACAGGAGGGCTGCAGTCCCTCTGGGCACCTTCGCCCGCGTCCGGGTCAGAGAGAGGCCTGCAGCCTGCAGGTCCCTTAACCGCAAGGTGGGCTCTAAGAGCAGATGTTCTGGGGGCGGCCCTCGGACCCGCCAGGACAGCCGGCACTAATTCCCCTTCAGAGGGCCGAGGGGGGGTAATCGCAGGAGTGACACGGCCGAGAAATCCTGTTAGTCCTTTGCTTAGCTCCTCCGTGTGGAGGGGCCCCGAGACAAAGCCGCTCCGCGGGCAGCCGTGTGATGAAGAGCTCAGGCATTCAGGGAGGGCAGGCGGCTTGGACCCCAAGAGGCACTAATCCTCTGCAAGCTCGAAGAAAGGGGAGTCAAGGGCGGGGCGGGCAGCTCACTCACTCCTGCATCTGCTGGAAGCTTCTGGCCTTGGGCAAGCCCCGCCTTTCTTCCGGGCCTCAAGTTCCACTTTCTCAGTGGTCTAGGGCCATCTTGCCGGCTAGTTCTCTGAAAGGCAGGCAAGGTGAGGCCACAGGCTCTTCTTGGGGCTCAGGGCCGTGGGGGCCCAGCCTCTGAGCTTCCCTGGGGTGGAGTCGGGGGTGGGGGGTGTGGCAGTCCCCCAGCCTCCTGCCCAGCTCTGCCTCTGGGCACCAGGCTCCCGAGAGCGCCCTAGCCCAGCTATGATCTAAGGCAAGGCCCCTGGCATCTCGAAGCCTGACTCCTCTTTAGATGGGGCCCACGAGTGCATTCATCTCTGCGACAGCGGCACCCAAAGGCCACTGCCTGCTGAGGGCTGGTCCCCCCGGGCTCAGACTCACCGGACTCCCTGGCCCCTTCCCACAGCACCTCGGCTGGGTGCACACAGCCCTTCCAAACCCGAGCCACCCCACTGCTCCCTACGGAGTGCCCGGTGCCAGCACCCCCTGCCATCGGCCCCACCCATATACCCAAGTGCAGTCTGACCTCCCCACCTGGAGGCTTCGCCCTCCCACGTCCCCTGGCCAGACCGGGCCCAACTCCAGGCCCTTGGGGCACCGCACCTGGACACCTGGTCAGAGGCCCTGACAAGGCCTTCTTCGTGTCTCTGACCCTCATCTCTTTCTCCAGGTCTTGTGTACTGCCCCCCCCACCCCCCGGGGGCGGCACCGCGGGATCTGGTCCATGGGAGACGTGTGTCACACCCGTGTGCCACCTGGAGCTGGAGGGAAGAGGGACCGGGGCCGTGTTCTCCTTCCTCATTGTCCTCCCCCATACAGGGGGCCCTGCTGAGGGACGGTGACATTTGCAGGGCGCTGGGGTCCAGGGCACCGTCCCCGCCGCTCAGAACCTTTTGGCCGAGCCCGACCATTCTCTGTGTTGGCAAAAGACAGCTGGGAACAAAAGCCAAGTGGCTTTTGCGTCAGCTTTTAAAACCACTGAAATGATCTCACTTGCCATTCTGTGGTCCAAATATTTTGGCCATTTAGACACAACCTTCCGTGCTTGTGAAATTAAGTGTATTATTAATCCCGCCTGGCCCAGCGACAGGTGGGCAGATCAGATAAACGTTCTCACAGCCAATCAGGGGGCGGGTGAACACGTTCTTATCTGGACAAAGTCGAAACGGATGAGGCCGGGAGGCTGTCACATCGGGGCCACGGTGGGGGGTTGGGGGGCGGGCTGGGGGCTCGGAGAGGGGACATGGGACCCACGACAGGCCTTTGTTGACCCTCCTCTTTTCTGATTGTACAGAAATGAAGGCTCATTACAGGACAGGAGAACAAGTACAAAGGGGGGTCTGAATGCGTCCCAGCTCCGGCGCCAGAAGCCAGAACCGGGAGCCAAGGGGTGGAGGGTGGGGGCTTCTTTCCAGACTCCCGTGTTTGCGTTCATAACTGAGCCTCCCGGACGTAACTTTAAACTGCTGATTTTTCACTCGGCGACACGTTACGTGAGCACATGTGTGTCATTAGCACGGCAACCCCAAGGCTGTGAGGTGGCTTGCCTCCTCCCCTCGGCCCCCGGGCTTTCCTCTGAGACTGCGTCCTTAGGACCCAACGCGGTCTGGGGGACACCAGGCTCAGACTCGGGCAAGGTCCCTGCTCTGCTCCGGGTCCCGCCCAGGCGTTGATGACCGGGGCATCCCCAGGACAGTCTTCTGGAACCCCACACCGGCGGGGCATGGGGAGGCGGGCTTATTTGGTTGGGGGAGTGGAACAATGGGACACTTCCCTGGGTCAGAGCCCCAGGAAGCCACACCAGTCAGACTATCAGTGCGATAGTGTTCCTGTCGGCTAGTGTTTCTGTGATCAGTGAGCTGAGAGGACCAGCAGCTGGGCTGTGGCGTGCCAGCCAGCAACTGGGGACCGGCGGTCCTGGGCGTGGGCCACGTTGGGCAGGGACAGCCGGCTCCCGCAGGAGCTCTCGGCCATGGTCTCTGCCCACAGGAGATGGGGTGAGTGTTCGGCAAGACCTCGCCTCTCTGCTGCTGTCCCTGTGCCCTCCGGCCAGCTCAGAATGGCCCCAAGGGCCCGCTGGGAGGCCCCTCTATTCATCCCCTCCTACCTTCCCGGGAGTCAGGCTTCTCGAGAGCTGAGACCTGGGGGGCCCACCCAGCGAGGCACAGCGGGTGGGGAAGAGCCCTGAACCCTGAACCAGCTCAGCTCCTGCTGGCCCGAGCCCCAGCTGTGGGCAGACTCCACGGGAGTGAACCTGGAATACCAGGGGGCAGCGTATAAATGGCGGCACAATCTCGAAATTTCTGCCACGTGGCGTCCACTGGGCAATGCCGCAGCCTGGCCTTGGGCACGATGCCTTCCCAGGCAGCTGCTGGACTCTCGGCTGAGAGGTGTCCTGACGGAAGGTGTGTGGGGAACCGTGCCCCAGCCAGGCCTCGTAATCCTATTAGCAGAGCCGTTGACTCAGCGCTGGCTGGGGGCAGGCCGGGGCTGATTATTGCCTTTGATCCACACTTGAACCTCACAGGGTCAGTCCTGTCGCCCCCCTCCGTTGGGGTTCCCTCCTGATTCGGGGTGTCTGTGCCTCGGCCGTGACTGGGCGGCCCCTCAGGAGTAGGGGGGTGGTGGGCAGGCTGGGGAGGGGCCCCCCCACTGGCCCCACCCAGGGCACGGTCCTTCCCCTGTCTTCCACCTGCCCCCCCCCCCCCCCCAGGGTCGTTGAGGAAACGGAACCAAGCAAAACGTGAGACTCCGTCTTTCTGCGGGTTTCTCTCTGTTCCGGCCGCTGTATCCATTTCTCCAGTCCCCGAGAGTGGGAGGGGGGGGAGGGTGAGGAGACAGTCTTGTCTGGAGGCACGTCGGGGGTGTGTGTGTGTGTGTTCGCTAGCTCACTTATCCCTAGAAAATATTTTATGACAGTAAAGAAAATCTTTTTTAAGGGGAAAAAATAGTCAGATGTCCGGGGCGGCTATCCAGGCTGCGCATGGGACCCATGACCCCCCCACCGGGTCTCCATTTCCCCCTTCTGAGGTTCCACTGTCCCGTGGCAGGTGGGGACCCTGCTGCTCACATCCCGGGGGAGAGGGTGAGAGCAAAGAGGGCCCGGTGGTACCGGGGGGGGGGTGTCAGGCGGCCCATTCCACGAGTGCCCACTTATGTGGGGCTCCGGCGGGGGATGTGGGGGGAGTGGGAGGAGCCCAAAGTACAGAAGTCTAGTGCTTGACAGAGGCCCGGGGACTCTCCACTTGGACAGCAGGAGCTCCTGTCCAGTCCTGGTATTTATTGGTGGAGGGCGGAGCTGCACACGTGACCGACCAGTGCTGCCTACAAAGCAGGAGGCTGGGAACATCGGGGGGCAGGGGGCCTTAGCAGGCGCCGGCCTCCCCGAAAGGGGTAAAGAGGGGGTCTGTGCCTGCAGCAGTGGAAACGCGTGCTGTGGGTCCCTTGGATCATCAGCGATGCTCGGGCCTGGTGCTCACCTTTCCTCCAGTCCAGCCTTTTCTCCCGGGGAGGCGGGGTGCTGAGGCTGGGGCGCAGTGCCGGGGCCCTCCTCCTGGGTGACCTCTTTTCCAGGACAGCCCCGCCCCCGCAGTCCTTCAGCTCCAAAGCTGCTCCTTTGGGGAGCTGGGACCCTCATTAGTGGGACAAACAAAGGCCAATTGTCACCATGAGCCTGGGGACGAGGCTCCCTGAGGGGTCTGGGGGGGGCGGGTGGGACCAGGTCGGGAGGGGTGAGGTAGGGTGGTGGTGGAGGGGGGGTAACCCTCCCTGCGATTGGGCACTTCCCAAAGCAAGCCCTAAAAAAGGTTCCTGTGAGTAAATGCCTGTGGGTATCCGAGGGGTCTTGACCTCCCTTACCTACCCCCCGCCCCCTATGCTGAAGGCACATCGCAGGGGTAGATAAGCTGAGGTCCTGGAGGAAAGGATGCTTCCTTAAGTCTACAAGGACCGAGCCTGGAGATAGAGACGGAAGGGAATCCTGAGAGCCCACCCCCAGGGCTTGGAGGAGGAGCTCCCTCCCCCTTTGACCATTTCCAGCTCCCACTGGGCAGGGGCGGTGGGGGGGATAGAAACGGGTGATCCTGGGTCCCTGGCCTTGGGAATATCTAAGAAATAGACCTCCCAGAGGCACACGGGGTACAGGTTGCCGTGGGGCACAGAGAAGCCCTAGCCAGACTCAGGGGGATGTGCTGGGGAGGGTGGTTGGCAAACTGCCCAGAGGGGCCCTCGGAGTTGGGTCTTCAAGACACTAGGCGCTGGGCAGCGGTGGGCCAAGGTCTAGAGTAGCAGTTCTGCCCTTCTGGCCCGGGGGGGTGTGGCTTGTGGGAAGGGCTGGGTGCTGCTCGCTGGGAGGAAGGGAGAGCACGGCCGGTTTTCTTAGGAGTTTGGACTTTATCCCTCCCGCAGTGGGGCACATGAAAGGGTTTTGAAGCAGGGAGTGACCGACGTGGGGGGCGGCGGGCAGAGGGTGCTGCTGTCCTCGGGGCGGAGGCTGGGGACAGGCTGACCATTTGGAGTCTCCAGCCAGAGAGGGTGGGGCCTGGGCCTGGGATGGCCTCCTCCGTAGGGACCCTGAGCCTCCGCCTGGAGCCAGGCCGGGCCCCCTCCCGCCCCCGATGGCCATGAGCCACAAGCTAAGGGCCAGTATTCACCCCCATGTGCTGGGAGCCTGTGGGCGGGGACCCTCGGCTCTCAGCACAGTTTCTTTCGACGTGAGCACCAAGGAGCATTGGGGCAAAGTCCTTGGGTACTTTTCCCATTCTTCAGAGCAAAACGACTCCTTTTTATGGCCGCTATCAATAAGGCTTCCTGCTCCCAGATGCCGCAGTGGCCACATATATAATATTTAAACCACATTGGTGGATGACAGAGACGTACGGATATTTTTAATCCCAACAGGCTATTACGGTTCATATCATGTCTGTCAAATAAATATTATGAATCATTTCCCGTTATCTTTATGGGGGCAAGTTGACTCCATCAGTGAGATCGGGCACGGTGGTTCTTCCCTGAATATTTATCTACCTCTTATGTATATGTATGTGTACAGAGGGAGATTCATGGAGCAATTGTCGATAATAAATACCCCCGATAAAGCACACTGCCTTCTTGCCTGACTGGTGGGCGTCTGGACAGGGCACGGAGGGGTGGAGCCGGGGGGCGGAGCCGGGGAGGGGCGGAGCCGGGGAGGGGCATGCCGGCCTGGCCGGGCGGGGCGGGGCGGGGCGGGGCGGGGCGGGGGGGGGGGGCCCCCCGAGGTCCCCGCTGGCCCCTGGGCTGGGGTTCTGGGTCAGGGTCCCTCCTCAGGTCTCGTGATCGGTTTCGCTGTGCACAGGTCCCCCCGCGTGTGCCGGGAAGCATCTGTGGCTGGTGGGTCTTCTCTTCCACTCTATCAGAGACCACGGATAGGAAAGGGGCAAGGGAGGGCTGGTGGCCGTGCCAGGCGGTGGCCTCCCCTCCCAGGACCCACCCCACCACCCAGTCTTCCTGTTTTGCTGCGTGGCCCTTCGAGCTGCAGTCTGGTCTTGCCTGACCCTCCCCCTGCCCAGCTGACCTCCACACCAACACTGCGAGGAGCAGGGCCCTGGAGGAGTTGGCTCAAGGTGGGGTCCCTGGCCTGGTGGTTGTCCCGAGGCCTCCCCTGTGAGTCTGGGGCCCCTGGTGCTGAAGCCACTGCATAGCCAGAGCCAGTCACTGCCCCTCTCAGCCTCAGCAGCTCCATCTGTGAAATGGGGAAATGGAGTCTCGGTCTGCTGGGCCGGGGGGATGGAGGGGACAGCGCCTGGCAGTGCGCACAGACCCGGCACCAAGAGGCACCCAGGAAGCCTCCTTGCTCTCTCCTGACTCGGAACTCCCGGAAACGCGGGCCCTCTCCAGCCTGCGGCTGCCCCCTACCCCCCCAGGCGGCTGGTACTCTTTCCAGGAGTACCTCCCCCTTTGGAGGGTCCTGGAGGGGACCCACCCATTCTCCGAAATGCTGGTCCTTCTCCACCAACAGGTCCCTTATCCCTTTAGGCCTCAGGCTCACTTGAATGGCTTTGCCCAAACTGCCCTTAGCCCCCTGGAGGTCTGGAACTGGTCTCCCCGTGATGGGAGTAAGAGGCCACCTTCAGAGCCCCTGATTCATGCACTACCTGACCCGCCTGTCGCCTGGGGGTCTCTGTGCGCAGGGCCAGCTGACGTTTGGGGCGGGGGGCTGCTGTGGGGGAACTGCAGGGCTGCAGGCATAATGCAGAGGGCCTAGCCACTTCCTCTCCTTTCCCATGCCCCCTTCTCTCCCCTCTGCTTCCCTCCCCCCTTTCTCTCCTTTTCATATCCCCTCCCCCCTCCCCTTTTCTCGAATCCTTGCTCCTTTCCTCCATTAAGCCAAACACGCCGGAGGTGGACAACGATCTCTCCCGTGTTCTCCAGACTGATGGAGAGACAGGATGGGGCAGACTCATCAGGCCTCACTGGGCTTCAACCTCACCTCCCAGCTGGGGTCACCTGTCACCACCAGCACAAAGTGTCACCCCCAGAGGAGCCATGGAGTTGCCGAGAGAGGGCCCTCTGGGCCGGGTGTTTGGGGACAGAGACAGGCCACCCACCCACGAGGATAGGCGTCAGTGCCCGAGCCCCTCTGCTTGCTGGGGGCCAAGGACCCTGAGCTCCTGTGGGGTCCTGTGGGTCAGCCTCTCAGGATCACATGGACCCTCTTTAGGGGAAGGAAGCAGAAGCAGCCAAGGTGGCCCTTCTGTCCCAGGAAGTGCGGGGAGCCGTCCACCCAAACACCAGCCTCAGGGGCCCCTGCCCAGCAGACGTGGGCCTTTAAAAATATTATTCACCCAGTGATTCTGGAGAGTGTTTACAAGACTGTGTCGAGACAGGCACATGAAATAGGCCAAAGTACCTAAAAAAGCATCCTTCAGGGATGGTTTAAAAGAAAAAAAAAAAAGCCCCAAACAAAAAACAAAACCCTCTTAGATCTCAGGTTGTAAATAGATGAATATTACTATAAAAACAGTTTTGGCTGCAGAAGCACAGGGCAGGGAGGCGGGGGGCGGTTTTTTCCATGGTTAGCTGGGACCCGGCCACTCCAAATGGGGCAGCCACCGTCCCGGGCGGTGTCTTGTGGGAGCCTTTCCACAAAGAGCCCCAGCTTCAGGGGAGAGCGAAAAATAGAAATAACAAGCAGCACAGGCATTTTCCACCAAGGAGTCGGGTTTGCTGAGGTCCCCCTGGCCGCGGGCAGTGGCTCCGGGTCGCCCCGAGCCCCACACTCCTGACCAGGAGGCAAGTCTGCAGGCACCTGGGGTCAGTCCGGCATCCGTGGGCTGGATTTTAAGTGGGTCTGTGGTCTGGGACCCCGCACATGGGTGGGGGACTGGGGGACCCCTCCTTGGACGGCTCTTAGGAACAGAGGGCCCTGCACCCCCTTGCCTCCTTGCCTTCCCTGGGGGTGGGGAGCCCAGTGGAAATTGGCCTGCGTGTGGCTCCCTGTCTCCAGGCCCCGCCGATGCCAGAGTTTTCCGAGGCAGGGGTGGGGCTGGGGAGGGGCTGGGAGCCCCCGGTGCCAGGCTGCCCACTGCCAGAGGTGACTTCAGAAAACATCCAGGACCGGCTCTCCCACAAGCGCCCAGCGAGTTCCGACCTGCCCTCCCAGCGGGCTGCCTGCTGTTCCTTCCAGGAGCTGAACGCCTCCCACCTCCCGGTGTAACCGGTGCTCACAGCGGTCCTGCCGCCTGCACTGCCCTCACCCCTGCCTCTACCCAGTGGAAACCTCCCTCCTTCAAACCCCACCTGGAGGACCAGCGGTCCCCAGAAGTGCCTGGGGCCCCTGGCTACATGGGCCCCGATGTCCGCACCACTTCCTGTGTGCCCACGGCTCTGCCCCTCACACGAGAGGCCCCCGTAGGCATGTCCTGTCTCTGGTTCGGGGCGGGAGCTCCCAGAGGGCCTAAGTCGTCATCTCATAATAATAGTAGTAGCGGTAGAAGTTAATAGCTGAGCTCACCGAGTTCCTCCCCCTCGGTGCCAGACTCTCCTTGTTATCTCACTTCATCTGCACGGTGACTCAGGGAGAGGGCGTGTCATCCCTACTTTGCAAATGAGGAAACTGAGGCCCAGGGAGGGGTGAGACCTGGCCTGGCTAAACAGCTGGAGAAGGGCAGAGCTGGGATCTGGCCCACGCCAGTCCACCTGGGACCACACCTCCCCCTGAGTAAGAGTTCCATGGATGTTTGTTGAATGACTGAATGAGCCACGAGATCACTCACTGATCTCTCTCCCGCTCCTCCCCGCCCACCAGGCTCACCCTCTCTGTCCTGAGGCCCAGGGCCTTGGATTGTGGATAGGCTGTCCTTATGGGACATGGTAGGAGGGCAGCCTCACTGATGGTCACTGTGGCCCGTGGGGCTGGCACTCGGCACGCTCTCCATACATCCGTGTCATCGCCCGCGTCCGGGCCTTGTCCGAGCTTTCCCTAGGTGCTTCCCCGCCCCCAGCCCTGGCAGTAGGAAATCAGTTTTCGAAGCTGGGCCCCGGGGAAGCGAGGAGGCTGTGATAACAGTGGATGAGGGCCCCAGTTAGACAGGCTGGGCTGGAGGGAAGGCGGGGAGCTGCAAGGGGTGTGGGGGACGGTGGGCAGGGGGGCCGAGAGCCAGCAAAGGGGAAGGAACAGTGGATCAAGCAGAAGCCAGGGGCATGGATGAGCCCGGGGCCAAGGCTTGTGGTTTTGCTGGCCGGGGGTGTTGTGGGGGCCGGTGGCTCTCCAACCAGGGCTCCAACCGCCATGCTCCTGCCCCAAGTGGGATGGGAAACTCCGCTAGGACAGGTCACAGTGGCCCTCTTGAGATCTAGCTCCTGGCTGTCAGGCGTGTCAGGTGGGTGACTCCCCATTTCCCAGAGGGGAAAGCAAAGCCCAGATGGGTGGCAAGGCTTCCCCAGGGTCACCCAGGTGGCAGCCAGGCAGTAGGACTCCTTTCCTTGTCAAGGGCCTTGGGCTCTGGACACTAAGGCCATCCACATTTGGTGCCAACCTCCCTCCACCATCAGCAGCCCCCTGGCCCCAGGACCACCATGTGCAGCTGGTGCGACTTTGCTAAGTCCCTCCAGCACCCAGAGCCTGGGTCTCCGTGCTAAGATGAGTGCAGCAGAGCACCAGGTTCCTGGGGCCTGGTGGGGAGGGGGCGCGCCGGGGCTACCTCTGCTCAGGGAGGCTCACCCCAAGCCGTTAACGCATGAACCCCAACTCCTGCCGCCAAGCGGTCCTCGGGCCAAGCTGCTTCCTTTCGTTTTTAAACAAACAAATCAGGAGTTTAAAAGTCAGGGCAGAGAAGTAGACACCCGCCCCCCAAAGTCAGCACCCAACTCAGGGCAGCTCCTCCCCAGCACCGTGCTGCTAAAGAGAGGTCCCTGCAGTTGGGCCAGCGTGCAGGGAGCTCGAGCCCCCACCCCTGCCCCTCCGGGTTGGCCGGGCTGCCCACTGGGGCCGGCCACGGGGCAGGGCAGAGGGTGACCGCGGACCACGGCTTCCCCAGGGCGTGAAAGTCGGGGGCGGCCGGCGGATGGATCCAGAAACTAGAGGGCTCGCTGGCGGAGGCCTAGCCCGCGCCCCCGCGCGAGCCCCGGCCACCGCGGGCCTCAGTTTCCCCACGTGGCGGCGGGCGGGGGCGGCGCGCGGC
This sequence comes from Procyon lotor, assembly GCA_028646535.1. Classification (NCBI taxonomy): domain Eukaryota; kingdom Metazoa; phylum Chordata; class Mammalia; order Carnivora; family Procyonidae; genus Procyon; species Procyon lotor. Next base: position 75,211,678 of record CM053615.1, read on the forward strand.
TTGGCCGACCGCTTTGTGTGGCCGCCCAGACAATGGCCCGGCCGCGTAGGACTCAGCCGCCCGCCCGCCTCCCCCTCCGCGCGGAGGGCTGGGGACAGCGGGGAGGGAACCCCGCGCCGGCCCCTCCCCCGCCGCCCCCGCGCGGCTCCCGGGAAGCCCGGCAGCGGCCAACTCGCAAGTTTGCTCGGCGCCCGCTCCGCGCTCGCGCTCCGGCGCGCGCGCGCGTGCTCGCTCGCGGGGGCGGGGGGCCTGGGGTCCGCGGGGGACGCGCGCCGGGCGGGGCGGCCGGGCCGGGCGGGGCGGCGGCGGCGGCGCTGCGCCGAGTCCGCGCCCGTCGCGGGCCCCCCGCCGCCCCCCCGCTGGCGCCGCCGCGGTCGGAGCGGAGCGGGCGGGGGCGCGCGCGGCGGGGGCGCGGGCGCGGGCGCGCGGCGGCGGCGCGCAGCGCAAGTAGTTTACATTGTTGGGCGACTTTTGCAACAACTCGCCGCGCCGCGGCCTCCGCGCGCCGCCGCCGCCCCGCCGCCGCCGGCTCCCGCCGCCCGGGCCCGGCCGGCCGCGCCGGGGGCCGCCGCGCTCGCCCCGCCGTCCCGCCGCCGGCCGCGGTCGCCGCCGACATGGACACCAAACATTTCCTGCCGCTCGGTGAGTGCTCGCGGGCCGGGGCGGCGGGGCGGCGGGGCGCGTTCCCGGCGCGGGGGGCTCCCGGCCCGGCCCGCCCGGCCCCGCGCCCCCCGCGCGGCCCTCGCCGAGTTGGGGCGCCGGCCCGGGGCGGGCGGCCGGGCAACTTTTCCCGGGCCGGCCGGGGCGGGGGGCGCGGGCGCCGGGCCGCCCCTCGGTCACGGGGAGGGAGCGGGCAGCGGGCCGGCGGCGGAGGCGGCGGGGCGAGGGTGGGGGCGGCGGTCGGCTGCGGGCGGGGGTCCCGCCCGGCTTGCCCCCCGGCACCCCCCTCGGCTACGCTGGTCCGCCTGCGGCCCCGGGCGCGCGGCTCCCGCCGGGCTGCGCAGGGGCCGGGCCGGGGCGGGCGGAGCAACTTGTGCGCTCCCAGCCTGCGGCCGCCCTGGCACCGGGACGGCCTGTGCGCCGCCGCCCGGGCTGCCGAGGCCAGCAGGCCGCCGGCCCTGGAACGCGCGGGACCCCTCCTCCCGCAGGGCAGCCCGGGCGCGGGTGGGCAGGGTCACCCAGGGGCCGTAGCACCGGGGACATCAGACCCGGGAAGGCCCCATCCCAGAAACGGGAACCCTCGCTCCGGCGCACCCGGAGGGATGTGCGGGGCGTTCTGGAGGTGGGGGGGTTGCTAGCCCTGCACTTGGGGGAAGGACACCCCAGAGGCGCAGAGGCTCAGTTTCCCGGTCCTCCGAGTGCCATCCCTCCCAGGGGCTTCCCTGCCCCAGACTGGCCCCCCACTGCAGGCCCTGACCCACATAGGAGGAGGTAGGGGCTTGGCCAGGCGCCCCCAGCCGCTGCCCTCCCTAGGGTTTGGGAGCCAGTGAGAGGCAGGGAAGAGGGGGAAGGGTTGGGGAGACTTTATGAACGAGCGCCGGGAAGGATATTAATTTGGTGGTGGGGCCGGCAGCCAGGCTGTCAGGCTGGGTGAAGGATCTGTGCTGAATGGAAATTAAAACAGCTGATTATGAATGAAACCCCTGGGTCAGCCCCCCCTCCTGCGTGCCCCCCCCCCCAGCAGCCCGGGGCCCCGTTTGGCCACCAGGTTGGCAGTCAGAACCCAGCACAGCTGCAGGAACATTTGCTGAGATTCGGAGGTGGAGGTGAGCCTGCGTGGAGGTGGCGTCCACCACCCCCAGGGGTCAGGGTGAGGGTCTGAGCCCCTCCAGACACCCCTCAGCCCACTCACTAACTGGGGTGCTGCAGGGAGACTGGAGCAGGGTTCATCAGGTTGGTGAGATCTAGGAAGACCCCCTCTCTGATTCTGTAAGATGCAGACCCCCAAAGGCACCAAGCCGAGTGCCCTCCTCGCATGAGCCGGTCTCCCCAAAGCTTCCGGGGGGGTGGGCACTCACGCCCATTCTGCAGATGAGAAAATTGGCAGGGAGAAGCCAGGGCCACAGGATGCAAAGTGGTGGATTTTGGATTTGCGCCCCCAGTCTGTGTGCGTGGAAGAGAAAAGAGAGCGAAGTTTTCTCTCCTTTTCCCCCCACTGAGGGCCGTCACATGCACACGTTCAGAGCTGGGCTCTCCCCGAGGATGCCTTCTGGATCGAGAATGCTCTTCTCTGTCTTTGCTCCCGGTCCCCCAAGTAGCAGGGCCCTGGCTGGGTGCTAGGGGCAGGAAGGGTCTCTGTCTCTGATGTCCTGGGCCGGTCCTGGGAGTTGGTATCGGTAGGGCCTGGGCTGCACGGTGGCGGTGCAGGAGTCCCCATGGGAAGGAGAGAGAGGTCCTGCCTCCGGACCGGGGCCCCAGGAACCCGGATGCGTCTCTCAGAGACTCAGAGGCTTTTCCTCCCCCAGGCTGGTGGCCTCCCAGCAGCCCAGGCCCTGGGCTTGAGTGGGGAGTCCTGGGCTCTGATGACATTTTATTTTTTTCTGAGCTTGTGACCGGTTCTGGAGAGCCGTGGAGTTGAAGGTCCGATTAAGCAGCTACTTGCCCGAGCTCTTTTGTAAACACAGCCTAATCCCTCATGGGGGTGAGTGTTGGAAGGCCCGCTCACTCGTCCAGGGCCCGGCTGGCAGCCCAGGCCAGCCCTGGCGCTGCTGGGAAGGCCGCACCGCCTGCCTCTTGGGCTCGAGGGGCCTTGGGCAGAGAGGGCCTCCTCCCCGAGCACCCACTGCCTCAGGCCTTGGTGGGGCTGGGCCCTTGCCCTCACCCACCGGGGAGTCTCCCGGCCACTGCCCGCTGAGCTGCCTGGTGAGGGGCAGGGACGAGCCCCTGCTTCCTGCCCCTGCTCCTCGATCCCCCCCCACACCCAGGAGGGAGGCCTGCATTGGCACCCCTCTGGGTGGTCGGGCTAGAAGGCCGGGCCTGCGAGGGACTCCGAAGGTCTCAAGCCTGGCCAGACCCCGCCGGGGTACAGTGGCTCACTTGCCTGGCGGGGAGGGGAGTATTAGGCCCACTGGCCATCCTCTGGGGGGTCGGGGGTCCCTCACCCTCTCGGGGACCTGAGTATGCTTGGAACCCTGGTGAGGGGCTTCTGGTAACATCAGAGCCCCGAGGGACCCAAAATAGAGCACATACCGGGGCCTCCCGAAATAACAGGGTCACATGACTCTGGGGAGGCCGGGCTTGGAGTCTGGGCTTGGAGTCCGGCCCGCTGAGGCCGTTCCGTCTAAGGCCTGGGCACTGCCGGCTGTTGGGGCGTTTGTTTTGGTAAACTCCAGAGGGGGCTCTGTTTGTTGACAGGAGAAGTGTCAGGGCGAGAAAAACAGCCTTCCTGCGGCCTGACCGTGGCCGAGGCCTTGCAGCCTGCAGGTTCGCCTGGGCCCAGCATGCAGCCCTGACCCCCTCTGCCCAGACATGGGTGGAATGAGCCGGGAGGGCCGGCGGCGGCTGGGAGCCAGGGTTAGGCAGAGTTGAGCCGGCAGCCCCGCTTACCCTCGGGCGGCTGCCGAGGAGTTCCGGCTGCGCTTCCAGCTGAGTCTGTCCTTCAGGGCCTGCGGGACCTGCGCCTCCTCCGGGAGGCCCTCTGCCCGCTTTCCATGGTGCCCACCCCACCCTCTCTGTGTCCTCTCCTGGGTGAGGTGGCTGAGGAATTGTGCGGCACGGGATCACGGGATGGGTGATCGGGGTGGGTCCCCTGCCCGGACGGGGCCGGGTGCACGTGCCTGGGGCTCTGGCATCAGGAGAGCGGCCCCGAGGTGCTTCTAGGTGGCCCGGACTCGGGCTGCACGGAGGGGGGCCTGGCGAGAGCCTTAGATGCCTGGAGCCCACGGGAGCTGCCTGCCGAGTTCCACTTTGTTGGGCAGCATGGGCTCTTTCCCCCCGATGCTGGGTTTCAGGGCTGTGGTCTCGAGTGGCGAGGGGGCCCATCCCCCCGGGAGAAGAGGCTCCTGGGCCCGCTCAGCTGCTCTCTGCTGGACACGGAGCCGGGGCTGCAGAGCTGGCCCAGGCCGGGCCCCGTCGTCGGGCCGAGGCTTTGTGAGTCAAGACCTGCTCCTCCTTCCCTTCGCCACGGGCTTCAAATTTGGCCCAAGTTTGTCTTTTTTGTCTTTTGTAGCGGGCCTCGGCGGCCAAGGCTTTGAGGTGTCCGTTCCTGTGGGAAGTGGCCGTTGGTGGCGCTAGGGCTGCAGCAGGGGTCCAGGCCCTCGGGACTCAGGGTGTGTGCGCTCAGAGCCTGGGAGGCTGGCGTGGCTGGTGCCCATTTGGGGGTCTCCTTCGAGACCTCTGTCCTCGTGCTTATTAAGCAGATCAATTGAGGGATGCTGTGGAAGGGTGGGGAGAGGGCTAGTCCCTCCTGTCCCGCCCCTCCCCTGCACTGCCCTGCCTGCAATGTTTGTGTCCTGGGAGAGACAGTTCCAGCCTCCTCCCTCCCCGCCCTCCCCTCCCAGGCACGCCCCTTTGTCACTTGCTCCCCACACCCGCTCTCTCTGGAAGGACCCGGCTGTCCTTGGAAGCACGGGGAGCTGCACCTCCGCGCACGGCTGTGTTCTGTTCCCGGGCTGGTGGTCCAGGCCTCTCCGTGCTACCCGTGTGTGTGCGTGTGCACGAGTGTGCATGCGTGTGTGTGTGTGTGTGTGTGTGTGTGTGTGTGTGTGTGTGGACTGCCTGCCTGTCTCTCGGGGCCTCAGCTGTGCCTCTGTTGAGTGGACGTGGGTGTTGGCTCCTGCCGGGCGCTGGGGGAGGCAGCCCATTCTGTCCCCACGGCCCCTCTCCCAAGGTGACGTCTGTGGCCAAGGACTCCTGTCCCTCCCCCCCGGGTCCGGCGCTGCCCAGGTCTGGAGCCCGGAACCCATGGTGACCCCGAAGCCGAGAGGATCGCGGGGCTCTCAGGTGCGAGGCGCAGACGCTGAAGGGAGGGCGCCCCCAGCCTCTGAGCTCGGGGAGCACTGATGCGGCCCCTGGGCTGGCTGGGTGCCCTCGCCCCTGCCGGGATGCTCTGCGAGGCCTCCCCTAGAGGAGAGGCAGGGGACTTGCCGGCGCCCCCTCCCTCCCAGCCTGGCGCGAGGTGTTCGGAGGCTCACGGCTGTGCCCCAGCGCCTCCCAGACGGGGATCGCACCCTGGAGTTCCAAGGCAGTTGTGGCGCTCGGCAGCTGAACGAGTGCGAAATGGGGCAGAAAGCAGCTAAATGAAGTTGGCACGGTCTGTGTAGAGGAGAGTGGGGGCGAGCACACGAGCGTCGGGCGCGTGCGGGGCCTGGGTGTGTGTCTGCTCACACTCGCCCTCTCGGACAGCAGTGGCCCCCTGCGCTCCGGCTCCCGCTGTCAGGCCCTGCCTGGCGCTCTACCCGCAGGCATTGGTGACGCGTCCCTGTGTCTGTGTGGCCTCTCGTCCCTGAAACCTGTGTCCCGGTGTCCCCTCATCCCCACGTCTCCGTGTCCCTGTGGCCCTGGGTGAGCGAGGTGGCCTCCAGGGGCCCGATTTCCTGGTCTTTGGAATCCAGACGGACCGGCGTGGTCCTCGCCCGCCCCGTTAGTCTCAGCCTCCCCCCGACTTGTTCTGGGCTCTGTGCTGCCCCTGGGGGGTACTGATGGCTCCGGTCTCTGGGCACCTGCTGTAGACTTGGGGCTTGATTTTTCAAGACCTCGTGGAGGCGTCACAGAGGCAGGCTCAGTGAGCCCTTCCGTCCTGGCCTTAGCTGAGCCTCTGGGTCAGAATCGCCCCCCAGGGCGGGAGCGCACCTTCCACCAGGTCTCCCGACCCTCAGGCAGCATCGGCAGAAGCCACGGCCTGCTGGGCCTGGGTGTGCGTCCTGTCCTGGCTCCCTCGGAGCTCCGTGATGCATCTTGGGTCCGCGGGTGAACGAGGGTTCAGTAGGACTCGGCGGAGGTTGAAGCTCCGCCACGTCCCTTCTGACCCCTTACCCACTGAAGGCCCTTGGGGAGTGGAGATCTCTGGTCCTCGTCCCCGGTTGTCTTTGGTGGGGCGAGGCGGGGTCGGCCGGTGGGCTGGAAAGCCATGGGTGGGGTCGGCAGCAGCCCGAGGCCCAGCTTGAGGTCCCCCCCGGCCTGGGGCGCGCCTCCTCCCCCAGCAGGACGGAGCTGGCCGGCGGCACGTTCCTGAGGGAGCCAGGTGGCAATTGGCTGGGCCAGAGCGGCCACACGGGGTCCCCGGGCCAGGGCGGGCCTTGTCTCTGTGACCGTCGCTCCCAGCGCACACCCGAATGGTGCACACAGATGTGCACGGGCACACACAGGCCCACATGTACACACGTGCGCACACGTGCACACACACGCACACACATGCCCGGCCTTCTCATTCTAGCCTAACAGAGCCTTGACGAGCTTTTCCGGGGTGTAGCTGTGGGGTGAGGGCCTAGTCCTGCCGTCCCCCAGGGGTGGGTCTGAGGGGCGGAGGGCTGGCGAACCTTCCCAGAACTCGTCGGAGCGAGTTCTGTCGAGGGCTCTGAAGGACCGGCGGGGTTGCAACAGGTGGTGGGGGGAGGGGTCCTTCGGTGGCAGGGACAGCGGAGACAAAGGCCCCGAGGCCCGGCCTCTAGGCCTGCGTGGCCCCAGCTGGGAGAGGCAGTGCGGTGTGAAAGGAGGTAGGGTACAGTGTGTCCAGGTGAGGGCCTGGGCTGCAGGTCTGGTGCGGGGGGGCCAGGGCCACGGGGGGCCTGTGGGTGGGGTGGCGTCCACAGTGGGAATTAGGCCTCCCACTCTGTGCAGCGGGTGGGCTGGAGGCAGGCAGGACCTGGAAGGAGGAGGAGTCCCAGCTGGGCCTGGAACCCGACTTGGTAGGTGTCACTCTGTGTGGGCTGCTGACCTTGCCCAGGCTGGGCCAGTCTGTGCAGCGGCCTCTGTGGGGTGGGGTGTCGGGGTGATGGTGGTGGTGGGGTCAGGCCTGGCCCCAGGGCCGACCGTGAATCTCTACTGCCCCTGATCATGGGGTGGTGGGGGGGGTCAGGCCCGACCCCAGGGCTGACCGTGGATCCCATCGCCCCTGATCATGGGGATGGGGGAGGGGTCTCCTCCTGTCCCCTTCTCCCTTCCTGGCCCTCGGGCCCTTGTCCTGTCCTTGGGGGGCGATGCTATCCAGCCTGTGTGCTCCTTCCCACATATTCCAGGGCCTGGGGTGCTCGTGGGGCTCTGGGAAAGATGACAGTACGGTCTGGTGTTCAAGAGGGGCTCAAGCCCAGGTCTAGGAAGATGATCAGGTTGAGGGGACAGGCCGTCCGTAGGGGGCAGGGCGGCTGGGTGTCCTGGGGTCAGGGCAGGGACCTGCAGGCCATGTTGGGACTGGCCTTGGGCCTGGAACCACAGGGCCTCTGAGTGAGGCATTAACTCGGGGTCCTTCTTGAGATGTTCTCAGTTGGCCCCAGGCTCTGAGCTCCTGAGGTAGGTGACTCCAAGCTCTTCTAGCTGGGGCTGGGGATGGAAGACGAACTCTTGGCCGGAGACCCTGCTTCTGAGGTGACCCAGAGCCCGGCCCTGGCCGCCCTGCACCTCCTTGGACCCATCGGAGCAGCAGTGGTTTCCAGCCGTGACTTGGTTTCCCTGCTGTGCATGGGGCCCAGGGCCGGTGGCGATGGGTCTCAGGAGAGGGAGCCTCCAGCGTGGAGGGGAGGGGAGGGCTGTGCGAGCTGGGCCTGGGCCAGGCGGTGTGTAAATCCTCCAGCGCGGTGGATAAAACCCTGTGGAGTTCAAAGCCGGCCCGGGTGTGGCCTCCTGGCTGTAATGAGGTTACTGATTCAACAGGCTTCCTGGTGCTGCGGCCCAGAACCGAGGGAGGCTGGGAAGCCCCGGGGAGGGATCTAAGTATCCCATAATTGACCAATTTAGCTTAAGTGTCCGCACTGGCCCCGGGCAGAGGTCAGGCAGTGACAGCCCAGGTGGCCAGAGTCGCGGCGCTCACGGGCTCCCGACGGAGACCGCCTAGTCCGGAGCTCTCTGCAGGAGGCGCCTGCGGGGCCCGGAGCCCCCGTCTCCCCTCTGCCAAGTCTGTGGCACTGCCTCTGGAGCCGTGTCCTTAGCCGTGTCCTCCTGGGGGCCTGCTGGCTTTCCCCAGCAGCGGCTGGTCTGTCTGGTGTGTGGTTTGGGGCGGTGGGCGCTGCCTGGACTCGGTGCCAGAATGCCTGGGCTCTAGGCCGCCGTCGGAGCCGCTGGCCCTTGGCCTTGCTGTTTCCTCCTGCCTCCCATGGGGTCATTGTGCTGCCTCTCGGGGACCCTGTGGGTTAGGTGCACGTGGGGGCAGTGTGAGGCCGTCGTGGCCGAACAGGTGCTTAGCCCATGGGCTCTCCTCCCATGCAGGCCACCCCCCCTGCCGGCCCTCGTTTCTGAGGTTGCCTGGGGGTGGGGCCCGCGTCAGGGGTGAGTGGTCGTGCAGCGCCCAGCACGGGGTCCGGGCCATGCGTGCCTGATTAGGGCTGGCATGGAGAAGACCCCAGGACCGGCCGGTCGTCGGTGGTGGCTGGATACCGGCCCTGTGGAGGCCCACCCTTGTCCCAGCAAGGGGCAGGAGGGGTAGCCCGCTCCCCGCTCTGCACTGCACTGTACCTGGGTCTTGCGCTCGGAGGACCCACTTGGCTCGTTGTTTGCTGGTCAGAGGCAGGGCCGGGCACTGGGCGGCACTGGTCAGGGACCGTTGAGATGCCGGTGGTGGCCGGGCTGGTAGCCATGAACTGAGCTGTCCCCCAGCCTACGGGTGTTCGGGCCACGGTTTTGGGATGCAGGCTTCAGGCTCAGGGAGGTCGAATGACACGCCCAAGGTGCTGTGGCTGGTGAAACCCTGGGGTCTCAGCCGAGGCGGGGGTCCTTCCTAGAGACGGCAGGTGCCGACTGTGTGTCCCCTGGGGCTTGGCCCTGTCCAGAGCAGCTCTGGGGTTCTCCCAGCAGGAGCTGTTGCTGCTGCTCCTGGGAGAGGCTCATACGGGTGTGCTCTGGGTGGGGGGGCGTCCCTCGGGCCCCCTCGTCTTGCCCTGCTTGGGGGCGAGGCAGAAGGACCGCTTCTGTGTGTGGGTACAGCCCCGGGTGGGGGTGGGCGGCCCAGGTGTGCTCCCTGCCCAGCTTGCTGCAGGCCTGGGCAGGTGCCTTGTTTCCTGGCCTCGGTTTCCTTGGGGTTCTCTGGCTGCCAGCGGTCTCTGCCCTTCCCCTCCTGGTACCTTGGCCTGGTTCCCATAAGCTGGTGGCTGTCGGATTGGGGTGTCCCAGCTGGGGCCCAGCTTCTCAGGAAGTGGCTCTGTGCCCTCCCTGGGTTGAGGGGACAGGCCCCGGGCTGGGGGTGAGGTGCCTGTGTGCCGGGAAGCCGCGGGCTCTGAGTTGGAGGGCGGGGCCTGGGGTCCCTCTGGCTGCGCCCAGCTCTGGGCCTGAACTGGGAGTGTTAGGTGAAACACTTCGGGGCGAGTAGCTTGTGATGGGGAAATGGTGAACCTTGTGACCGGGGTTGGTCACTGCAGGTGGCAGTGGGGGCCTGCTGCCGCCACCCAGGGTCAGGCCAGCCTCCTCTCTCCTTGGGCTCTGATCTCCCCTGCCTGGACCTCTCCGTGGGTTTCCACCATCCGCAGCGTGGATGCCAGGCCTCTGCTCTGTGTCACGTGGCCCTGGAGCCCCTCCTGCCTCATCAGGCACCATTTACTGCCTTCTCATGTTCACAGCTTGCTGCGGGGCGGCTGCCCCACGTGAGGAGCGAGGGCCGGCTCTGACTTGGAATCCGTGTGGCCCTGGGTTGGCAGATTCACCTGTCTGGCCTTCAGTTTCCTCACCTGTAAACTGTCTGGGGAGGCTGCACGAGAGAGGTGTTTTTGCGGTTGGGTTTTGAGGCACGAATAGGAGTTTGTGGGGGAGGGCTGTGGAGAGGGAATCAAGGTAGAATGGGTGGACCTTCCCTGGAGGATTTCTGGCCCCAGCGAGGGATATGGAGGGCAGTGCCCCTGTGGATATCGGTAAGGGTCCTCCCCGGAGGATGGTGGGGGAATCTGGCTGCGTGGCCAGGCTACCATGGCTCCCCGCTTGCCGGCTGGGTTCTGGGTCTGTGCTGATGAGGAGACACGTGAGCGTTGGCGGCTAGTCGTGGTGGTATGTGTGGTCAGCTGGTCTGGCAATAATTAACCCCGTGAGGAGTGAGGGTCGCGGGGGGCCTGTCTCACCTGGTGGACCTCATTCTGGCTGTCGGCAGCCCCTCTGAGCTGGCTGCCTCCTCGCCTGATGTCCCCTCTGCTTCCCAGGCCCTGGAATGTGCTGGTCTGGAGTGTGACCCACACCAGCCCCCCACCTGTTAGACTGGCTCAGAGCTCTGGTTCCTGGGGTGAGTGGCCACTGCTGGGTCCCTCTGTGGGTGGAGCAGTCAGGGGGCCCTTTCTTATGCCGACTCTCTTCCGTTTCCTTGGTCCATCCTTGCGGTGCCTCCCCCTGGGGCTCCTGCCCCTTTCCTAGGGGCAGCTAGGTGCCATTAGCCCAGGGGCCTCCTGTGTGCGCCCTGGGCTGCCCCCTCCCTGCACCGAGGAAGGAACAGTGAGGCCAGAGTCCGCAGGAGGGGGTGGAGCAGTCCCCACCCCGCCCCCGCTCCTGGACTTTCTTCCCCGGACCAAGGTCAGGAGGAGGGCTGGGAGGCGGGGACCGTAGGCATTGGGTGCTGGGCCGTGACCCCTGGGCCAGGGCAGTGCCGGCTTTGGCCTTCCTGGGCCCATGTGGAGGGGCAGGGACAGCGGGGAGGGTGGCCTTTTTCCTTTTTCTGTCTCCGGGGGCACAAGGTCGGGGCTCCAGCCCTCCCAGCCGGCCGGGCCCGCCTAGCCCCGAGGCTGGGACCCCAGGGAGCCTCCCTCCCGCACTAGGGGCCGACCCCTCCAGACCGCGGGCCCGGGGGAGCGGTGGCACGCTTGGGGCCCCCGACTGTCCCGCTGCGGCTCTGTCGCGGGAACCCTGCGCCTTGGAGCGCCTTACTTCCTCCCTCGTTATCTCGGTTTCCTCGTTGGTGAAGTGGAAGGAGGGAGGTTGGAGGAGCCGGAGGTGGGATCCCCGGTGGCCTGCGGCTGCTCCTGGGGGGCACCCTTGGCAGGCATGGCTGCCAGGGCATGGCTCTGTCCCCCGCGGGTCCCTGCGGCTTCAGGCTACCCCTCCTCCGCCGTGGGGTGGCTCCTGGGTCTCGTTTGCGGCTGAAGCCACGGTACCAGGTTCTGCCCCGGCCTTGCGCAAATGTTTGTTGATTGAATTCGTGCCCCACACATACCTCCCCTGCCCTCTGCGCTTCAGAGGGACTGTGCAGGGAGCCTGCTCCTCGCCGAGGTGGCTTTTAAAATTGTTACCTGTGTGTGGAATCCCCCTCGTTCTGGGGGTCTGCCGATCTCTGGTGGAGGGGGTCCTGCGGTGTGCAGCCTGGCGCTGATTCCTGGGGTAGGACGGGGAGGGTCTGGGACGCTCAGCCAGGACCCTGCCCTGGAGGGTCCCCTGTGCCCTCGAGGGAGCCTGCAGCGCTGCGCGTTCCTGCCCCCAGGGCCAGCCCCCCCGCCTGGCCCCTACTGGGCTTGCTTTAAATGCAGTTGCTGCCGCTGCTGCAGAGACCCTGGCTTGCCCGTGGGCTCAGACGCCCAGATGCCTCTGGGGAGGGGCCCTCAGCCCCGAAGGACCACCCGTGTCACGACCTGGTTCCTTCCTCTGCCGCTGAGCGCGTCTTGCTGAACCTGGGTCCGCGTGGGGTGGTGGGGGTCAGGGCCTGGCCAAGAGGTCCACAGCAAGCATCTCGCCTGCTGCTTGCTGTCCGTCCGTCCGTCCGCCGGACGGCCCGTGTGTCTGTAGACCTCAGGCCCCCAGGAGTGGCAGAGTTGAGTGCAGCTCAGCCTCCAAGGGGATGAGTAGGGTTTGGGGTCAGAGAACAGAGAGCGATCCAGGGCTGCTGACTGACAGCGGGTCATCTTGGGCCATGTTTTTAAAACCTTTCTGGGCCTCGGTTTTCTTATGTGTAAAGTGGGGCTGATGGCGTGGGAGGGCAGGTCGCGCGCGGGGAGTGTGGCGCTGAGGTCGGCTGGTCTGATGTCATCCCTGCTGTCACTCTGGGCGAGGACACGATGCGAGTGCGGTGGCAGGAAGGCATATAGAAGGCAGGCAGGGGTAGGAGCGTTTTCAGCTTGCCCTGGTGCTCGATGGGTGGGGCCCTCTGAATTGGGTCCTGACGGATGCATAGGAGTTTGGGAGAAGTCAGCGTCTGTGCGCTCAGACCTGTGTGTAAGCTTTGTTTTGTTAGGGCTCTTTGGATCTGCCTTTGTGGCTGGAGCCAAGCCACTGAGGGCAGAGGGGACAGCTGGGGTCAGGGGACCTGGAGGAGGCTCTGGACCTTCTGCCTTCAGGAGCCTGGAGCCACTGTGGCTGTGTCGGAAGCAAGGCTGGAGGGCAGGGTGGGGGTAACCAGGCAGCGTGGTCCCGGCACCAGGAAGAATGATGTGCCTCTTACCCGGGGCGGAGAGCTGTAGGGGGTGGTCCTGGGGGGGCCGGGACTTCGGCATGGGGTGTGTTCTGACACCCCCCGCCGCACCCCTGTGGGCAGTGGCCCAGCAGGGCTGGCGCGCAGGGGAGGGGTCAGGGCTGGGATGTGTGGTGCCCGCTGCCGGGGAGGCAGGAAAGCCTGGCAGTGGGAAGAGGTCACCCTCTGGCCCCTGGCCGCACGGAGAGCAGGGCTGTAAGCAGGCCAGGGCCCCGGCCCCATTCGTGGGGTCCTTCCAGGCTGTGCAGTGGGGGTGCTGTTGGAGCTCCAAAGTTGGCTTTGGAGGCAGAACCCCCCACCCCCCGCCACCTTCCCCTTTCATTGCTGCCTTTTGTGATGGGGACTGCGGCCTGGGGCTGGCTGGTGGGGAGAGTGGGCTGAGGGGGGGTGCCCGTCCTGGCCGTGGGGTGGGGGGGAGTGCTGGGACTGCCATCGGCTCTGGCGGGGCTCACGTGACCTTTTCCCGCTGTGCCCTCTGCCCCCAGCTCTTGGATGGTCTGTGGGAAGATGGCTTGACAGCCCCTGGGAAAGGTTCCTTCCACCCCGGGCCCCGCTGCGGCTGGGGGGCACAGCCGGGGTGTGGCGTGTCCTCGATCGCCAGGCCGGAGACCGGGTTCGCCCCCACTCGCTGCACGCGGGACACTCCTCTCTGGGCACCTGTCTGGTGCATGCTGGGAAGCCCGCCCTGGGCTCCTGCCACCTGTGCCCAGGCAGCCGGGCGTGCGGAGCACATGCCTTGGCCCAACGGCCTGGTGTGGGTCCCAGTTCAGTGTCTACACCTACAAACAGGGCTCATGATGGCTCCAGGGGGCCTGAGGATTGTGGGAGGTGGGCAACGGCCCGGGACATGCAAGGCCTCTCTGGGCCTCCCTCCTGGGGTCGGAAGGGTGGGCGGGTGTGCAGGCCTGGCCCTCGGCCTGGAGCCCCCAACCACGAGGCCTCTGAGGCTGGCCGACTTCTCTCTGGCCGCGGTGGGATGAGATTCACAAAGAGAATGGGGCCGCGGCGTTCAGAGGGCTGCCCCGCGTCAGGGCTTGGTCCGGGTGCTCCGGCCTCCGGCGGGACCATGGATGATGCATAGCCCCCCTGACCAAGCCCTGGGGCCCAGGGCAAGGTCACGTCTCCTGGTGCCTGTGCTGGCTGTGGCTCTTGGGAGAGGCGTGCCCCCCGCATGCGTCTGCCCGCTGCCGCAAGCCCGGCCTCTCTGCCCACAGCCCAGTCCTGGGCCTTATCTGCCCGTGGGCAGTGACTGTGTCTCCCGCGTTGGGCCGCAGGGCCGGCGGGTGGGAGGGGGAGGGGCCGGCTCGCGAGTCCACACGGGCCCTGGACGCAGCTGATAAGCTGCAGAGCTCGTTATCAGTGCCCCTCACCCCCTCGGCCACCGCTGTGGTCCTGCCCTGAGGCCGTGCTCTGTCCAGCCCTGTGGGTGAGGGGTGGGGGCCGGCCTTGTGGGGTGTCTCAGGGACCTTGGAATGAGGAGAGGGCCGGCCCCGCGTCTGGGCCTCCCTGCCCTTATGACTGCACCTCTTGGTGTCCCCTTCTTGCCCCCCCACCCCCGTTTCACGGAACTAGGGGACCGTGGTCACCTCTGTTGTCCCCCGGCTGCCCAGACTCATGCTGGGTGCGTGGTGGACCCCCGCCAGCCAGGATTGCGGGCTGCGATCTGGGTCAGTGGCCTCAGCGCCTGCGGCAGGTGGGCTGCAGGAGTCTCTGACCTCAGGCTTGGCCCTGGGACCTGGAGGTCAAGGGGCCCGGGGTCTGCCTCCTGTCCTCGGCTTCCCTCAGGCATGGGGACCCCCACATCCCCCATCTCCTGCAGGCTCTGAGGGGCTGGGCACACGGCCCCCTGCTCCCGTGTTCTCCCCCCACCCTCGGGGGCCCCGTCCTCCCCAGGCTGTGCTCAGGGCCTCGGAGCCAGAGGCTGGCGGGGGCAGAGGGACCTGGCAGGCTCACTCCTGCCTGGAGCCCGAGTGCGCTGTGTGAGTGTGCGGGAGCGTGCGAGCCTGTGTGTGTGTGCGTTCTGTGTGGCCTTGCCCCCCACGTTCACTGGCCAGCACGGTCTTGCCCTGGTTGCGGATCGGCCTGATCTCCTGTGGGCCGGCTCCCTCGGGGTGGATGGGCGTGTGTGCGGGGAGGCCTGGCAGGTCTGAGCCAGGCGGCGCTAAGGGAGCAGCGGGGCTGGCGGGCAGGTGAGTTCCATGAGGAACCGGGGCTGGAGAGGGCTGGGGCCGATGTGCGATCTGGAAGACAGCGGGCCGCGGGGAGGGTGGTTTGGGGCCGGCTGGTGCCGGGCCGAGCGGTGATGTCCCCCCAGACTTCTCTGGCCAACACCCTCCCCCTGGGCCCACTTCAGTTCCTCCAGGAGGGGGCTGTGAGCGTCAGATCCGAGGTGGCCTTCGAGGGCCCTTGGGGGTGACAAGGGCACTGTGAGTTAGCGCGTGGGGGCTGCTGGGGCCCACCCGTGGCCCACGCCCACTGCCGCAGGCCCGGGCTGAGTGCTGACCCAGCAGGCGCCTTACTGAATGGGGCCCGGAGCTGCAGGGGTGGGGCGGACGGCACGCCTCGGGCCGTGGGCCTTCCTTGCCCTCTGGCTGGGCTTTCAGCTCTGGGAGCAGCTCTCTTCTGCACAGTTGTACACCCTGGAGAGCCAGCCGCACCTGAAGCCGGGGTCAGTCGTGCGCACTCTAGTATGAGTGAGCCTGGTGCCCATCCTGCACAGGCCCAACAGGAAAGGATCGGAAGGAAGGCTTCCTCTGATTGTTTCACGAGGAAGCTCGGGTCTGATTGCCGCACAGCGAGCTGGGCCAGCCGGGAGCCAGATCCTGTCTTCCACTCTGGTCCGGTGCCCTCATCTTCTGATTGCCCACCGTGGGTGGCAGAGTGAGCGAGCAGATGGGGCACCGGCCCAGGGGACTGTGCCTGGAGGGGAACCTGGCAGAGAGGCGTGTGGGGGAACCAGGAGCCTTGTGTGGACCATGGTGTTGCACCCCTCCCTCCCTCTGACCCCGGGGGGAGTTCGTACCCCCGTCGATGGGAGGGGGTGCTCCACTCCTCGCCCAGGGTCACCCGCCTGGTTGGTGGCAGAGCTGGGGTTTGAACCAGGCCCTCGGGATTCCTCTCCGGGGCTCGGGTGTGTAGCTGAGGTCTCGGTGGCAGGGGAGGCTGGGGGAGACATTCCTCATCTGGGAGGGGCCGTTGCTGAGCCCGCCTCTGGGGCGGTAGATGCCTTGTTTCCTACACAAACAACCAGGCCTGGCTGGAGCAATTTTATTTTTATTTCCTATTTTTACTTCCCTGTTAGCTCTTTTTAGCAACTCTGGGTCGGATAGGCCCCCGCCCTCTAGTCCCCACCCGGCTTCCTGGCCCAGGCCTGGGGCCTTCGAGAAGATGAGTGTTATGTGCTGGGGGGGGGGGGGGGGGGACGACCAGGCAGCTTGGCTTGCACTCACTCGGTCACGGGGAGCTCGCTCTCTCCCCAGATAGTTCTGCAGGGGCCCCAGCCATGGTGTGTGTGTTGGGGGGGCATGTCGGCCGTGCCTGACTCAGTTTCCTCACACCACTCCCTGGTTCTCAGCTGGAGGCCGAGGCTCGGGCAGCCTGGCAGAGGAGAGAGGGTGCCTGGTGTGGGTGTGTGCCGGGTGGGCTGGGCCATGGCCGTGCAGGGGGATGAATCTGCGGTGTCCCTGCCTGGGACCAGGCTGGACAGGGTGTGTCGAGGGCAGGGCTGGGCTGGGCCTCGGGGGACCCAGGAGCCCAGCTGGGCTGTGGGGTCTGCAAGGCCCACCCCCGGGGCGGGGGTTGTTGGGACAGCTGGCCAGTTGGGGTCTTCCCGTGGTGTGGGGCACGTGGAGACCCCAGGTTAGGGGCTCATGGCCCAGCCCAGGGTGAGGGGTCTTGGGGACCTTGTCTGCCTTGTGGGCACAGCTAGGCAGCAGACAGGCGTTTGGTGGCTTGGGATCCTGGACTGTGAGAGAAAGCCCTGGGTCCCCCACAGGCCCGAGTGGGGTTGGGGTGTGGGACGAGCCCACTGCAGTCCGCGTGCCCGGTGCGGCCTGTGCCAAACCCGCGGTGCTCTGTGTACAGAGCTCTGGGCTCAGAGGGGCCCGAGCAGATCCTCAAGGTCACACAGCTCGGGGCGTGGGGCGGCTGGTGCCACGCCCTCTCCCGGTCTTTCATCGACAAGGAAACTGAGGCACAGAAAGCCAGAACACTGCTGCCAAGGTCCCACAGGAGGCAGCATGGGACGCTGCCGGGCCTTCAGTGGGGAGAGGCCGGGCAGAAGGGGGTAGGGGGAGCCTGCAGCGAAGGGGGCGGAGTTTATCTGGGACCCGCCCTGGGCTGTGCGCAGGGTTGGGGGCTGCACCGTCAGGATGGAAGGCCCGGGGCTTGGATGTCAGGGAGCTGCTTGCCCAGGTGAGGACAGGGGACACAGACCCACCCTGCCAGGACGCATGGGGCCTGGTGCGGTGCCATGTAGCCGATGGCCTGAGTGTGGACAGGTGGGTCTGGATGAGGGCTGAGGGCTCAGTCCTCAGGGGCTCGGGGGCCTCCTTAGGACAGGAGAAGGATGCAGGCTTGGTGGGGCATCTGGGCCTGGCGTGCCCCCCTCTGTGCTGGCGCAGCCGCCCTGTGTCCGTCCGTCCCTGGCGGTAACGACAGAGGCCAAGCCGCTGTTGATCCTGAACCCATCCCGACGAGTCCCACGGATCCCGGGGACCCTCTGCCATCCCGGAGGTGCTGGGTGGGCTCCCCATGTCCCTCCTGCAGGCCCCCGCTCCTGCAGGACACCAGCCGACGTGGGCAGCCCCAGCAGCGCTCAGGCCTGCCTGGCAAGGATGGGGGCTTCTGGGCCGAGGAGGTGAGGGGCAGCGGTGGGGGACGAGCCCGCCCGGCCTCCCTCCTGACCCTTCCTGCTCTGGCTGGCTCCGGCGAGTCTCGCAGGCAGCCGCAGGCCTCTGCCCAGACCCCGCGGTGTGAGGGATGGAGGGTACGTGTGTGCCCGTGCGGTGATCATCGTTGGTGATCCCTTGATCACAGGCTGGGACACTGAATCCCGCAGCTGAGGTTGCGGGGGCGCCTCCTCCCTGGAGAGGCCTCGAGCTTACGGGGTCTCTCCCCGCCGTGCCCTCGGGAGGTGGCCTATGTGGATGGGGGCATCTGGCCGGTGGGGCTGCCTTGTTACCACGGGGCGGAGGGGCTCCTCTTCCTAGCCTGGGAAGCCCTGCGTGGGTTGGCTGGCTCCAGGGCGCGGGGCTGGCTGGGCTCACGCTCACGCCCGCCCAGCCGTGGGGCCTGGCCCAGCATCTCCCTCTCGGAGCCCGGACTTTGCTGTTTGTGAAGGGGGGCGACGACCCTTGCCTCTGGGGTGGGCATGACGGTGAACCTGAGTCGGGCCAGACCTTCAGTTCTTGCTTGGGAGCAGGGAGGAGTGGCGGCCGGGGGCCCCTCTGAACCTCAGTGTCCTCATCTGCGCGGTGACGAGAGGAGTTTCTTGCTCTGGTGCTGGGACATGGGGGAGATTGCCCGTCAGCGCCCGGTTACGCCCGGAAGGTGTGGAGCACTGGGTGTCGGGCTGGGCAGTGGGGAGGATGTGAAAGTCCTGCTCCCCTGGGAGGGGTGGTTTCGGGCCAGCTGGCTCCAGAACCATCCTGGGAACCAGGAATCTCCAGGGTCAGGAAGTGAGACCAGCTGCCCAGTGGCCTTGGCATGGACTGGGGGGTCGCGTTTCCTGTCCGGTCCTCGTGGGCCTCCCCCTGGGTCCCCGGTAGGGATGGGGGTCCGGTGGGCGGGCTTTGTCACGGAGGGACCCCTGAGTGCCAGGGGGCCAACCCCCGACTTCAGGGAGCAAACACCCAGCCCTGGAGTAGACCGGTTCTGGGTTCCCCTTCTTCTTTCAAGCAAAGAGGATCTTTCGTAACTGTGGGAAAGAGCGTTTCTCCCCAAAGGCGGTGGGGGCGGGGGCTTGGTCAGCAGATATGACGTTCCCCCCCCCCCGCCCTCTCGCCCTCTGCCCTCCTGCCTGCAGTGCCCTGTGCCAGCCCTCCGGCCCCACCAGGAGGGGTGGGCATGCCCAGGCAGCTCCCCAGACCTGGCAGTCTCCCGTGGGGGTCCCCGTGGGCCGTTCCTGGCGGGGCCGTGCCCTGTACGTTCCCACCTCAGAGCCGTTGCACAGATGATGCCCTCTGGCCGGCATGCCCGCCTCCCCCTGCTCTTCCATCCCGACGGCCTGGTTCCGCTAGGCCTCTGTCCCCTTGGAGCTGGGTGTCCCCGTTCCTCCGAGGTTCCCACCACCCCTGTCTGCTCCGGACCCCAGGAGGGGATTGGCCCAACGTGGTCGGGGCCACTTTCACATGCCCTGGGCCCTAGTTCCCCCAGCTCCGAGTGGATCTCTTCCAGCGCCGAGGGGTGAGGGTGGTGGGGCTTCTGGTCCTGGGAGGGGCTGCTGCCGTGGCAAGGGGCCAGGAGCTGGCTCGCTCAGCTGGGAGCTGGCTGGTGTGCAGTAGGCGCTTGGCAGGGCTTGGGGCCAGCGGACTTGGCTTCCTGCCCGCGCTGCTGGAAGGGTCTGCGATTCGGGTCCCACCCCTGTGCTCCTGACTCAGCAGCCGCAGGGTGGGGGAAACCGGAGGTTTCTCCACAAAAACCCCAACCCTGGGCATCTGCCACAGGGCCCAGATTTCTCTCCAAGGTGGGAAGTAGAGCCCCTGCTTCCTGCCTCTGGGTTCCCAGCAGGACACTGGGGCGGGGCTGGATCTGGGGCTCTGGGCCCAGCCTGGGGGTATGTCTGTGGATGTCTCCCCACCCCTACCCCGGTCCTCTGTGTCTGTGGATGTCTCCCCACCCCTACCCCAGTCCTCTGTGTCTGTGGATGTCTCCCCACCCCTACCCCGGTCCTCTGTGTCTGTGGATGTCTCCCCACCCCTACCCCGGACTCCCTCCCCAGTGCACCACTTTCTGTGGCTCCCCAGCACCTGCAGGATGAGGTCCTCAGTGCCTCCCGGCCTGGCTTTCCTTGTGTCCGCCCTGCCCCTCCTGCCGCTGCACGGGCTGCCCCTTGGTCCTCAGGAGCCGGGCCGCTTCTGCCTCTGGCTCCCACCCACACGCCTCTCCGCCCGCCAGCTTCCCGCTGTCCACTCCCCACGGATGCCGCTCCTCCAGGGGCTCTCCTGGGTCGGCTCCCCGCCACCCCTCGTGGCAGGGCCTGGTATCCCGGCACCGTGGCCAAGTGGCAGGCCGGGGCTCAGGGCCTCCTTCCGGTCACCGCAGGCCTGGCAGTTGGATGTGGTTGTGGGAGGGGGCCCTGAAGCCCCCCGGCCGGGGCCGGCCTTCTGGGGCGGGGGCCACCTGGCGGGGAGCGGGGGCTTGCTCTCCCAGGGCCTCCGCTCCGGCTCCTGGGACAGGGCACCTCCCGCCCCGAGGCTGTGCAGGGGTGGTGGGGGACGCCCCCCAGAGGCCGTCTGCGCGCACCTGGTCAGCGCGGTTTGGGGCCAGGGCCCTGGTGTCCTCTCCGTCACGTGGGGAGACCGGCCCCCACCGGGGTGTCTCGGGGCAGTGTCTGTACAGTCAGAGGCTGCCCCAGACCCTGGGGTCCCACGTGCTGGGGAGGAGGTTGAAAGTGTGGGTCCAACGCAGAGATGCGGCTTCGCGTCTCCCCTGCTGCCCATGGCGGGTGCATGTCATGGGCTTGTGATCCTCGGGGGGCCCCCCCAGGGCCGGCGTGCAGGCGGCTGGGCCGGGGGGTAGAGCCTGGAGCTTGGGTCCGGTGGCCTCAGGCCAGTGGAGTCCACCAGCATGCGCTGGGGGCTGGGGGCACGCGGCGTTGTCACTCAGAGCTTGCATTCTGCATTCTTGGCCCGGCCCCTCTTGCTGGGTCTTAGTTCAGGGTCTGATGGCCGAGGGCCCCCCGTGGTGCCAGCTGCCTCCTTATCCCTAAAGGTGTTTGTGAAACCCAGCTACAAAACATTCGTCCCTGGGGGCGGGGGGAGCGCGGGAGAGAACAACTGAAGCTGAAATTAATCGTGCTGCACGGTTTTCCTCTTGCCCCCCACTCACCGTCAATGCATAATGTATGACCGAGGAAAGTGAAAAGTAATTAGAGTCTCGACTCACCTGCTTCATTCACGACCAAATCTGGGTCAGCGCCTGGCACAGATAAGCGCGAGTGGGTGCCGGGCTGTGGGACAACGGCAGTGCTACTGCTCCCGCTTTGCGTGCTGTGCCCAGATGCCCCCTCCTCCAGGAAGCCCTCCCAGATGGCCCCCTGGGAGGCTCTTTCCCATGCCTGAGGCCCAGTGTCTTCTGCATCTGATGGTGTCTTTTCCCCACATTCCCTGTAGGGACCGTGTTGGGGGCTGGCAGCAGCTTTTGGGGTGGGGCGCGTGAGGGCGTGGGTGACAGCCCGGCGTGATCTGCCAGGGACCACACGGGCTGCTTGCGGTGCTCACTTGTTCCGAGATGCTGGACCCCAACCATGCTGCCCTTTTCGATCTCTCCCTCGCTGGCATGGTCCTTGGGGTGAAGGCCCAACTCTCCCTGGTGCTGGTCCGTGCTGGGGAGGTGGGCCAGCTCTGCCGATCTGCTTCCTGGTGCTAGAATGTTCCCAGCCCTCTCCCTGCTCACAGCCTTTGCAAGCGCTGTGCCTCCTGAATGCTCTTCCTCGTGTCGCCCCGTGGCCCGTTTTCTCTCCTCTGATCTCACTTGGGTGTCACCCCCACAGACCCCCTCACTGCTGTGGCCTCTCCCACAGTCACCTTCAGCCAGCCCAGCCTGCTTGTTTCCCTCTGAGAGTTTGATGGGGCTCCCGTCTGCCCCCCTGGCTGGGGTGTGAGCTCTGGGACTGCGGGTACCCCAGGGCCTGATGGCATCCCCACGACTTCAGCACGGTGGGTGTGGGAAGAACGTGGCCAAGCCCCCTTTCTGGGGTCTGCGCCTGCCCCTGTCCTCTGCCTCCTCCCATTGATAAACTTGTGGGACAGTAGGGTACTCTTAGGGGTGAAGGGAAGGCGCCACCTCTGGGGGACAGCCCTTGCAGTGTTTCTGGGCTCTGCATAGTGAGAGCTCTCGGGGGGGCCCCAGGTGCTTGGGACTGCGTCTGGGTAGGGAGCAACGGTGGGGGGCCTGGCCAAGACTCTGCCACCTCCTGACTCTTCTCATCTCACAGAAAGGGGAAACTGAGGTCTGAGGGCAGGTGTTCTGTCTGACTCGAGGCCACTGAGGAAGGTTTGACAGGTATTGGGCTGGACCCGGCCGTGGGGGAGGACCCCTGGCTGTGGGGGAGGGCTCTGGGCCGTGGGGGTGGACCCTGGGCCGTGGGGGTGGACCCTGGGCCTTTGGGGGAGGGTTCCTGGCTGTGGGGGAGGGCCCCTGGGCTGCAGGGGTGGACCCTGGGCTGTGGGGAAGGGCCCTGGGTGGTCACTCTGGAGGGGATAGGCAGAGGTGAGGTGGGAGCCTAGAAACCACCCTGGGACCCATGGCGCGGGCAGCTGGGTGCAGAGCCTGGCAGATAAAGGGTTACAGATTGAAAGAGGTAATAATGTTTCTAATTTTCCTTGTGATTTAATAAAAATGTAAATCTCGGGGTGGAGGACGACCCAGCGCGCCATGGTGTTGACCAAGATTAATTGCGGGCTCCTGGTGGTCAGCCTGCCTTTGTCTCCACGCCCCTGAGCCTGGTGCCTCCGTTGGCCCAGGAGGCCAGACAGCTCGGGGCAGACACCGCCCGGACGGACGGGGAGCCGGAATGCGGGGGGCTGCCGCTGCCGGAGCGTCAGGGCCGCTGCTGAGAAGGGCGGCCCGGGAGGAGGCTCCCCACTGAGCCCTGCACCCCCGTCTCCAGAGGAGCTCGGGGGCTCGGCTAGGTGACCATGGGCAAGTCCCGGGTATGTGTGTTGGGGGCAAGCCTGCGGGCAGGGAAGAGGTAGCCAGCAAAGCCGTGGAGAAAGGGCGTTCCGGGCTGAGGGGCGGCGTGTGCAGAGGCCCTGACGTGGGAGTGAGCTCGGGCTGCGAGGCTCGGTGCGGGGCAGGGGCCGGGGCCGGCCCCGAGGTGGGGGCAGGAGTTGGGGCTGGCAGGAGGAAAAGCCAGGTGGAGTATGGCTGGGGGCCGGGGCTGCTGGGTCTGTCCTGGCAGCCACGGGAAGCCCCTGGGCTCAGTGGGGAGCAAGGACCCTGGTG
>CM053615.1:75234864-75246642 GCA_028646535.1 Procyon lotor
CCCCCCACACCCAGCACCCAGAAGCCAGGAGGGGGCGGGGAGGGGTGAGGCCAGAGAGCAAGTAGGGGAGAGCGCAGAGCTCCAGCCCGTCCTGGGGTGGGGCAGGGTGGGGGCTGCTGCCGCCCACAGGGGGGTGGCTGGGCGGGAGGGCAGAGCCTCCCCTCCCTGTCTGTATGCAGGAGGAAGTCAGGTGGGAAAATTCGGCGAGGGTTCGGGGGAGGACGGCGCAGGCCAGAAAGATGGAAGAGGATTCGGGGTGGGGGAGGGGGCCGGCTGCAGCAGCCCTGGCCCAGCACCACCGGCTGGGTGACCCTGAGCCCCTCAGCCCCTCCCGGGCTTCCTTCCCCATCACCAAAGAAGAAGGCCTGCTGGACTAGGGTCCTTCTCACTGGGTCAGGGCTGGAAGTTCAGCCCCCCCGAGCTCATCAGTCCGTCGGGCAGCGGGGAGGCGGCCCAGGCCCTGTGCCAGGCTCCGGCATCCGGCGTTGTTGTCCCCAGCGAACACCAGTCCTGCCTCAGGAGGCCCCTCGGGTGACCTCGCCCCAGGCACCGCGCCAGACACAGGGAGGACTTTCTCTCTCTGGTCCCTGGCGTCCTCGGCCTCCCGCCCAGACCGCGGTGGTCCTCCAGAGGAAGGAGAAGGGTGCTGGGGCTCAGGGGTCCCCTTGGGACCGGCACCCAGAAGACAGGACTCCCATACGCCCTGCTGTCTGTCCCCCACGAAGTCCTTGCCTTATGGGGAACGGAGCTGGCCGCGCTGCACCCGAGGGGGCCGGGTGGGGGCTCCGAGGCCAGAGCCTATGAAGACTCACGGGGGCACTTCTTTAAGCGAAGCCCCAGGGAGCTACTGCGGAGAGAGAGAGAAATGAGCTGCGCGGGGACGGGGAGAAGGGAGGGGCGCGGAACGGCCCTCTGGGGACCCGGGGACATCGCATCGGAGCGGCCCGCGGAGAGCAGGCTCCCGGGCCAGAAAGGAAAGCACAAAGAAAGCTGACAGTCTGCAGGGGCAGAAGGAGGCTTCTCTAGCTCCTCTCCCGCCTCGGGCCTTCAGGGAGGGCGGAGAGGAGGGGCCGGGGCGGCCGGGGCGGCCGGGCCACGCTGCTTACAGATTCTGCCTCCATCTCTGCTATGACAGAGATGCCGGTTCCCCTGCCACTGGGCTCCTGGGACCTCTGTACCCCCAGAGCCCTTTGCCCGGGGACACTGCCAACATGTCACAGACCTGGTGTTCCAAGAGCAGCATCGAGGAGCCCAGGAGCAGCCCAGTGCCTCCCCACTGGCCCCAGCGGAGCACAGAGCTTCATCCTCAGGGAGAGAGGGGCCTTGAAATTTGGGGGGGCCCCATGTGACAGAGCCACTGAGTCAGGCTGCCCCCGCCCCTCAGGGCTGCGAGCTCTTCAACAGCCTGTGCATTCTCCACGGCTGGGCGTGTCTCAACGGGTTTAGTGGACGCTTACGAGCTTGGAGCGCAGCCTCCGCATCCCCCACCGGCCGGCCGCCACGCACCGGCTGGCAGCCTCCACTTCCCAAAATGTGGGTGCTAGGCCATCCCACGCTCGCTAAACCTCCCTCCTCGGCCGCCCATCACCCCGCATGAACACTCGCACCACGCACGAGCTTCATCTCCCTTCCCCTGCACAGCGCCCCCGCCCCCTCGACGTCACATCTCCTCCTCCTGGGCCCTCCTCTCGGGAACCCTAAGGATGGGCAGCTCCAGGGCCCACCTCCGGGTCTGCCCCACCTCCCTGGGCACAGGGGGCCTGCGCCCCATCCCCTCCCTCCACGCCCTGTGCACAAGCTGGCAGAAGAGTTAACTCATACTAGAGTGGAAAGGGCTGCAAAGTGGGTTGCTGAGGGATTTTTCTCTGGAAATACATCACTGTTTGGTTTTTTTTTTTAAGATTTTATTTACTTATTTGACAGAGAGTTCACAAGCAGGCAGAGAGGCAGGCAGAGAGAGGGGGAAGTAGGCTCCCCACTGAGCAGAGAGCCTGACATGGGGCTCGATCCCAGGACCCTGAGATCATGACCTGAGCCGAAGGCAGAGGCTTTAACCCACTGAGCCACTCAGGCGCCCCAGAAATACATCACTGTTAACAAAGAAGTCACCCCTTAGCCAAAGGCATGCAGATTCCGAGCAGAGAAGGACCCCGGGCCCCAAGGTGGGGACGCTGTCTAGTCCACCATGCCACCTGGAGTGCCACCATGCCACCCCAGAGGTCCCCCTCCTTCAAGGCTCCTAGGGGACGATGACCTGACCGGCCTCTACTCGAGGGGGTGGCAGGGCTGGCTCAGGATCCCAGGGGTGTGGCCTGCACCAGCCCCAGCTGAGAGCAGGAGGCTGAGAGCCCTCTGACCCCCAGAAAGGTCCCCTGGTCGTGGGACTCCAGCAATCAGAGCAGGGGTCCCACGGGAGCAGTCTGGTGGGGGTGGATCCCCGGCCCCAATCACCAGCCAAGCGGGGAGGCCACAGGCCTCCAGATTCCAGGCTAATTGGGGTCTGGTAGAGCTCCCTCCCCCACACAGGCCTGGCTTTCCCACTCTGCGCTCTGATCTCCCCCCCGAAACACCTCCCAAACTGCAAACTGACCCAGCCCTGCCCCGCCTGGGCCACCCTAGGAAGCCTGACCCCAGCCCTCTCCGAGCCCAGAGGCACCACGGCGGCGGGGGCTACAGGCCTAGAAGGAATGTCTCCCTGACCTGGGGGCCTGAGCATCACAGGGAACCGAGCCCGAGACAGACACAGGCTCCAGAGGCTCAGGAGATTAGAACCAGCCACATAAACAGTGATAGGGAACCGCGTCCGCACAGATCCAGACACCAGGATGAGGAAACCGAGCTCTGGGCAGAGCCGGCCCCGCAGGAATTGCCCAACGGGTCTGTCGCAACGGGCTTGGATTCCGGGGCCAGACCTCCTGGCCTCCCTGCCTCCCGGCTGCTCTGGGCGCCTCAGGTTTGGGGACAAGGGCTGCCAAGCAGGGTGGAGAGGTCAGGTGCCCCTGGGCCCCCACCCCTGTCGTCTATGGAGCAGACGTGACAGGGCAGGAATGGGGCCTCGGGGCCAACGCGGCTCAGAGCTGACCCCTCCCCTCCTGGCACAGTCCTGGGATGTCCCCTGGGAAGCAGGGAAGGGAGTGAGGCCCAGCGTCGCCCCCACAGGTCCTGCCCCACTGGGCTCCCCGACCTTGCCCGAAGAGCGCCAGCCCTGGGGAGCAGACCACTCACCAGCGGGGGCGGAGGGGGGGGCTTCCACCTGCCCCACAGATGCAGCTCAGGCTCGGGAGGTCCTCTGAGCTCAGAGGGTCCACCCAAGCGGCCGGGCTTCGCCCTTCTCATCACACACAGGCTGCTAGGCCGCCGTGGGCCTGCTGAGGCTTCCGCTCCCCAGGCAGGGGCAGAGCCAGCCCATCAGGCCCCACATCTCCCCTTCCCTCTGCAGACACTGATTTATTTTTAGTCCAGCAGACACTGACCGCGCACGGGCGCGAGCGGATGGGGGTGACGCCCCCTCGCTCCTGCCCCTGCCCGTGCCGCCCGTGGCGTCACCCCCTCCACGGCTGAGGACGCCGAGGCCCTCTCTGTCCCCCTTCCAAAGTGAGGGTCCTGGACGGAATCAGGAGCGCTGTTTATGGACCGATGCTGCCTTCCCATGGTCTTCGGGGTCTGGGATACCCCCCGTTGTGCATTCATTCCCCTGGTGAGATGCCCACCATCCTGGGGCTCAGCCTCCCTCCCCAGGGACACACGGGCCCCCCACCCCGGGCTCAAGCACGTGGCCCACCCGTCAGGTGTCCCGAATACCATTCCAGAGGCTCAGTCTCGTCCAGCTAGGAAGACACGTGCTGGTGACACGTGCTTGGCCCGCGCAGGCCAGCCCCCTCCTCCTTATCCCCCGTCTCCTGAGTCCTGGGACGATCAGCCCCGTATTTGGCACACCCTGGCGCTCCGCAGGCTGCCTGGCCCCCAGACCACCTCCCTGCCGGGGTCTTGCCGGGCGCTGTCCTCACTCCGAGGGGCTGCCCCGGGCTCCCTCCCACCTGCCTGATGGGCACCTCTGTGACACACCGGTCTCTGGGTGCCCCCTCTCATCCCGACCCAATCCTCCTCGCCATCACAGAACCGCAGGCAGGGAGCAGAACTTTCTGGAAGCCTCAGGCGACCTGCCATGGCCGAGAGCCCTGCGGTCCAGCGATGGCCGTGCTCGGGGTGCGTCCAGGCGCGTCCAGCCAGCCCGTCCAGCGCACGACCCGTGTCGTCTGCCCAAAGCAACATGGCTAGTTAAAAGTTTTATTGATTGAACACAATTGAATGTAAGTAGTAAAAGTTCTCCCGATGTAACCCACTTTTTCTTAATGGGTAATCTCAGACACTTGAGTTTGTGTGTTAAAGGAGCTTTAGGACAATTTAATAGCTCATAAAATTTTATAGTCCCCGTTGAAATCAGAGTGATAACTCTGGCCTGAGCAGCTATAGTTTGCTAAACGTCCCTCATCTATTTTTTTCCCCTCTGTTTATTGGAAAGTTAACATCTGCTCTGCTCTGGGGGGTGGGTGGGAGATGGGAAAACAATGATCTATTTTTCCAGAAGAGAGGTAAGACATTCGGGCTCTCCTGGCAACAGCCTGTTCTCCAAACACATGGTTTTCCTTTAAGTCAGAAGGTAGGATAAACCGGCTGACCCACAGGTGGCCCAACAGCCAGCAAGCACCGGGGCCCCTGCGGGGACCGCTGATCGGGGTGGAGCCAGGCCACGGCCACGGCCACGGCCTGGGGTTGGCGGGAACCTGGAGGTGCCCGTTGACAGGCACAACCTGGTCCTTCATAAAGCGCCCACTGTGTGCACGGCCCAGGATGGCGGGGTACGAAGGACGAGGGTGCGCGTGCTCACACCAGTGCTGGCCCGACACGGTGGGGGCCGCCCGCCCGGCCACAGGGGAGTGATGTCCAGTGCACGTCCATCGGGGGCGCTAAAGGAGGCAGACGTGATGTCCGACTCCTTTTATAGGGAATGTCTGGAATTGGCAAATCTTCGGAGGCAGGAAGCGCATCGGGGGTCGCTGGGGCTGGGGGAGCGGGAAGGGACGCCCCTTGGGGCGGGGCACACATTTCAGGACTAGACGCGAAGAGGTGGGGGACGCACAGCCTCGCAAATGAGCTCGACGCTCTCAGATGGTTCCTTTCAGGGCATGTGAATTTCATCTCAATGAAACCAAGTTTTTTTGAAAGAAGATTCAGCCTGACAACGTGACACACAGGATGCCCACTGGGGACAGACCGCAGACGCCGTGCCTCCTCTACCCTCCAGCCTGGCAGAGGTCAGACCCTGGAAGCTCCGCGGCCAGTCAGAGGGGCCAGGTTGGGGCAGGTGGGATCCGGGGGCTCAAGGAGGCCTCACCGCCACCCACGCCCCACGTCGGCCCGGGACCAGGCTGGGGCGGCCGCCCAGGATTCGAAACCTCACTCAACCGGCAAGAAACGTGCCCGGTGAAGGAATCGGCAACTCTTCAAATTCATAAATGCCCTCCGGGCCGTAGGGACCCCATGAGATGCAGGGGGGTCTCAGGGGAAAATGCACTCGACCACCCTACTACTCAGAATAATCCCACAGGAACAGGAGGGTCCTTTTCCGAGCACATGGCTTTTCTTGGGGTGGGCTCGCTGTTTTCTCCGAGGGGCCGGTTCCCGTCCCTCCCAGGCTGCCCGCGCTCCTGAAGAGGTTCCACAGCTCGAGCGGAGGGCAAGGTCCAGGTCACAAGCCCGCGTGGAGCCCTTGCACGAGGCTGTGACCCCACAGGGCTCTGCCCACCACCCCGGCCAGCCCCCCAGCCCCCCAGCCTCTGACGCCTCGTCTGCCCAGAGCGGACACCGGCTGCTCTCCAGCCCCCCATCTCCGCCTCCCCCTAGAGGCCTTCCCGAAGTCCCGTCAGGGAGGCAGCCCCCTGTGGCCTTCCCTCGCAGCCCGTGGCTGTGTGTAGGTCATTCTGCTCCACGATCTCGTCTGTGTTGCTTTTCTGCCTCCGCCTCCGTGGGGCCTGACGCGGCCCCAGCCCGACCGCCCGAGCACCGAGCCCCAGGGGCAAGTAAATATTCACTGAGTGATGCCTGAGTGTTGAAACGGAGAACGCCCTGTGAGGGACCCCTGAGCTGGAGAGCCAACCCTGCTGGTGACGCGCGGGGTGACCGAGGGCCGCTGACCCGGTCTTTCCCACCTGCGCGTCCCGGAGACCTCAGGCCGGCCTCTCCCGGCCGCTCTGCCGGCCCGTGGATCTTAACACCAAAGGGTGTCCCGAGAGGTCTTGATGGCAGCCCCGTGCGCGCTGCCCGGCCGGCTCCTGGGCCCTCGGAGAGGCTCCGACCTGTGGGCACCCGTGCACTGTGGCGCCAAAACAGTCGGACCGCGGGCGGAGGGCGAGAGGGAAGGGGAGAATGTCTGCGTAGAACCCGCAGGAGGCCCGCGTTGAGCTGGCCGCAGCGCTGCTCCTTCTCCCATTCATGCTCGCTCAGTGGGCCCCCAGTACAGCAGTGCTGTTCATTCAGGGCTCGTAAGATAAACACCAAAGTCACAGCACGGCAGAGCCATAATCGTGACCGCACTTACTGACCACCTACTACGCGCCGGCAAACTCTCCAGGTGCGTCTGACCCTCCGGCTCCGCAGCCGGGGAGACGCATCGGCTCGTGGCCACGGGGCCCCGCTGGTCTCCGCCCCAGGCCGCCGCGTGGGAGGCCCCCCCCAGGCTCAGTGCCCCCGGGCGCAGCCCTCCTCCAGCACGGCGTGGCATCACACGGCTGCTCATCCCCAAGTCTGGTTACCGCAGACGCAAGATGAAAAATGAGCCAATAACACAGTAAATCCGAGGCGCTCGGCGCAAAAGACAATAACAGAGGGAAGACAGTGCCAGCCAGACAGATCGAGCAGGCGTCGCCGCCGAGAGGCTGCCCTCTGGGCCCCCAGGTGACATTGAAAGGGCACAGAGAGGTCTCAGCCACCAGAGGGAGAGGGTCACAGCCTGGGCGGGGGCAGGTGCCTGGGACCCCGCTCCAGCCGGGACTCACCGGCACGACCCTCGAGGGGCTCCGGGCCGCGGCCTCTGCTCCTGGGGCCCTCGCTCCCAGATCTGCCAGCCGGGGCGGCCGCCCAGGGCTGCCCTGGCACCCGGAGAGCGCGTGCGGCTGGAAAGTTCTTTACAGGGTGAGGGCCCCAAGAAGGTGCCCATCCCCGTCCGTGGCGGAGATGGCACAATCTCACTACTCTGGAATGACTACTTCCCGAGGGAGGAGGGTATCGAGGCGTTTCAAAGGCTTCTGCGCGTGTCTAACAGCCACCGGCCTTCCCGGGACAGCACGCACTGTGCACCGGAGGCAGCTTGCCTTGCTCAGTTTGGAGCTTTCCCATTTGGGGAAGGCGCATCACAGACACGGCCCCCGCATCGGCGGCCGCCCGCACCCGACCCCAGCGCCACCCGGAATCAGGGAACTGGGGCAGGCGTCCGGCAGAGCCCCTCCTGGGGACAGGGCGGGGCACTCCGGGATCGAAATACGCATTATTTTATCATCCGTCATTTTCTTTTAATGCATCCTTTATGTTGCAGTTAGAACACTATTGATTTTTTTCTATGTGAAATGAGTTCTATTTCCCGTGAGTTTCCTCTCCGACCATCAGTTCGGGGGTCCAGACTGCCCCCACCAAAGCCCCTGGGAACGTTAGGGCTCGATGGAGCCCAGGCCAGGAGGCTGGCACACCGGGTCTGGGCAGGAGGGCGGGCAGGGGGGCAGAAGGGTTGCTCCCCTGCACAGCCACTGTGGGGACCCTCGGCACCAACTCCAGGCAGGGCAGATGCCCCCGCCTCTGCCGGCCTCTGGTTCCTCATCTGCACAAGAGAAAGTTCCCGATGCCCCTGGAGCCGGGCCCACAGACACTGGGAGGCAGCTGCTCTCACTCCACATTGCGGCCTCGGACCCCCCCCCACCCCCGAGAGTGTCTGTCCAGTGGCCTCAGCCCTTGCACGGCCTAGGTGCTGAGCCGTACACAGTAGGCGCTCATCCAGAGTATGCTGCCATAACGTGAGCCTTCCCAGGGCCCACGGGGAGGGGAGAGGCTCCCACTGCTCAAGGGGGGCTGTGGGGGCTCCAGGACAAGTGGTCGAGGGGAGGATCTGTCTTGCAGACCAGCCCCCACCATGTGAGCAGCCATGTACTCTGAGGGTCCCGGCAAAGGCTCGGGATTCCCGAGGAGGGAGGGAGACCCATCCCCGGGGGCTGTCGGTGGTGAGGGGGGTGCCAGAGAGAACACTGGTCCTGCCCGGGGGGGTGCAGGCAGGGGTGAGGGGCTGGCAGGAAATGAGGGACAGACCCGTCACCGAGCCTCCCTAGAATCCCAATTACTACTATGGGGGAGCAAGTGGGAGGCCCCCCACCGCGGGAGAGAACCCCCCAAGCTTAATTAGCGCGGTATCTCCCGGCCATCCGACTGGAATGGGAAAGCAAGCCGAGGCGCCGAGCGGCTTCGGGATTCCAGCTCCACACACAGCCCCGCGCAGCGTCCTGTCTTTGGGGGGCTGGTTTGTTTGGGTGTCTGGTGAAAGACCCAGGCAGGCCGGGGAGGGCGGGAAGCTGGGCCCCAGGTGGGATGCCCCGCACAGGGGCAGACCACCAGCCGAGAGCCCAGAGCCCGACAGGGGGACAGGAGGCCCGGGTCTTACCCTCGGGTGTGTCCGGCCCGGACCCGGCCCAGGCTGCCCGCTGCATTTCCTTTTGGGATCACGGACATGCAGTGAAGCCCACCCTCTCCCGTGCTCAGCTCTGAGGGTCCTACACATGCACGTAGTCTTGTAACCCACCGCCGGCCCCTTCGCCCCCGGGGCCCCTGTGTCCCCACCCCGGCCGCCCAGAAGGTGCCGTGGACACCACCCAAGGCCGGGACGCAGGGGCCCCGGTTTTGAATCCTGGGCGGCCCGAGACCCAGGCGGCCTGGGGCCTTCGGAGCGGGCTCGCCCGTGGAGCTGCAGCCTTCCCACGGCTCGGCCATATCCCATGCAGGCCCGGCCCGCCTGTCCGCCTCCCCGCTGGGGGACATCTGGGCTGCTTCCGGTTCTCCGCTCACCCAAGTTCCAGAAAAACCGTTTCTCAGCCCGAAACAGGCTTCACAGCCACCAGCTCTGGAACAGAGGCCCTTCCACCATGGGCGGCTGGGTGCGGACATCTGGGCCACCGTGACACGTGCCGGGGGGCGGTGAGGCTTGGGGACCCCCGGCATCCAACACCCTCCTCAGGACACCCCTGCACGCGGCAGGTCGGGGACGCTGCAGACCACTGCTGACCACCTAGAGTCACGGACCTTTTCTGAATCTGGGGTCCGGGGGGGCCCGAGGGGGCACCGGCACCCGGCCCCAGCCTGCCCTGCCTCCCTCCCCCCACCCCCGCCCTTCCAGATGTCCCCGGGGTTAAACTGAGTACAGGCAAGGGGTACACGGTACGGCCGTTTCCCAGCCCTGTCAGCCACGCAGTGCTGTCCTTTGTTCCCGAGGGAGGGCCGCTGGGTGGCCGGGCTCGCTGCCCCTTGCGTCCCCGCCACCCGCCAGCAAGGAGATCACTCAGGCGCTGATATGATCGCCGCGGGACAGGCGGAAATTGGAGTGTCCCCGGTGCTTGATCGCGCCCGCGCCAGCCGCGGCCGCAGGGACATTAGAGGCCTGCGTAATGGCCCACAGTCAGCTCCCCTCACAGCCCCACCGTGACCTTGGGCGGCTCGGAGCCTGCTGCCGTTTTAATGAAAAATCAGGAGTTGGGGAATGGCTGTGGCTTTGAGGGGGCAGGGAGGGGGAGGGCTCCGTGCGGCTGCCCTCGGTCCATCTGTCCACGCCGGCCGTAGGCCATCGGCCACGCTGGGCCCGCGGGGGGGCAGGGACCCCGAAGAGACAAAGACAGCCCCACCCGTGGAACGCTGGGACTGACCCGTGAGCTGGGGAGAGGCTGGGGAGGGTTCCCGGGGGCAGTGGCTGGGGGCAGCTCCCACCACCACAAAAGGACACTCCGTCCAGGCTGCGCTGAGGTACCTGCTCCGCTCACCGGCCTCGGTTTCCCCGTCTCGATAGCTCGGCCCCTCCAGCGCTCCAGTGAGAACTGACAGCTCTCGGAGCACCTGCAGTCTGTCCCCACTGTCCCCACAGCACCCTGGGGCCCTGGGCTGCCCTTCACCCTGTTTTCAGACGAGGAGACAACTGACTGCCCAAGGTCACGCAGCAAAGGGAGGGCAAGCCGCTGGGGGGCAGAGCCCTCTGCCCAGGAGGGCGTCCAGGGTGCGGCCCCCCTCCCATCCCATCCCCCAGCCCCTGCCTGCCAGCTCCCCTGGGCCGACGGCAGACCGGACCGGTGAGCACGTACCTCGGCTCTCCGCAGCCACCTCCAGGCCCACGGGGATTCAAAGTCAGGGGCAGGGCTGAAGCGTCTCTCTGGGGTGGGGGGGAGTCCCAGGCCTCTTTCCCTCCAGGGGCCTGGCAGGAAGGCCCACCAGGCGGCCACCCCCTTACAAACACACACAGCAGCGAGCGACCCCAGGCCGAGCCTGGAACGGCCCACAGAGCCGATGGAGTTGGGGGCCAGGGGAGGGTCCGCGGTTGGGGGCCCCCTCTCTGGCTGGGCTGGGGGTGGACGGAGCCTCCCTGCACCTCCCGCCCATCCCCAGAGGTGCAGACACCACCCCGGGACACAGCAGGGACACGAGGCCCTGGACCTGGGTGGGGGAGGGATTTCGGATCAGATGTCCCCACCAGACCCAGGATGCCGGTGTCCCTGGGCAGGGCCCCCACCCCCAGGCAGAACCTCTTTCCAATGGGGCTCCTCCTTCCCGCTGTAGTCCAGGGCTCCCCACTGATAACCAGCCTACTGCCTGCAGGGAGTTTACCGGAAGCCTTGGCCTTGGCCCTCTCTTGCTGCCTCCTCCTTCTCTTCTCTCTCCTCCTTGGCCTTCCCTGGGATTCGGGAAGGCAGGTGCCTTATTAGCTTCAGTCACTCCAAACAGGATGAGAAGGGCCCCCTCTCCTGGGGGCTCACGACCCCCTCAAAACCCTAGGCCGGCCCCCCGCTCTGAGAGGGGCTACATCTGAGTGGCTTCCTCGGGGACATCAGCCCTGTTCTGAGGTCAGAGAGAGAAAACCAACTCTCAGTGAGGACGGCTGGCAGGTTCAGGGCCCTCCCCAGGGACTGGCACAGGGCCACATGTCTGCTCACACTCGAAAACCCACAGCAGGGGTGCCCGGGGGGCTCAGTCGGTGAAGCGTCTGCCTTCAGCTCAGGTCATGCTCCCAGAGTCCTGGGATCGAGCCCTGCATCAGGATCCTCTCTAAGTGGGGGACCCACTTCTCTCTCTGCCTCTGCCTACCGCTACCCTGCTTGTGCTCTCTCTCTCTCTCTGACGAATAAATAAAATCTTAAAAAAATAAAAATAAAACCCACAGCAATCCCAGAAGGCAGGGGCGAGCCTGATCCCCGTTTTTCCAGTCAGAGCACAGATAGAATGACTTTCCCAAGCTCACGCAGCTCCCAAGTGGTGGGGCTGAGGTCCAGACCCCATGCCCTTGACCGTCGCCCGGACCGGGGCACTGAATACTACCCACCCCCTCCCCCGCTGCCTTGTCTTTCTATACGTCCCACGTCATTTCAGAAAGTCACGGAGCTCTAGTTCCATTTTCCCAACATGACCTCGAGGGAGCCTTGCTGGCTTAGAACCACTCACACCCCCATCCCGCCCCGAGCACGCGGTCCCACAGGCTGCATGCAG
>CM053615.1:75246742-75256818 GCA_028646535.1 Procyon lotor
GGTCCGAGTGCTCCCGCGGTCCAGCTGAGCTGGCCACTCCGTCTGCATCTCCCCACGAGGCCCGTAAGAGCCCCGTGGCTCCACTGAGTCACACGGTCCCCGCTCACAGGTTAGGAAGGCGAGTCCACGACAGCCGGAGTTTGAACCTAGCCCCCCGCACCACCTGACACCAACGCCGCGACCCCCGGCCCGTGGTCGGCGGCAACGGCCACGAGACCACAGAAAGCCCCCTGCAGATGGCTCCTCCCATAAATGCAGCCCGGGCCCCCTGAGCGGCTGAGCCCAAGGCCAGCCCGCAAGGGCTCCAACCACCCCGGCCCTAGCATGGCAGCGGTTCGAAGCCCCACGGGGTTTTTAATCAGGCCCCACACGGAGCACAGACGTGACTTACAGAATGGGCCGGGCCACAGCCGGGCCACGGCCACCTCCGCTCAGCTAACGTGCCCGAGGCTTTGGCGGTGCTCACCCGCTGCGTGTTTGGTTCAGAGCGAGTCAGCCCTGAAGATCCCCAGCACGTGCCAGCAGCAGCCAGTAGTCTCGGCGTCCCCTTGCCACGGTGCGGGGACACGGCCTGGCCGTCTACCCCAGAGGGGAGGGAGAGCCGGCGGTCGCTGCTGACCCTCCTCTGCCCTCCCTGCCCCCGGCCAGGTGGACCTGGGCTCGAAAGCCAGCAAGGGCGGGAGGGCCGAGCGGGAGTGAGCCCCCCACCCCCGTGAAGGAGGGAAGCAGGGAGGGACTGTCCTTACCAGGCCTCCTTCCCACACCAGGGCTCCAAGAACAGCAGCCCATGTTCTGGCCCCAAGTCACCTGCACCCCACAAGGATCCCCTGTCCCTCCAGGCACCTACAAGGTCACCTCTGACGCAGCCCACCCCCCGCTCACCTAGAGTTGGATCCCGAACAACCAGCACCAAGAGGCAGCATCTTCCTGAGCCTCAGTCTTCTCACCTGTAAAATGGGCACCTGCGCCACAAGGTCTGGCTACGCTTTCTGTGCGGTGAGAGGGGTCACGCTGGCCATGCCCCGCGACCAGAACCTGTGGTCATCAGTGACCTGGCGCCCCATGGCCCACGGCTTCCTGAGGCCGAGCGGCGCTCACCTCGTGTCCCCACGCAAAACCTCCCGGACGTGTCCATCCTTCGCCAAGATGGCTCCACGCCTCCGCAGCCTTCTAGGCCTGCCGAGAGCTGGCTTCCTCTGGCGGCTGCTGGTCCCCGGGGACCCTGTCCCTGCCCTGTCCGCCCACGCAGCTCCCGGCACCGGAGGCCCCTCGGAGCCACGGCCCACTTGGCCACATGTCTGCCCACGTGGTCGGGCTGGTCTGTGGTGGAGAGGACGTGGGGCCAGAGCCCAGGGAGGGACTGACACCTCCCGGGAGCAAGATATCTTGGCTCGGTGACCATGAGAGCGGGAGCAGGAGCTGGCTGTGCCCGGGGCCACGGCGAGTGCGCCAGAGGCCCAGGGCCCCCCGACAGGCGCCCCGAGGATCTCTGCCCGGCTTGGACATCAGCTACGCCAACTCTATTCTTGCTACGCCGTCAGCCAAACCGGTTCCAGGGAGAGAGTTGGCAGGGACGGTCCCGCTGCAGCGCGTAAAGAAGACGAAAGAAAGCGGAGAGTCAGCGTTTGCCCGGCGCGCTTTTGCCCCTAGAGAGCGTTTCGGGGCCAGAACGACAGTCACAATGTGCTCCTGGGCCCCAAGATGATGCAATGGGGCGGGCGCCAGGCTTGGGCTCCAGCTCCCTCGGGACGCTCATTCCAGCTGCCGAAGGCCTGGCTGCTTCATGGGCACAGCTGTGGGAAGCCGCGGGGCCCCTGGCACGCACGGCAGCAGGGCCACCGCCACGGCAGACGGCCCCGGCCTCCGGCGCCTCTCGGGGACTGAGTCCAAACCAGGGCCACCGGCTCCGGCCCCCAGACCGGCCGTCGGGGACAAACAAGAGCAGGAGGTGTGACGGGAGCGCTCGGGGCGCTGAGTTCGTGCGGCTCCCACACCGGGGACGCTGGGAGGCCCTTTGTTCTCATCACGGTGATAGTGGGCCATTGTGGGGTTTTGTTTTGTTTGTTTGAGTGTCTTCACTCAGTAAAGGAAGACCCTCCCCCCAGAATGGCTCTCTGGACCCCGTCTTGTCTAGGAGCCGAGGGACTCCAGCCCTCATGAGCCGTACGTTCTGGGCCATCCTGGGACTCTCACCTGTCACCAAAAATACCAGCTGCTACCTTTTCTTATGAATTCAACAAGTCCATGTGGAACCTAGTCGTGAACAAGGCAGACAAACCTGCTGCTTTAATGGGATTTCCATTCTAGGGAGAGAGATGGACAGCTCGTAAGTAAATAAGGAATGTCGTTCCTGCCAAGTGCCGTGGATATCACAGAGCAAGCAAGGAGGGTCAGGGACGGAAAGGGCACAGAGAGGGAGGCAGGGCAGCCCCTGGAGGATGGGACCCTTGACCTGACAGCTCGTGACGTGAGGGAGTGATCCGTGAGACCATCTGGGGAGGCGCTCCAGGCGGGGAAACAGCAGGTGCAAAGGCCCTGGGGTGGGAATGCAGCACGGGGCTGGCCGGCGGGCATGCAGAGGATGCCGTGTCCAGGAGAGTCACAGGGTCAGCAGGGCCGGATGGAGAATGACGGCACCACCTAAGGGAGAGGCAGACACCGCTGGTTTAGACATGCGGGGGGCATAGCGGGGACCGAACCCTGGCACGTCCAGGACGAGGACAGGAGGAGGTGGAGCAGGCGCTCCTGAGGGGCAGCTCCGCCTCCATGGGATGTGAGGAGGAGTTTGCAGTGAGAGCGGCTGAGGGGTGCGTGGGATCGTGGGGTCAGCGCGGTTGGAGGTGGCCGGGAAGGAGCCTGCCTGGAAGGAATTTGAGGGGCCTTGAAGCTGGCCAGGCCCCCACTCCAGAGACTAGGTGCGCCTGATTCCTACCCCGGCCCCCGGCATCCTTCAGGCCGCGGCCAGAGGAAGCTGGTTTGGGGGGAAACATGGAGCCACAGGCTTCCTCTGCTGATGCCCGAAGGCTCCCCAGCTCAGGGCGGAGGCCGGGCCTCCTCACGGCCCAGGAGGACGAGCTCTGGCCTGGCGCCTCTAAAGCCCCTCCAGGCAGCCCTCCCCTGCCACTGGGGTCCATTCACCTCCGCCCCCTTGACCTTGAGCTCCCGGAGGCCCCAGCCGTGGGGCCAGCCTGGCTCAGAGGGGACACCGAGCACAGAACATGACAGCTGGGAGGGACGGCGGCCATCAGCGAGCCAACTACGCCCCCTTCCACCTCTCACTCCTCTCTTGCCTCTCAGCCGTAGTCATCCCGCTTTCCCTTGAATGCCCCCTACGACGAGGGGCTCAGCACCATTAGGACAGCTGTGTCTGTGCTCAGTGTCAGTCCCAGGCTAGAGCCAGGGGGCTGGCCTGTCACGGCCATGAGTGGGGGTGCACGCTCCCCAGCTCGGGGCTTGCCTCTCCGAGGCCTGGACACTGTGCAGCTGCCCTTCACCGGCAGGAAGACCGCACCTGCACCGACCAGGCTCCGGACGGGGGCCAGAACACGCACTTCCTCCTGGGGCCCCAGAGTCACCCAGGGGAAACAAGGCCTCTGACAGCTGAGAAGGAGTCGCCCAGGTGTCCCCAGAGTCTTTCTCGGAGGCCCGCCCCCCCAGACCCATCACCCAGGAGAAAACCACGTCTTGTCATGCACACCCTCTCCACGGAGGCGCTATAAATACGGAGAGATGACATCGCGGGCAGCGCGGGCCTGTGAGTGATGTCATCGCGGCGGTTGCCTAGCAACGCCGACAACGTTTGGGAGGCTCTAATTCTCCAGGAGGGTGAAGTCCCATTTCTGCAGCTCCGTTAATCGGCTTCCTGGCAACTCCGCCAAGATGATCTCATTTTATTCATGATTATTTTATGTGAAATGCACTTTTAGCTCGAAGAGAACACAAAGATTTAATTCAAAACCCGCTATTGCTTTATGTTTCCAGGGTGCCGTTAACACGGCCTCCATGCCAATAACCATGGTAACGCACGGGTAATTAGTCTATGCAGCGCGGGGCCCGAGCGCGGAGCCGCGGCCAGCCCCCCACCCGCGCAGATTACCGCGCGTTATTACTGGAGTAATTACCTGCAGTAACACACAAATTGAACTAAATGGTCAATTGAAGTAAAGTGAATGGGTTTTTATTCTAGTCCCTAAATAATGTGTCTGCTGGGCTGGGCCGTTCAAGGTAAATAAAAGTCTCCGAGCGGTGGCCTCCCCCAGCCCCGCCCCACCCTGGGTGGGGGTGCGGCCGGACAGGTGTGGGCGCCCCTCCCCCTGCGGGCCACCCCGCGCCCGCGGAGCTCAGCCCTGGACCAGGACACGCGCCGCTGTCGCCCCACGCCTCCCCCCCCAGGGAAGAGGGCACAGAACTTTCCAGAGAGAGGAGGGGGTGAAAAGGCAACAGGCCTTCCTCCCGGGGATGTTGTTCTTGCCCCTCTGGTAGGTGGGGCTTCCTGTCGCAGGATGTGAGGGGGAGGGGAGGTCAAAGGTCACCTCTGCCTTATTAACACAGCGTTTCTCAAATTCCATAAACTCAGAAGATCTTCAAACAGGAAGTGGCGCGGGCTCCTCCAGGATTCAGAGCGGAGCCGACCGGCCCTCCCCGGAGAGCGGGAGGGAGGCAGAGGCCCTGCAGCCGGTGGAAGGGGCCGGCGGTCCCGTCTTGCGTCCTGCTGTCCTTCCCCCGGTAGTGGAGGTGTGCCCACGAGGGCAAGGGAGCCTGGGGACCTCGGGTGAGAAACGCCCCGTCCCCCATGCGTCCTCTGAGCCATGGATGCAGAGCAGCTTCTCCGCAGGGCTGCCCCGCAGGCCACCCGTCCAGGCCGGACGCGGAGCCGTGAGGACACCCGGTGCCATGCAGGCAAAAGACAGGGGGGCGGTGAGCACCAGGGGCTCCCCCGAGGGAGTGAGGCTGCAGGGGGAGGCAGGAGGAGGGAGGCCCAGCCGCAGAGCGCGGGCAAGGCTCTGAGTCAGGGAAACCGAAAGAAGGCCTCCGATCTTATCACCGCCCTGATGTGCCCCGGACACAGGAACACCACACCAAGGGAGATGGAGATGCGGAGGGAAGAAAAACGTGACTTAAAAACCCACGGCCAGATCTGCACTCCGCAGCGGTGGGGCAGACTCCTGGAGGGGAAGGCCGCTGTTTTTCAGAAAACACTCTGAAAGGCTCTGGTTTTCAAGGCAAAGGTGCCTCATCTACTCTGGATTGAGAGACCAAGCAGGCAAAGGCAGAAGAGTGCACCCCAGATCAAAGGGGATGTCCAGCCAAACTAGCTCGTGGGTGCAACTCTCCCATCCCGTTGCTGGGGGCCGAGTGAGAAATGCAGCATAACGAAGGCGACCCCAAGCTTACAGCAGGGGCTGCGAACACAGTAACCTCTGCAGAGGTGAGGAACAGGCAGAGGGTGGTGGGCAGCGTGGCCTGCTGAGCCCAGGTCCTGCAGCCATGGGGTGTGGGGGGGGGGGGCAGGGGGAGCTCTCGGCACCCCCTCCAGGCAACGGGGACCTAAGCCAAGGTGGGACAGGACACAGGCCTGTGGAAGGAGCCAAGAAAGAGCAGGGCAGCCCCCACACCAAGGTGGAATGCAGACCATCGCTCGTAGACACGGACGCAAAAATATAAAACAAATGACCAGCAAATTGAATTCAGCCACAAAAGGAATAGTGCATAACGAAGGAACTGTATATACGTCAGAAATGCAGACTTGGTGATCATCAGGAAACTGATCAATGTAATTCACCATGCCGACACACGAGGAAAGATGACATCTTACTACATGTAGCAAAGACACTTGCAGAAATTCAACATCCGTTTGTGATTAAAAGCAAAACAGCCCTTACAAACCAGGAACAAAAGGGAACTTCCTTAAGCCATTTAAGAGTATCTTCAAAGTCAGCATACTTGGTGGTGAAATAGTGAAAGCTTTCCTCCTGAAATTAGAAGCAAGGCAAGAATCTCGCCCCTCACCCTTTCTGTTCAACATTGAAATAGCAATCCTCACCAGGGCAATAAGGCAAGAAAAATAAATGAACGGTGAAAAGACTGGAAAAGGAGAAACGAAACCCCATTTTTCATAAGTACGTGATTGTGTACAAAGAGGATCCAAAACAACCCGAAGTTCAGTAATTAGAACCACTAAGAGTTTAACAAGGTTGCTGGATATAAAATCAACACATAAAATCTGATTTATGTCTATATGATGGGAGTAAATAGATAGAAAATGAGAATTTTTAAATGATACCACCTGCCACAACATTTTTCCTTTTTTTCGTGGATAGTTCTCGAACTCTTCCCAACCTTAAATAGTTGTGTAACTGTCACCGGAACTGACAGATAAAATACATCCTTCACCTCCCAAACTCCACACCAGTGCCTAGCAACCTCTCATCTACTGTTCATCCCTACAGTTCTGGCGTTTTCTAGAATGTAATTTAAATGAAGTTATACCGTAGGCAACATTTGAGGCTGACTTCTTTCACTTAGCATAACTCATTTGAAATTCATCCTTGTTCTCGCACGTATCCATAGCTCATTTGTTTTTATCTCTGAAAAGTATTTCATCGGATGGACGTGCCACAGTTTGAAAAATAGGTGAATTGCTGCCAGCTTGGAACAATTATAAATTGAGCTGCTATAAACACTCACGCATAGATTTTTATGTGATTTTTCTCGGGTACATACTCAGGAGTGGAATCAACTGGGACGCACTGAGAGCATACATTTTACTTTGTAAGAAACCGCCAGGCTCTCCCCAGAATGGCTGGGCCACATTGTATTCCCACCAGTGACGTATGAGAGTTTCAGGGGCTCCATATCCTCACTCGGTATTGTCAGTTTTTTAAAAGCCGTGATTACAGGTTACAGTGATACGTCATTCCTCAAGGACATAATGACTAATTACACGGAGCATCTTTTTATGTGCTTATTTGGCCATCATATATATTCTTTTGATGACGTGTCTCGTACTGTCTTTGTGAGGTTTTGGCATCAGAGTAATGCTGACCTCATAAAAAGAGTCAATTCTTCCTGGAAGAGGTTGGGCATGATTGGTATTCTTTCTTTTAAAGATTTTTTTTATTTGAGAGAGAGTGACCATGGGGGGGGTGGGGACAAGCAGGCTCCCCAACTCAGCAGGGAGCCCTACTCTGAGATCAGGACCGGAGCCAGTCAGACGCTTAACCAACTGAGCCACCCAGGTGCCTGGTATTATTTCTTTCTTAAGTGTTGGGTAGAATTTGCCAGAAAACTCACCTAAGTCTGGAATTTATTGTTTTCTGGAAGGTTTTAAACAATGAACTCCAGTATATGGGAGTTTAATATGTATGAGACTGTTATCTGGGGTTTTTTTGAGTGAGCTTTGGTAGCTTACGTCCTTGAAGGAATTTGTCTATTCATCCCTAAACTGTAGCATTTGTGGGCACAAAACTGTAATATTTATTAACATTTTAATATCTACACGATCTGTAGTGATGTCTCCTTTTTATCCTGATATCGGTGATCTGTGTCTTCTTGTTCAAGAACAGAGTCTTGTTCTCTTTGTCAGTCTGGAGATGCATCGATTGTGTACGGTCTTTCCACAGAGGCAAGTCGGACTTCTTTGATTATATTTTCCTGTAGCCTTTTTCTTTCCTATATCATTGATGTCTGCTCATTACTGCTGCCTTCCTTCTGTTTGCTTTAAATTTAATTTGCTTCTTTTTCTAGTTCCTTAAGGTGGAGCTTAGATCATTGATTTTCTTTTGCTTTTCTTTTCTTTTTTTCTTGAGTGTAGTGGATGCACAGTGTTATGTTAGCATCCATGTACAACTTAGCGACTGGACAAGTCTACACATTATACTAACTTACAGCAAGTGTAGCCACTATCCACTTGCCCCATTACATCACTATTACAATATCATTGACTGTACCCCTTATGCTCTGATGCTTATTCCTATGACTTACTCATTCTATAACCAGAAGCCTGTCTCTCCCTCTCCATTTCCCCCATTCCCCCACCCCTCCTTCCCCTCTGGCAACCATCAGTTCATTCTTGGTATTTTTACAACTGATTCTGCTTTATATATATATCATATATATATATATATACACCACTTCTGCTTTATCCATTCATCTACCAAAGGACACTCAAGTTGCTTCCATGTCTTGGCTATTGTAAATAATGCTGCAGTAAACACAGGGGTGCATGTATCTTTTCAAGTTAGTGTTTCCCCTGGATAGATGCCCAATAGTGTAATGACTGGATCATAGGGTAGCTCTATTTTTAAATTTTTGAGGAACCCCCATACCATCTTCCCCCGTGGCTGCACCAGTTTGCATTCCCACCAACAGGGCACGAGGGTTCCTTTTTCTCCACATCCTCACCGACACTTGTTATTTCTTATGTTTTTGATTTTAATCATTCTGACAAGTGTGAGGTAGAATCTCGTTGTGGTTTTGATTTGCATTTCCCTGGCGATCAGGGATGTTGGGCAATCTGTATGTCTTTTTCAGAAAAATGTCTCTCCAGGTCCTCTGCCCACTTTTATAAAAAAAAAATTTGGGGGGGGTGGTGATTTTCTTTTTCAGTGTATTTAACTAAAAACTTTTCTTTATAAATTTCCTATATATACATTTTCCACAAATAAATGTAAGCTATGATTTTCCCCTAAACATGTTAGCTGCATCACATAAGGTTGATATGCTGTGTTTTAATTTTCAGTCAGTTTGAAATATTTTGTCATTTGCCACGCTCTCCCTTCTCCCCTCTCCCCTCCACTCGCTGCACAGCCCTGGGCAGCTGTGCAGTCCGGGTTTGGGGACCACTGGCATAGGGGAGCTCCACTGGGGACTCTGGGACTCTGCGTCTGGCGTCCTGGCAGAGACGACACTCGGCCCCAGGCCCAGCCCAAAGGAGCTACTCGAGGGAGAGAGTGAGTCAGGGCTCACCGGCCACCCCAGGTGTCCCAGCACCAGGGCCGCAGTCTTCCTGACACCCCGGCAGCCGTGATCCCCCAGAATCACTTATCCCATGATCCAAGATGAGGGACCTTCACCTCTGTGCTCCCCCTGCACCGGTCCAAGCGCACGTGACGACAGCCATCGAGAAGCCCTCACCAGGCACTGGGGGACCGCAGGCCAGCACTGCCTTGGGGACCCCCCAAGTCTGCAACGTTCCCCTCAGGTGGAGAGTATTATGGCTCCTTCCCCATGTCCCCCGTGGTCACTGGGCCCGTGGGGTCCTGTGTCGGAGCAGAAGCTGCAGGACAGGGGACTTGCGGAGGTCCCCCGAGTGCTCGGGGAGTATTGTTGCAGGAAGGAACGAAGCAGGGAGCCGGGGTACCGCCCTGCCCCCCGGCCCCCTGTTTCTTTCCTTCCAGTCTGGAAGCCAGGCGGGTGCTCGTGTTTCTGAACCAAGGGCACGGATGTCCCTGAGGAGAAACTCCCAGTCCTGAGCCGGGAGATTCTCCCCACCGCTGGTTGGGACACCCACCCCCGGGGGTGGGGGTGGCTCCTCCCAGACCGGGCACGAGGGTGCTCCCCATGTTCCTCGGGGTCCCTGCCAGGCCAATCACAGTACACTCGTCCCAGGCCCTCCTGTCCATCCCCACAGGAGGAGGGCGAGCAAGACATGGAGACGGGGGGCAGGGGGACCCACCTCGGTGAGCTCAGGGGGCCCAGGGCCGGCCCACGGGGCCACAGGCAGGCACGGGGCTCGCCTCTCCCGTCCCCCCCACCCACCCACCAGTGAAGGAAGAGCGTCTTTCCCACCGGCTCCCGGTGCCCCGCCCCAGCGCCCTGGCAGGGGAAGCGGCTGGAGGGACCTTTGTCGCCCCAACACCAGGCCTCTTGAGCAGCATCCCCGCCCCCACAGCCTCATTTTCTTGCTGCCTCTAGAGCAGGCCTCCTACTGTCCCTGTTTCCTCCGAGATGCAGAAATTGCCAGTGGCGTCCGTGTTCTTATACCAAATTAGCCACACTTCACTCAAGTGCCTGCCGCCCGCCCGCCACCCGCCCGCCGGCCCCGGGCACGCGCCCACCGCGGGCCTGACTCACTC
>CM053615.1:75257318-75276484 GCA_028646535.1 Procyon lotor
TGTGCCAATTAACCCAAGTGCCACCTCCTTCTCCTGGGTGGGATGGACGGGGGGGGGGGGGGGCGCTAAAGAAGACAGCTGGAAAGAATTTCACAAAACCTAGCATCTGAAGAAGGTATCCACAGGAGCTAAGAGAGAGGTGTGAGGGAGAAACAGCAGTGGGAACAGATGAGGCTCCCTCCAGGGTGAACAGGGCAGCTTGGGGGGGGGGGGGTCCTAGAGCTGCTCCTTTTAACATAAAAATTGA
Source organism: Procyon lotor (assembly GCA_028646535.1). NCBI lineage: Eukaryota > Metazoa > Chordata > Mammalia > Carnivora > Procyonidae > Procyon > Procyon lotor. The sequence goes on from CM053615.1 coordinate 75,257,566, forward strand.
AACTCACGAGGAGGTGGGCTGTGACTCCCAGCCAGCTACCGCCCCTCAGGTGAGGACCAGGGAGTACGGCAGACAATCTCACAGAGAAGGTGTCGAAGCCCTCCCAGCTCAAACCCAATCCGCCAATCCCTTGGGCTAGCAAAACATTAACCTGCAGGGGCGCCTGGGTGGCTCAGTGGGTTGAAGCCTCTGCCTTTGGTGCAGGTCATGATCTCAGGGTCCTGGGATTGAGCCCCACATGGGGCTCTCTGCTCAGCAGGGAGCCTGCTTCCCCTCCCTCTCTGCCTGCCTCTCTGCCTACTTGTGATCTCTCTGTCAGATAAATAAATAAAATCTTTAAAAAAAATTAACATGCAAAAGATCAGAGGGACTGCAAAGAAGACAATTTCTTGATACAACGCCCCCCCGCCCCCTTTCCACTCAAGAGGGAGGAAAGGCTTGCATTTTCCATCAACACCGGGTGACTCTGGGAAGCAACTGGGCAGCAGGGTACTAGCTCCTCAAGGAGTCCAAGGTGAAGGCAACTGTGTTGCGGGGAACACACGTGTGGCCTCCAGACCGCATGCTACCTGCCTCCCCTCAACACTCAGGGGTCTCTCACCCAGGTGAGCCTGACCACCCACGGCTGAGCCCCCAAACCTGAGTGCTTGCAGGCACTGCTCGTAAACTGTGGATTCCTGGACTGCACCCCGGAGACTGGGCCCACAGGTCAGGTAACCTGACTCGCAGGTGGCCAGGCCAAGAGTGGGGGGAGTGCGGCTCTCCCCACCTGTTCTGCAACCGGCTTCTGTCCTAGCTTACCTATCTGGCTTCTGGGGGGCAGGCCAACCTCAGAGGCAGCGTCTGGCACAGCACCTGCCAGGGTCTCTGAAGGGCTTGGTAAACGGACCTGGGCGGGCAGAAACCGGTATGAGAAGGCTAGCAGGGAGCGTCTTTGCCATCACCCAAAATGGCTCTGGCACACCAGATAGGAGGCGGTGCGAGGCGCTACAGAAGAGCAGGGGTCTCTCGCTGCGCGAGGAAGCACCGCACCTGGGGAGCCCGGCTTCTCAGGGGAGAGACGGGGCCTGGGGGCCTGGGCCAAGGGCGAGCAGCAGGTCAGGGTAGGGGGCGTTTCTGCAGAAGAGGAAAGCAGACGGGTCTGCGAGCCACGGCCAGGCACCAGTCGGTGGGTCTGGGGTCTTTCTTTGGAGGAGCAGCGGAGGGCAAGGGGCAGATGCGCGCTGGCTGCTGGAGTAAGTCACAGTCCCCGGGCTGAGGGCTTGTCACCTGGCCGCGGGGGAGGGGAAACTGGGGAGTGGCCGCAAGGGTGGGTGCTGGGGGGTCCCCGGGACCCGCAGGACGGTCGTGGGGGTACGTCTGGGAGGGGGGCCGGGACTCGAGTACGGGGAGGGGGCCGCCGCCGGGGGCCGGGCGCGGACGAGGGGCGCACAGCGGGCGCCCGGAAAGCAGGCGGTGGGGGCGCGGGGCGCCTGCACGGGGAGGGCCCTGGCGGGGCTGGGCCGGGTCCTGGGCCTGGCCCGCCGGAACACGTGCGGCGGCGGGGCGGCCCGGAGGGGCAGCCGGCGTCGGCCCCCGCCTGCACCCCGAGTGCGGTCCCCGGGCTGGCGGCCCCGCTTACCTGCCGGCCGCGGCGGCGGGGCGGGCGCTCGGGGCGTCGCGTCGCCGCCGCCTGGGCGGGAGCCGGGCCGAGCTGGACGAGGCGGCGCGGGGGGGCGCCGGCAGTGCGCGTGCGCGTGCGCGAGGGGCGGGGCGGCGGCGGGGCGGGGCGAGCGCACAAAGCCGGCCTCTCGGAGGGGCACTACGGGGAGCGGCGAGGGGCAGAATGCCTCGGGCGGGCCCAACGCCTTAAAGGGACGGCTTGCGGAGCGCGCTCTCCTCTGCAAAGCGGTGACCTCAGAGTTGGAGGGTGTGGGTCCTTCCCGTGCACTTTCTATAAACGGAAGTATGGTGATACCTCCAGGAAAGTGCCAGTGTGCCCCTCGAAAGTTCACCTCCTGAACTCGGCCTGCAGCGGCGCCCCCAGGAAGCAGCAGGGCTCGCCCCTGGGAGTCGAGGGGCGTCAGTTGCCACGTTTCTTGTGGGACCCTCACTCCGGGACCTCGGCTCTCCTTCCCCGTGGCGCACGCAGCTGACGGTGGCGGCCAACGCGTGCACAGCAGCCAGCGCGGGCTCGTCTCTCCACGCGTGCCTGGCACCTCGGCCGATAGGGACCCATCCCGCCCCCCTCCCGGAAGCGGGGACCCCGAGCCCGCAGGATAGGGCGTGCCGGCCCCCGCACTCCGCCTCCCGGCCCCCCAGCCCTCCCGCAGGGCTGGCTGTCCCCCCGCCGAGAGCCCTGGTCAGGGACGGTCCGTACTTGCAGTCACCGCGTGCGGGCGCTCTGCGGCCTGCAAGGTGGGGTCCCAGACGGAATGTCACCGCCAGTCACAGATGAGGAAGGGGAACCCCAGATGGGAGGGCTCGGCGAACAGAGACGCTGGAGTCCTGTGCATTCCCGTCCGCTGACCCCCACCCCCGCTACCCATGTGGGTCTTACAGTCTTGGAAGTGGTCTTGCTCTCCGCTCCGTGGCCCCAACCCAAGCAGCATGACCTCCAGTCTCGTTTCCCAATTAAAGATGGAAACGTGGAATATGTCCCAGAAACCCGTGCCAACAGAAGGACAGCATTTGAAATGGAAATGCCCAGGGAACAAGGTGTGTGGTTGTCCCAGACTCGGGGAGCGGAGATAGGCACTCCCAAGGAGGAGGCAGGGGCCCAAAGTCTCTGGGTCGGCACAGCTCTGTGTGGATCTCTGTGCCTGGGAGCCTGGTCACCCTGGGCCACCTTTGTTACAGAAGTTAACAAAACCAGCGCGGGATGAAGGAGGACATCTCCCTCCACCTGGGATGGGCCAGGATCTCTGAGCCCATCATGGACACCCCTCCATCACCTTTGGCTGTCTCAGCCATCTACTTTTCTCCATCCTTGCTCCAGGTTTTGTCTTCCAAAGGGCCTTTTCCAAACCTTCCTGAAGCTTTGTCAGAACTAAACCCCCCAGTGCTGTGATCTGCCACCCCCTGATCGAAGACAGAGCCAGCTTCCCATTGCTCTCATGTCCAGATCCAACATCTGCTGGTGGACTTTACCAGACTCCCCCCTCTAGCCTAGCAACACCCTCAATCTGTGCACCCCCCAGATCCTAGTCCCAAATCCAAAATACCTCCAACCCTCCGGGCAGAGCTGGGTAAGGTTCCATACCCCAGAACTCAGAACTCAAACCGGGTTCCCAAGTAAATGGGTCTTGCTCCCCTCCCCCCCAGGAGACAGAGCCTTCCCGCGAAAATGAGGAAATCCTGTTCAGTGCTCTCGCAACCCACCCTTGCAGTCAGAGCTAAAATACCACAACCAAATAACACAGCAGGTAAAGCAATCTAGCAAAAGCAGGTGATTTGCTTTATTGGCGAAGTTTTAAATCCTTTTATATCCCGTGGGGGGCGTGGAAGCACTAGTCCTTTAATGGCCAAGCCCAGAGCTTGGGATTCTGATGGCAGTTGATGAGCGAGGGTTCTGGAAGGTGAGGGACAAGGGGATGCCCAGGACCCAGGGCTTTCTGGAGCTCTTCACCAGCTTTCCAGACTGGACGGCCCACCTCTGCTGGGCCACCATTCCTGGGTGCTGCTGACACAGCGCAGAGACCCCAAGGGTCCCACCAGCCCAGGTCAGTGGGGTTCCTGTTCATTCCTTTCCCCTGGTAACTATCCCAGGGCGGCCGGTTCAGGAGCCTTGGGTCCCCGTTTCCGCTCCTCGGGCTCTGCTCTCCCTGCCCCTGCCCCTGCCCGTGGTCCATAAGAATAGGTGTTTTGGCCAGCATCCCCTGGGGCCCAGTGGGTCTTCGGTTGCTCTGAGTCCGAATGGCCACTCCCAACCCCAGTATCCAGAAAACCGCTTGGCCTCCCGCTTGTACTACCACCAGCAGGCACCCAATAAAGACCCTCTGAAAGAATGAACCCTGGAATGTTCGCTTTCACTTCCTGTTGGATTTAAGTCTAACCTACCGTTGCTTCAAAGTCCCCACGAGTCGGTCTGTCTGCCCTCAGCTTCCACCCTGCGCCGGGCCTGGAGGTCTCCCGGGGGGCCCCCTCCAGGTGGTGCTGGGCCCAGAGGACCCATCCGGCCCCCAGGCCAGGCAGGGCGGGTCGCCGAGCAGGAATCCCTGGAATGCGGCTCAGACTTCCAATGCCAGGCCCCACCTGTTCCGGTCTGCAAATCCCCTCCCCACCTCGGCTGGGCTAATCCTCCTGGTTAGAGGGGGGTCCCGACCAGGGAGCGGGGAGGAGTCAGCTCCGGGGACCGCCGGCTGGAAATCAGGGATCTGAAAGGCGGGCTGCTTCCCGAGGCCGTAGATGGGGGTGGGGGCTGGGGGGTGGTATTAGGCACCAGTGGTTTACTGGGTCCTTTCTCCGGAATGCCAGCATTCCACCTGTGTGTCCCTGTCACGTCCAACTGTCTCCATTTGTCCAAGTTACTCACCCCACCCCCACCCCGCAGCTGTTCTTCCTGAGCTCCTACTGTGTGCCCTTCCCTCCCCAGAGGGCTTCAAATGCGGTCTTGTGCATTCCCAAGTGGGCTCGGAAGCTATTCTGATTTTTAGGGAGGAGGAAAATGAAGGTTCCGAGGGCCTCCTGTCTTGCTCCAGGCCACTCTGCAAGGAAATGACGGAACTCGGGCTTGACCCTGCTCTTCTGGCCCGAGTCCGCCCCTGCACCCCACGCACCAGACCCACAGAGCCCTTTCCCCGGGCAGCTTCTGCTTCTACAGAGCGCCTGAAAATCCCGGTAGCTTTGGGGCTGGGGCTCCCTCTCCGGCTGACAGCTATGGCTCGTCGCCCCACCGAGCACTTCCCAGTCCGTTCCCTGACCGCAGAGAGCCCTGGCGGCACGTTTGGGCTGTCTCTGGGGCTTCCAGACTGTGCACGTTTCTGTGGGATAAGATCCAGGGGCCCCGACTGGGTCACAAGGCGGGAACATCGGGGTACAGCCCTCACCTGGGCCTGGAAGCCCACGGGGTGAGGAAGGGCACCTGGTGCCCCAACGCCCGCCTTTCTGGGTTCCCAGGCTGGCTGCGAATCCCCTAATGGAGAAGCCAGCGGCCTGAAATAGAAAAGCTGACACCGGGAAACACCAGGGGCCAAAGTCCGAGGGCTGTGCCCAGCTGCTCTCCGGGCCAGCTGCGACAGGCTCCGCCATCCCTGGCTCCCCCAAGGAGCCTCGGCCCGGCCCTTCCTCCTGCCCTCCCTTTCTCTCCAGGGTCTTTAAATAGACACCCCCTCCTCCAACCCCAAGCTAAGGGCTGAGTGTTTGCAGGGAATGAAGGCCAGGGTTCTCCCAGGCCGCCCGGAGGCCTGGGCTAACGCAGCTGTCTTCCTGTGGGAGCCCCACCTTCAGGGACGAAATTGGAGGCCTGGCCCCATTGTCAGAGCCCAGAGCTCTCGGGCCCAAGGCAGCTGGGCCAGGCACTGCCCTTTGAGCTTCTACTTTGGGAAGTGTGGGCTGACTTGACATTGGGGCTGTTTGGTTGTCTGGGCCAGAGGATGTGGGCCGTGGATGGTTCTGGAGAGTTCCAGGCCCGGACTTAGATTTCCTAATCACCGCGGGGTCTCCCGTTAGAGCTGGCGGGGACCCACAGGGGAGGGACCTCGAGGGTGAAGGAGGGCATTTAAAGAATAGAAACAGCGGTCCCTAAAACAGAAATGGACCTCAGGGTCCATTTCCAACACACAGTCCCTGCAGCAATCCCCCCCTGCCCCCGGGGGTCTTTCCCTCCAAAGGGCTTCGAGGAGGCTCAAGGTGGAGGAGGGTGTTCAAGACAGTATTTACAAGGACGAAGTCATTGGAGATGCGGTGGAGGTCTGTCCCCGGGGGCAAGAGTCCCTCGGATGCTGGAACACTCCGCAGCCACCAAATGGATGAGGTGGCTGGAGGTCATGCCCTGGAGGAGCGGCGTGGCATTTTGAGAGCAAAGCAGCAAGTGACAGAGGCTTCTGTGAAACTGCCCTGTGTGCGGAGAAAGAGAGAAAACCTGCCGGACCAGAGGACGCGTCAACCATCCCAGGAAGCCCCCTGGGAAGGGACTTTGGGGAGCCTCGTCCAACTGTGCTTGTGTGTCATTGATATCCATCCGGCCCACGTCCTGCGTTTGTGACTAGAGAAAAGAGGTCTCGGTCTCATTCATGGGAGAAGGATGCCGGGTTCCGCTAAAGCCACTGCAAATGCTCTTCTCTCCCGTCAGGCCCGTTACCCGGCCCTCCCCTCACCCGGGCCGGACCTCTGTGCCCGGGGCCTGCCGGGACTGCGGGCCTGAAGCTGGCCCCACGCGGCCCCTGCCCTCGGGGAGCTCTCTGCCTGGGGGAGTCACACCAGCGCGGGCAGGTGGGCCGATGGAAAGTCAAGGAGGCCTTCCCAGATGGTATGTGACCAGAGGCTCCCGAAGCTCAGGGGCTGTGCCCCCAAAGCAGGATGCGGGCATTCTGGGGGGAAGAACAGGCCACATAAACCAAGGCCAACGGTGTGGGGGAAGCGAGGGGGAGCGGGCTGGAGGAACGGGAGGTTGGGCCTGGAGACGCCAGTGGAGCCCAACCAGCGATCCGGTTCGTGGGGGAGCGAGATCTGCAGAGGCAGACCTGGCAGACGGGGAGTACTCAGAGGCCTGGAGACAGCCCAGCAGCAGGAAGCCGGGACGTGCCGAGGATGGCCTCAGGAAGCAGCCCCGGAGGCCCTTGGCTGCTAAGCTCCTCACAGGGCGAAGGGCATCTCAGACATCGGGGCACAGGAGAATCCCATGCGCCCCTGGGCTGCAATTCTTACTGGCCCCCTAGAGGGTCCTATGTCCAGTCCTGATGTGACCGGGACACTTGGAGAGTCCGTCCTGCTGTCTCACCCGTGGGCAGAGGCCTCCGTCAGGCCTGGGGTCTCCCCTGCACCCCTAGCTTCTGCTCCTTCTAGTGCTGGCCAGCCTGGTTCTCCCTTGCCACCCCATCCAGCGGCTCCCAGATGCCCTGCCCAATGGCAAGCCTGGGGGAGGCCCCCTTTGGTCAGTGCTCCCCTCTGCTATGCCCTGCGAGTGGGGAGGGCCTGTGGTGCCGGGCCAGCGTCCAGAGCTGCCGCTGTCCTGGATGCACATCCCTCCCTCCTCCTGCCCTTCTGGCCCGGCCCCCAGATGGCCTGCCGGGCGTCCGAGTCCACACCTGCCCCCACATCCAGCTCTGAACACCAGCAACTGCGGCGTGGGCACGGTGGTTGATTTCCACGAGGCTCTGGGCTGCACGGTGGCTAGAAGCCTGAGTGCCGGAGTCAGACACGCCCGGGCGCCTCCCTACGTCTCGGTTTTCTCATCTGTAAAATGGGAAATGGTCAGACCTCCAGCACCGACTTCCAGTGTGTTCTAGGTCCCTAGGGTTTCGTCTTTTCCAGAATGGCCGGGAAGTGAAAGGACACAACAGGTGACCTTTGAGCAGCATCGCGCCTCTGAGGGTCACCCACGTGGTTCTGCGTCAAGTCGGTCCTTTTTCACTGCTGAGGGGTGACCCCTTGCACGCCTTGCATGCACGGACCACCTTTGACCCTTTCCTTGCTCAGGGACATGTGGGTCACTTCCAGGTTGAGGCGATGGTGGACAGACCTGCTACCCACATTGGTGCGGACGTTTCCATGTGAACGTAAACTTTCATGATTGCTGGATCTCTTGGCAAAACTGATTTTCAGCTAGGGCGGGTTTTCTCACACTCTCCCCCTCTCCCCCATGCCTTCTAGTAGATCTGTAGTGGTTTCTCACTGTGGGTTTGCTGACAACACTTTCTTCTAGTGGGGAAAATACATGTCCCAGGAAATTGACCATTTGGGCCATTTTTTAAGCATATAATTTAGTGCAGCATCAAATAGTCAGCACATCGTGCAGCTGTGAGTTCTGTCCTTCTCCACGACTTTTGCATCATCTTGAACTTCACCAGTGAAACAGAAACTTCCTATTCCCACCTTCCCACCACCCCAGCCCCTGGTAACCTTGCTCCTACTTTCCATCTCTATAAATGTGCCCGTTCTAGGTACTTCACATAAATAAAATCCTACGGCATTTGTCCTTTAGCGTCTGGTTTATGCCCATAGTGTCTTTAAGGTTCATCCATGTGGAAGCAGATGTCAGGACGTCATACCTCTTTATGGCTGAATAACAGTCCGTGGTGTGTATAGACCACATTTTGTAATCCATCTATTGGCCAACAACTGAGTTACTCCCACCTTCTGGCTATTGTGAAAAACTCCCGTGAGGACTTGGGTATGCAAATATCTGTTTGGGTTCCCTGCTTTCCATTCTCCCAGGTAACTCACTGTGGTTGGTGTTTGTTTTTTTAATTTCTTATTTATTTATTTGAGGGGGGGGGAGCGTGAGCACAGGGGAGAGGAACACAGGGAGAGGGAGAAGCAGACTCCCCGCTGAGCAACAGGGAGCCGGATGCGGGGCTTGATCCTGGGACTCCAGGATCGTGACCTGAGCCAAAGACAGTCGCCCAACCAACTGAGCCACCCAGGCGCTCACTGTGGCTTTTATTTGCAATTCTCTGTGGCTAACGACGGGCCTGTCTGTGATGTCTGTATCTCCTTTGGTGAAATACGTCTTGAAATATTTCATTTTTTCATACGGGTTGTTTGTTTTCTTATGGTTGACTAGTGAGGGTTATTTCTAGAGTAGGGACACCATCCTTTGTAGGACATACGATTTACAAATGTTTTCTGCCCGTGTGTATCTCATCTTTATTTGCTTAGCTGAGTCTTTCTTGAAGCAAAGGTTTTTTTTTTTTTAATTTGATGAAGTCCCCTCTGTGATTTTTTTTTCTCCTATTAATTGTGTGTTTGGCATCATAGCTAACATTCCGCCTAATCTGTGGTCACAAACATTTTCTTCCAAAAGAGTCATTGTTTTATTTTTTTTTTGAAAGATTTTATTTATTTATTTGACAGAGAGAGATCACAAGTAGGCAGAGAGGCAGGCAGAGGGAGAGGAGGAAGCAGGCTCCCTGATGAGCAGAGAGCCCGATGCGGGGCTCAATCCCAGGACCCTGAGATCATGACCTGAGCCGAAGGCAGAGGCTTAACCCCCTGAGCCCCCCAGGCGCCCCTTCTACTTATTTCTTGACTGGATTGTTTTTTGGGTGTCGAGTGAAAATATGGGACACATCACGACTTCGCATGTCATCCGTAAGCAGGGGCCATGCTAATCTTCTCTGCGTCATTCCGATTTTAGTTTACATGCTGCTGAAACAAGCGCTATATTTAATGTAATTATTAGCATGTCTGGATTTTGGTCTACCGTTGTATTGTTATTTTCTATTTGTCTTTTTTTCTTAACCTACGTTTGTCTTGCTGTGCCCTTAAAAAATTATCCGAAAACCTCTCGGTGTTCCGTTGTAATTTATCAATTGGGTTTTTTGACTATGTTGTTTTGTGTGTGCACTTTTTTAGTGGATTGTGTAGGGGCTAATGAGTATATCTCTATGTTCATTTCACAGTCTATGTCACATCAATATTTTGCCCCTTCGAGTAGGACATAGATCCTCACCTGACCCCAATGCCTTTATATTGTAGTTGCTGCGTGTATCAGACCCAAATACATTGAAAATCCCACTAGACAAGGCAATGGTTTTTTTCTTTCAACTATCATGCATATTTCTTAAAAACTAAAAGGAAAATAATGGTCTTTTTGCCTAGATATTTGCAATCCGTGTTGCTTTTCCATCATTCCCGACATTCTGAATTTCCCTCTTGCTTCATGTTCCTCTTGCCTAATAACTTCTCTCAAGGAGTTCCACTCATCACAGACTCTTTCTTTTTCTTCACCTGAGAAAGTCTTTCTCCTTCTTGAAGGGTTTTTTTGTGGAATTGACAGCTTTTTCTTTCAATGCATTAAAAATGTCATTCCACTCCCGGCTGGCCTCCATGGTTTCCACGGAGAAATCTGCTGTCATTCTTTTTTTCCCCTTCTGTAGTTTTGGATAAGGGAGGTTTCTTTCTCACCGCTCTCAAGATTGCTCTCTTTGTGTTCAATGGTTGGCACTTTGTGATGTGTCTTGTGAGGATTTCTTCAAGTGTAAGCTGTTTGAGGTTCACTCAGCTTCTGGAATCCATAGGCAGATTTGTGTCTTCTGCCAGATTTGGGGAGTTTTCAGTCATTTTTCCTTTGACTACTTTTTATGCTCTGCCCCTCTGGCTTCTCCTTCTGGGAATCCAGCCAGAGTCATGAAGGTTAGATCTTGCGTTAGAATCTCATGGTTCCCTGACAGTCTGTTCCTTGTTTGTGGGTTTTTGTTTTTGTTTTTTTCCTTCAGTCTACTTTCTCTCCATTGTTCAGGGTGGGTGATATCATATGTTCTATCTTCCAATTCATCCTTCTTTCATCTCTATATTCTGCTCTTGAGTCTGAGCCCATCCACTTAGTTTTTAACTTCAGTTCTTGTATTTTTCAGTTCTGAAATCTCCACTTATTTCTTTTTTATATCCTCTCTTTCTTTGCTGAGACTTTCTATTTCTTCACTTGTTTTGAGTGTGTCTGCAACTACTCACTAAAGCCTTTTTATGGTAACTCCTTTAAAATCTTCGTCACATCATTGGGTGACCTCTATCATTTCAATGTCGACATCTATTAATTGTCTTTTTTTCATTCTGATTAAGATCTCCCTGGCTCTAAGTATGACCGCTGTTTTGTTGTGGGGTTTTTTTGTTTTGTTTTGTTCTTTGTTTGTTTCTTTTTAATTGAAACCTAGTCATTTTGGGTATTATGTTATGAGGCTCTGGGTCTTATTTGAACCTCTTTGAGCTGGATTCCTCTGGCTTTGCTCCACAAGGGGATAGGATGAAGGGTACTATTTCCTTGTTGCTGCCAAGTGAAGAAACAGTCCAGACCCCACCTGAGGGGGGCTGCCCCTTGTTAGTGTCAGGGGTCAGACTCCCAGCACCCCAGTGGGCTTCCATCGATGCCTCTCTGGCTGGAAGAGGTAGGAGTGCCTTGGTCCTGCTCCCCACTTGGCATCCGCACACACTGCACCAATGAGGGGAGGGAGTCACCAGCCAGCAGGAATGTAATTCCTGGCCCCCTAATTGTCCTTCTCTGATAAAAACCCAGCTAAGTGTGTGGAGGTGAGGTGCCACAGTACAGCCTGGTGAGGGGAGAAGTTTGCTCCCTAATTGGCCTTTTGCTGGCCAGGGCAGGGTGGTGCCACCATGGTGTTGGTGGTGTTGGGTTACGGAAGAGTCATTACTGTCTAAAAGTTTCCTGTCTTGCTAAGCTGTCCCTTTTCTGGTCCTTTGGCTCAAGACAGCAGGTTTTTGTTGGGCTTTTGTGTCCGTGCCCACCATTCATTTCCAGGTTGCTGGCTTTTCAACTATAATATAGGAGGCCGATGGAAAACGTGGGGAACTCACCCCCACGGCTTTCTTTGGGTCCTGAGATCCCCAGCAGCCTTCTTCTCTCTGCTTTTTGGAGTCTTCTTATGTTTTCGGTAAAATGGTCAGGGTTCTTGGTCACATTTAGCTGGAGGAATATGGAGAAGAACATCTCCACTCCATCTTCCCAGAAACGGAAGTTACTTAAATTGGATAAATATCACCCTGGGTTCTCCAAAAATGTTGCTGGTTGAGCTTGAACTGGGAAAGGGTATACCCTGAGTCTGCTTTAGACAGATATATGTGTAGATATGGTTAGGACTTAACCAACATCCCGATGCCTGCCTGTCGTAGTTAATCAGTAGTGGATGGAAGGATGAAAGGAATACAGGAAAAGTCATCAGGAGGCCAGTACACAGTCCAGGCAAGACATCACAGCATCAGTGATGGCCATAATACAAAACGCAATTACTGGGTTCTTCTACTTTGCCAGGTAAACATTTCTGCCACACGATCTCATTCAATCCACAAACGAGATATGTCCATTTGAGAGAGGAGGAAAATATGGGCAGAGAGACATGGTACTGAGCTGAGATTCAAGCCCAGAGACCCCTGGTTCATGGACCCAAGATGCCCCCATTGTTCTCTCCCACTCGGTTGTCCAACTGTGAGAAGGAATCTGAACGACAAAGAGATGACCAAGCCAGAACATCCTGCTGATGATCAGAGGTTTTCCTGCCCCAGGAAATGTTGGTTGAGCACATTTCAGACTCTTCTCCTTGAGATGGAAACCCAGGCTGTGCTGTATTTGTGTATTCAACAAATATCGATCAAGAGCTCGCTCTATGCTGAGCTCTATGCCAGGGGCTGAGGGTACACGACCAATGTGATCTCTACCCTAGGGACATCAGAGGGTCTGAAATCACCCTCCCTCACCCCGAGCCCCCCCTGTTGTAAGCAGAAGGGGCAGAACAACTCTCTGGTGCCCTGCCCCCCACTCAGCCAGCCCTTCGGTTCCGAAGATGCTATGAGTAGCAACAAATATCAGTGGTGGGCATCCGGACCACAGGAAGGGGAGCAAGCTGGAGGAAATGACCCCAAGGTTTGAGGGATGCTCAGCACTGGCTGTAGCTTGGGGTCAGAAGAGAGAAAGCCCACGCTCCCAACTCACTACGCCCAGTCTGTGCATTTGTGAGGTAGATTCATGGCATCTGCAGAAACTCAGCGGCCAACCAAGCCAGGCATCTGGGTTTCCTGGGGGTCCTCAGGCCTGCCTGCAGCCCTCCTCTAACTTAGTGTCCCCAACCATTGATAAATAAGTGCATACATGCCTCCTTCTTTTTCTCTCCTCCGTTCTCCTCAGTTCAGTGAAGATGGGAGGCAGTACTTCCTCTAATATCTGGGGCTCGGGAATCTTCATTTCATCACCAGGGAGTGAGCATCCTATCCTGTGCTAATCCCACACTCACCATGTGTGTTGACATCTGGGTGCCGAGGCCCGGCCCCCCCACAGTAGCACACATTGCCAGCCTGCCTTGTATGTGGCACTGCTAGCCCGCGCTGGGTCCCCATTCTGGCACTGGAGATGGGGATGGGTCCGCCACGTGCCGCCCGCGTGGGAGGCTGGTTGCCATGGTGATGGTGCTCCACCTGCACTGCCATCCCGCACTGGGGCCACTTGGACCGACCTGTATGCGAGTCCTCTCCGCTGGCCTAGAACCCCCACCCCCCGCAGCATGGAGAAGGGTTCTGGGAAGGATCTCTGCACACTGTCACGGGCCACACGGTCACCAAGAGGATTGTGATGGTGGCTTGCTCCAAAAAGCCACCGTAGAGCCAAGATTCACTGTCCCCACCTACCACGAGGGGCTCCAAACTGTCCCAACGTCCTTCTGCATAGACCTCACCAGCGTTCCAACTACATAGGTGTTGCTATGACTATGGTTTTGGGTCTCTTCGCCCCTCCGGAAGGTATGTTCTGTAAGGGCAGAGCTCCCCTCCCATCACGTTCTCCAGAATCCCCCCAGCTGCGTACCACCCCGGAGACAGCTGGGGTTGGCCAACTGCCCTTTGCTGAACATAAGGATGAACACACATTCTATGACATTGACTTCATTCCTGGTGCCGTGACAGCCGCGGGTACGCCAGGAGCTGCTTAATAATGACTCACCAAGAGATTAAGTTAATCAGCCCGAGAGTTGGGGTGACAGGTTTTGAGGATATGGTCGTGCCAGTAAGTAAGGAAGTGGCTCCAAAAGCAAAATGGTAGGTAGGCTGTGTCACGTGTAGATACGTGGGAGAGGGAGCCCCTGCTCCCAGGGCGGCCACTGCCCCTGCATCCCCAAGGTGGCACGTGCTGTGACTGCCTGGGAAGGCACGCGGACACCTTGGGGACAGCGGGGCCCCAAGGAGGCGGTGGGACGGGGTGAGAAGGGCTCTTCACCTCTGCAGCCTTCTTTCCAAAAACCACAACCCCAGACTCACCAGGAGAAAGCAACGGGCAATGCCAGACTGTGGAACATTCTGGAAGGTGCCTCCCCAGGGCTTCTCCAGCTGTCCTGGGCCCCGAGGGAGAGGAACAGGTGGACCCACTGTCACAGATGAGAGGAGACAACCGCAGAACACACGTGGCCTCCGGGTCCAACCCTCAGCGAAGCCCACGCACAGTCTGTGCCAAGGGAGACTTCTAGCTGTCCCCGCACCTTGGCAATGCGAGGCCGTAGGATGGGGATCTGGGAGAAGGGTCTACGGGGCAACTCCCTGTGTTACCTGCAGCTTTTCTGTGAATCTAAAGGCAATGCAAAATAAGGAGTCCGTTTAAAAAAACATGGGGCATGACCTTCACGGCGCCCAGAGAGAGCAGCGGGGGCTTTGGCTCGCTCGGTGAGACAGCACTCCACCCCGGGGGCAGATCTCCATCCTTCTCCAAATCTTCGAATCTTTGTTTGCTGCAGGTGGCACTGAGGCCCTGGACGGCCCCGGGCACAGGTGCGGCCCGAGGAAAGCCGGGCCCCTGGGTGACCCGCAGGGCTGCCGCTCCCTCTGCAGTGCTGTCCCAGCCCTGCAAACTCGGGGGGAGGGGGGCACCTCAGTCATGCACGGGGTCCACTCCCTGCTCCACTTACTGACCCATATCTTGACCAGGGTCCCCACACCCCCCGGCTTCTGTGGACCCCCGGGTGTTGTGTGCAGAACTTTGGGAGCATGGAAACGAGTCAGAGGAGCCTCATGGTGAAGCCCATGGGTGTTGGCTGATCCTGACTCCTGAAATATGCGTCCCCTTTGCCTGTGTTTTCTTGTCTGTGTGTAAGGTGGGTCAGTAACAGCACCCCGGGCAGCAGGGGTTGGGGGTCCAAGGGGGTTGGATGCAGGGGTCTAGGGCCAGCGCAGGCCAGGATGTGATCATCCGGAGACAGCACGGCCTCAACAGGCGTGTTCCCTCCCTCCATGGAAGCCTGAGGCTGCGGTGGTCTTTCACTTGATCTTAGCCAAAGGGCCGAGAAGCAATTGCCGTGGTCTTTCAGGGAAAGGGATGGAGTGGACATACTGAGGGATATTTAGGAAGCAGAACCCAAAGGAGTTGGCGGCCAACTGGATGTGGGGAGTGAGGTGGTGGGGGCCAAGGGTATGACACCAGTTCCTAATCAGGCCATTTGGGAGATGGGGGTGCCTGTGCCCAGGGCGGGGAGCCCCACGGGCCTGCCCTTCATCTGCCACTTCTCAGGTGGCATGGCCATGATGAGATGTCATGTCATGATGTCAGGCCCACATCATCAGCTCACGCCCCCCGGCTGTGGCCCGAGCCCCTCTGCTTCATCTGTCTATGCAAACACCATCTCCATGGTCCGCCAGAACCCCGACGTGTAGCTTCCTATCATTTCCCCTTCACAGCGGAGGAAACCAAGGCTCAGAGGGGTTTGGCAACTAGCTGGAGGCCACACAACAAGGGGACAGTTAGGTGTGATGCTGAAACGCATAGCCTCTGATCATCGGTCTGCTTCTCGACGGCCGATGTCCAGGGGCCTCTGTTCTGAACCCTCCCTGACCTCCTCCCTGAGCGGCATGGCGCATGCGCGTGCGTGTGACAGAGTAACTTACTTTCTGGTGTCTTGTTAGTGGCTCGTAAGTTAGCTAAGCCACTGCTCTTGTCTCCGTGGGTACCTTTCCAATTCTGCATCCCACTGAGTCCTACCCCCCCACACACCCATCTCTCCCGTTAGATCAATTGGGGTTAATACCGGCTTTGAGAGCCAGAAGCCCAAAGTTACACCCAGCGAACAAGTCTGAGGGAGGGAGCCAGGGCTGGGCGCGCGGGGGCCCTTCTGTCCTGCAGAAGGAGAGCGGAGGCCACGCGAGGCTTCTACCCAGGTCCAACGCGATGCATCAACCCCCAAAGAAATCTGGTTACCCACGAAGCAGTCACTCCCCGTGCTCCCTCCCCCCAGCCCCTCGGAACCACTCATCTGTTTTCTGGGTCTGTGGATTTGCCACCTGGAGGGATTTTGTATCAGTGAAACAGTACAACATCCGATCTTCTGCCTGTCTCTTGGGTTCAGCACAGAAGCCTCTAAACCCATTCATGTTGTAACGGGTGTCGGTCCTCCCTTTTCACGGCCAAGTCATAGCCCACGTGTGGACACACCACCTTTTATGGATCGTGAATCGCTTGGTGGACATTGTGGTGGAGTCCTCTTTTTGGCTGTTGGGAGTAGGGCTTCTCTAAGCATTTTCGTACAATTCCTGGAACACCTGTTTTCGGCTCTCTTGGGTGCATAACCAAGAGTGGAACTGCTGGTCATGGGGTAATTCCGCGCTTAACTTTTTCGGGAACCACCAAACTGTTTTTCCACAGGGGCTGCTCCATTTCACATCCCCGCTAGCAATGTACGAGGTGCTCCAATTTCTCCGCATCCTTCCCAACACTGGTTATTTTCCCTTTTTTTTTTTTTTTTTTCTAAATAGCCTCCCTCCTGGGTATGAAGTGATAGTCTCATTGCCTCTTTTATATTCTTGATGGCTAAGGGTGTTGAGCCTCTTTTTGTGGGCTTCTTGGCCATTTCTAGACGGTGTTTGGAGATACAAAGGTCTATTGTGTCTCATTAAGGTCTTAAGCATGAAGGTCTGTTCACGTCTTTCGCCTGTTTTTAATTTGGGTTGCTTGTCTTTGGGTTGCTAAGTTACAAGGGTTCTTCGTATATTTTGGATACAAGACTCTTACCAAGTAGATGATTTGCAAATGTTTTCCCCCATTCTTTTGGGCTGTCTTTTCACTTTCTTGATGGTGTCCTTTGACGCACAAAGGTTTTTAATTTTGATGAAGTCAAACTTACCTATTTTTTGTTGTTGCTTATGTTTTACCTTAATATCTAAAAGTTCGTGGCCAAATCCAAGGTCACGCAGATTTAATTCCATGTTTTCTTCTAGGAGTTTTATAGTTTTATCTTTTACCTTTAGGTCTTTGATCCGCTTGGAGTTCATTTTTGTATACGGTGTGAGGAAGGGGTCCGACCGAGTTTGTTCTTTTGCTCATGGCTATCTGGTTATCCCAGCACCATTTGCTGAAAAGACTGTTCTTTTTAACCTCTTTTTAACTCGATTGCCTCTTTAAAGACCCTATCTTCAAATACAGTCACATTCTAAAGTTAATGAGGGTCACAACGTATGACTTTATGTATTGGGAGGGGGCACAGAATCCACCCCATAACATGACCCTCGTTTTTCCCCCTAATCCTTTTAACATGGTGGTATGACATTCACTGATCTTCATATGTTGAACCGCTCTTCCGTCCCTGGAATAAATCCTATTTGTTGTGTAATCCTCTTCATCTACTGCTTGCTAGTCTTCGGCGGAGGATTTCGGTGCCTGCATCCACAAGGGGCGTTGGTCTGGCTGTGGCACCAGGGTCATGATGGTCTCATGTGTTCCCCCTTCTCTATGTTTGGAGGGGCTGAGAAGCACTGGTGTTCCTTCTTCCTTAAACGTTTGCAGGAATCCGCCAATGAGGCCATGTGGCCCTGGGCTTTCCTCTGTTGCAAGTTTTTGAACACCTGTTCCATTTGTTTACCTATTTTACATTTATTCGGGTTTTGTGTTTCTTCTCAGTTTCGGCAGCATGCGAATGCGAATTCCTAAGGGTCCGTCCGCCTCCTCTAGGTTATTGAGTTTGTCGCCCACCATTGCTCCGAGGGCTCTGCTGGAGCCCCATTTACTTCTGTAAGGGCAGCAGGAACCTGCCGGTATGAGCTTCTCTCTTGTTTCCCAGGCCAATCTACCTAAAGGCTGGTCGGTTTTGTGGACTTTTTTTTTTAAAGATTTTATTTCATTTGAGAGAGACACGCAGAGAGAGACAGAGAGACAGAGAGAGAAGGAGCGTGGCAGGGAGACGGAGAAGCAGACTCCCCACTGAGCAGGGAGCTTAACAGACACAGGGCTTGATCCCAGGACCCTGAGATCACGACCTGAGCTAAAGGCAGACAGTCGACTGACCGAGCCACCCAGGTGTCCCTGGAAGTTTTGTTTGTTTTTAAACATCCTTTAGTTTAGCTGGTCCTCTCTGTTGCTTTTCTAGTTCTTTCAGGTGGGAGTTCAGGTGATTGATCTGAGATGTTTCCTATTTCTTTTTTTTTTTTTTTTAAGATTTTATTTATTTATTTGCAAGAGAAAAATGAGAGAGAGAGAACACGAGTTGGGGGGTGGGCAGAGGGAGAGGGAGAAGCAGATTCCCTGATGAGCAGGGACCCTGATGTGGGGCTCGATCCCAGGACCCCGGGATCACGACCTGAGCTGAAGGCAGACGCCCAACAACTGAGCCCCCGGGCACCGCTGAAGAAAGATGCTTAACGCACTGAGCCACCCAGGTGCCCTCCTCTTTTTTTTTTTTTTTTATTTAGATACGGTATAGCTATGAATTTCTCCCTAGGTGCTGCCTCTGCAGAACCCCATATGTTTGGCACATTTGGATTCCTTTTTCACGTGTTTAGTAATTTCTAGCATCCCTTGTGAGTCCTCCTCTGACCCACCCCTTTGTTTCAGTGCATGTCGTCTAATTTCCCCCTATTCGTGAGCTCTCAAATTTTCTTTCCGTTACTGATTTCTCACTTCATTTGATTGTGGTCAGAGGAAATAATCCGCATCGTCTTCATGTTTTTAATGAGTTACTGAGACCCGTTCTGTGGCTTCACGTGGGGTCTGTCCCAGCGGACGTCCCACGTGACCTTGAGAAGGATGTGTGCCCTGCTGCTGTGGGGGTGAGGTCTGGGCTACAGCGTCATTCAGGTCTCCCGTTGCCTTGCCGATCATGTCTACTTGTTCCATCCGTTACTGAAAGGGAAGCGCTCAAGTCTGCAAGTATTACTGCTGAACTGTTATTTTTCCCTTCAATTCTGTTAGCTCTTGCTTCATACTGCCCCGTGTTTGGGGGCTCTGTCGTTATGTGCATACATGTTAATTGTTGTTGTGTGTTCCTGACACGTTAGACCCTTCATCATGTCTTGTTTTTTTTTTTTT
>CM053615.1:75276984-75309288 GCA_028646535.1 Procyon lotor
CGGGACCATTTCTTTTCACCACACCCCGCCCCGTGTGCAGGCTGTACTTTCTTGCTTCTTTGCATGCCTCACGATTTGTTGTTGTTGTTGTTGTTGAATATTGGACATTGTGAATATTATCATGTGGCAACTCTGGAGAAGAGATTGTCTCCCGTCTCTGGGGTTGGCTGATTTTGTTGCTGCTGTTGCTCAATGTTTCTGAGCTTATTTTGTAAATCCAGCATTCTGTGTTGTGTGGGGCCAGTAAAGTATCCGTTTGATTGGCTTAATAGTCAGCTATTCAATAGAATAGAAATTCAATAGAAATTTCTTTAAATGGGGGCGCTTGGGTGGCTCAGGGGGTTAGAGCCTCTGCCTTCAGCTCAGGTCATGATCTCAGGGTCCTGGGATCGAGCCCCACATCGGGCTCTCTGCTCAGCAGGGAGCCTGCTTCCTCCTCTCTCTCTGCCTGCCTCTCTGCCTACTTGTGATCTCTCTCTCTCTCTGTCAAATAAATAAAATAAAATATTTAAAAAAAAATTTCCTTAAATGCCGAGATTAAGCTGCCCTCTTCTGGATTATTTTCCCAGTTTATATAAACCTTTGACTCATTTCCAGAGCTCAGATAAAGTTTATTCTGACATCTTTTGCCAGTTGTGTTTGATGTTTCTGTGCAGTTACGGGCCCGTTCTGTGCTCTGCCATTTTTGCTGACTTCATCTCAGCCCGTTGCTGGTCAGATCTCTCTGTCTTTGATGTGTTTTATTCCTCTTTGATACGTTTAGTGGTGCACCTACTCTTGTTTATTCTACTTGTGACTTGTGTTTGAATCCAAGGATTCATTTCTCCTATCTATTTTGGTAAAAGTTTCATTTCTTATCTGTACAAAGATTTCTTCTTCCCTTTAGTTTTAAATTTGGTCTGTCTGGAGTTCCTATGAGAAAGATGACATAATGGGGCACCTGGGTGGCTCAGTCATTAAGCGTCTGCCTTTAGCTCAGGCCATGATACTGGAGTTCTGGGATCGAGCCCCGCATCAGGCTCCCTGCTCTGCAGTGAGTCTGCCTCCCCCTCTGACCCTCCCCCTTCTCATGCTCTCTCTCTCTCTCAAATAAATAAAATCTTAAAAAAAAAAAAAGGAAGAAAGATGACATAACACCATTTTCCTGTTTCTTAACCGGATTTTCCAATTTTTTAATTTTCCATCTCTTTGCTCCTCTAAACTCCATTCTGGTTGATTTCCTCAGATGTATCTTTTAGGAACTAATTCTGCCTTGAACATTGTCTAAGCCATGAGGTATCCCTTCCTCTGAGTTTCAAATTTCCCTGTAGTCTCTATCTCTGATTTCTAGAACTTCCAAGATTTTTTTTTCATTTCAAATTTGTGTTAGTCTTTTTTTCTTTAAGATTTTGTTTATTCATTTGAGAGAGAGGGAGAGAGCACAAGGGGGGGCGGTCAGAGGGAGGAGCAGACTCCCCATTGAGCTGGGAGCCCGATGTGGGGCTCCATCCTGGGACTCTGGGATCATGACCTGAGCCGAAGGCAGAGGCTTTAACCCACTGAGCCACCCAGGCGCCCCCCACTGTTAGTCTTTAAGACAAAATTATTTATTGTATATCATCAATCACTCTGAACATACTTGTAATCTAGGGGCTCCTTCTCAGAGACGGGGGATATAAGGAGGGAATACAGACGGGGCCGTGATGTCCCAGGACATCAATGCACATAGCTTCCCCATGGGTCGTCAAACCAAGAGGCTGGCACCTCCACCTTCTAACATCAGGAGCACCTAAACTTTGAGCAAGGAGTCTAGGGGCCCGGAGACCAGAGCACGTCCCAGGCCGGTCCCCCCTCCCATTATATCACAATGATCATTTCCTCAAACAAAACTCAAGCTTAGGTACATAGTTATACCTGTTTGGTATGGAAGAAGGAAATGATCACTGAGAAAAGGAAAGTGAAATCACTCACAGTCCTGGTTCCCACTGGGGGCTGCCATGACCCCACTGGCCGGCCAGCTCCTGGCTCCTTTCCCGGCTTGAGTTTTCTCCACCGCACCAAGCACCGTGAGGCACACGGCATTATTTACTTATTTAGGACCTTCTGTGCAACCCCAGGAGCATGTCAGTTCCACCGTCTTTGTCTTTTTCCGTGTTGGATTTGCCTCCCGGAAGTGGGACGTAGGGTGCCAGGCCCTCCCCCAGTCCCAATGCAGCAGACAAATGAATGGATGGTGACACTGTCTTATGAATGTGTCCTTATGCCCATTTTACAGAGAAGCCGACCGAGACTCTGGGGGCCACCCCCTGTCTCCCTGCCCTGCTTCCTGCTGGCCGCCCATCTGTGACGGCACTTCTGTGGCCGCAGCCCACTCCCTCTGTCCCTCTAAGCTCCCAGATCACACCCAAGACCTCTGCCCTGGGGCCGTTAAGGACATTACTACTGCTTTTATGCAAATGATCTTCCACTTGGGGCCAGGGAAAATGGGGAAGTGAGAAAGCTCACCTCCAAGCTCCATCCCCCGATGGGGGCTCCCCACACTTCTCTAAGAGAACCCTTGGTTAGTGACCATGGGCATCCGTGTCCTCAAATACGCACCTTATCTCTCCCACCAAAACGCAGGCTCCTAGAAGGCACCTTGCAGGTGAAATGCGAACCTTCATCCGGGTTCAAATCGTGGCTCCGGCTAGGAATGCAGCCTCACTCTGCTGCCACATTCATCTGTAACACGGGCAGGAGCCCCATACCTCATGGGATCGTCTGGGGATTCGGTAGAGTCGTGTACGGAAGCCCCTGACACCGTGCGGGGCCCGCAATCACTGGCCAATAAATGACTGGGGAATTAGAAACCTCTGCTTTTCACACCCGGAGCTCTCTGCAACCCAGTCTTTGTTCGCAGAGACAGAAACTCCTTTTTTTTTTTTTTTTTTTAAAGTTGTTCTGAGGGCTGATCAGTCTCCTGGGAAGGACTCACAATAACGGAACTTTTAAGAGACTTGTGGAATGAACTATAAATGTGGTAATACAGACCGCTCGGTGCCTCCAGGGGCATGGTGGAGAAAGACTGTGTGCAAGGGGTTGAGGCGTTGGGGACCCACGGCCCTGCTCTGGCCTGAACGTGGGTTTAAGGCCAAGGGCAAACTTTAAGGCCATGGTTTTAAGGCCCCCGCCGGGCAGCTGCCTTAGCCGCAGGAGGTCGGGCTGCACTGAAGTTTGCAGACAGAGGCTGGAGGACAGGACAGGGGTGTGGAGGAAAAATTCTCGCTCATTCCCACTAGACCCCTTGTGGGCCCTGGGGATGGAGACTTGCTGTCACAGGGCTGCTTCCGTGGAGTGGGGTCAGCCAGTCAACACAGCCTGTAAGTAGGAGACGGAGGTGGAGAGGGGCGCCCTGACCAAGGGAGGGGGCCACAGGCCGTGCCTCTGGCACGCACCCCTTCCCCCCGCCCGCAGCGCGAGACTCGGGTCCTATTTTTGCACTCCTCTGACAGTGCAGGACAGAGGAGGAAACCAGCCTTGGGGAGATTAAGGGACTCCATTCCGGGCCCTCAGCAGTCCCCAGAGGCCCAACCTCAGTGGTGTTGAAACTCCAGGAGCCTGGGCTGGTGGAGGGAAGGGCATCGGTGCCCCCCTGAGTTTCTTCCCAAGGCAGCCCTGCCTCTCAGGAGGAGCCCCCACTCGGGGCCTGACGTGAGTTAGCCCTGTGAGTTAGCCCCGGGGGGCTGAGATGCCCGAAGACCAGTCTCTGTCACATTCCTCTTGTAGGTTCTGCTTCCTAGAGACTCCCAGCCTCGCAGAAGGTCACCCCACTGAGCTACCCGGGCAACACGCGTGGCAAGCATGACTAGCGGGCACGAGGAAGGGAAAGGTGGGGACCTAGGTCCTTCCATCCAAGCCACAGTCCCCAGGGAGAGCCGAGGTTCCCTGGCATTCCTCATGGGGATTCTTGTGGGGTCAGCAAAGCCCATGGAGAATCACTTCGTCCCTGGGCACTCCACTGGTGACCTTGACGGCCTGGCCGGTCAGGGGCAGCCTCTGTGGACTCCAGCCAGACTCTGGAAGGCCAAGGCCAGGTGGAGAGGCTCTTTGCTTTGGCCTGAGGAGTGAGGTGGGGGTCATCCTGATGGCGAGTGCCTAGGATGTCCTACAGGATGAGACCCAGATGGCAGGAAAGGAATGTAGCCTTGGAGACTAGCACAGTAGTCTGTAAACCCAAGGTACCAACTCGGGGCACCGGGAGGGGTGCCCCCAGGACCCTGGGTCTGAGGTGTCGGCCCGCAGATTTTCACCATCCACTCCTCGACCTTCTCCCACTTGGTAAACTAGAAAGGCAGGGTCCTTCCTTCGCCAGCACCTTGCTCCAGAGTATCTCCTGGGGTGTGTAAGGGGTCCTGTGCTCCCAGCAAAGGGGCAGCCTGGAGGGTCGGGGAACGTTTCAGCCTCTCCTGCAAACTGTTTCCCAGGCCTGGGGGGCTTATGGCATCTCAGCTCTCTCCCACTCACTGACTCTGACCCAGGGCAGGTCACTGCTCGCCACAGAGGCTCAGTTCCCTCCTGGGACCACGGAGGGGCTCATGGGCCCCTTGGAGCCCGCACTCACTGTAGCACTACTAAAATGTGTGCCTTTCCGGCGGCAGAACTCTTGCTCACCCTGAAGGTAAACCGTGACCCCAGCGGCTTGGGATGGGTCCAGACCACACAGGGAAACTCGACCTTCCAGTTGGCAGGTTCAGCCAGCACAGGGGAAGACTTGCTTTGTTTTAGACGTTTTTATAGGGGTCTAACCTACACAGCATGCGTCCAGCTTACATTACCCAAAACAAGATCCGAAACGTGAGCACGAGCTGAGCCTTTCAAAATACAGAGAGCCAAGGCTCCTTGTTTTCACCTTTGTGGCCCACGCCTGGAATCTCAGAATGGGGGGCCTTCACCTCATTCTAGCCCCTCCCTGGGCAGACGGGGAAACGGAGGCTGGCGGGCGAGATCTTTGGGCAGGGCTGGGCACAGCCCCCGCTCGTCGCCAGCTCCGGCGGCTTGGCGTCCTCCCCACCGCCGCGGAACTGGCTCGGCCCCGCGCGCCCCGGGGACGCGAGCCGGGTGGCGGGCGCAGGCGGAGGTGGGTAGATAGAGGGGGGCGCGGCCGAGCGCGGCTCCTCCCCGGGCGGGGCCGCCCCTTGCGCGCGCGCCGACGCCCCGCCCCCGCCCCCGCGCGCGCCCCCGCCGGGCTAATTAGGCGCGCGGTTTGTTTACAAACACGGGGCTCCGCAGGTGCGCGCCGCCCTAACGGTGCGCGGCCGGGGCTCGAGGGCGCCCCCAACCCCCGGGCTCCGGGGTCCCCGGGCGGGAGTGACGGCGGGCGGGCCGGTGCTGGCCGCGCTCCTGCCTTTTCCACGCCTCCCGCGGGCACCAGGAAATTCGCCCGGAGGCGCCGGGCCCCCTGCGCGGGAGGGCGGGCGGCAGGGACGGAGGGCGGGCCGCGCGGGCCCGGGCTGGGGGCGGCCGCCGGGGGTCCCCGCCCCGCCCCGCCCCGCCCCGCGCGCCCCCCGGGCCGGGCCCGCTCGCGGCCGGGTCGGCGGGGCGGGCAGCGGGCGGGGGCGCGCGGGGCGGGGCGCGGCGCCGGCGGGGCCGGGACATGTAGTCCGCGCGCCGCGGCCTCCCCTGGGCGGCCCCGGCGCGGGCCCGGCCGCGGACTACGACTCCCGCCAGGCGCCGCGGCGCAGCGCATGAGCCCTGCTCGGCTCCGGCGCGTCTATTATGCTGCCGGGGCCGGCGAGCCAAAGAGGAGCCGGCCGCGCGGGCCGGGAGGGACGGCCGCTGGAGCCGCAGAGGCCAAGTACGCCTTTCTCTTGCTTCCTTGTGCGCGCGGGGCGGCGGGCGGCGCGGGCGGCGGCGGGCCGGGCAGGCCGGGGAGCGCGGCCCAGTGCGCCCCGCGCGGGCCGCCGGCGCGTCCCGGGAGCCGGGCGCCCGGGCCGCCGCCGCCGCCTTTGTGCGCGGCCACGATGCAACAAAGCGCGGCGGCCGCCCGGGGTCGTGGCGGCGGGGGCGGCGGCGGCGGCGCGGGCTCCCTCCCCTTCGCCCTGGCCCGCGCCCGCCCGGCCGCCCGCGCCCCGGGCTGGGGGCGTCGCCGCTGCTGGGGCGCACAGCCCAGAGTTGGCACGGCCCGCGCGCCCCGCGCCAACCCGGCCTCCCGCGCCCTCCCTCGCGGAAGGGATTTTTTTCCCCCTTTCCTCTGCCCGCCATCTTTCGGAGGGGGGAACGAGGGAGGGCGCGGAGGGGAAGGTGCGCGGCAGCGTCCTGGGCCCGCCGTGCGCCCCGGCGCCACTTTCCCCGAGCCCGCCCGCCCTGGCTCCGGGCCCCTCGAGGCTCGCGCTGGGGGCCCGGCGCCGCCGCCGCCGCCGCCGGGACGGGGGGCGAGACCCGGCCTGGGCCCAACTCAGAGTGGCGCGGGGGCAGCCTCCTTCCAGAGTTAGGGGCCCGGCGCTGACTTTGAGCCCCTTCGAGTTGCTGGGTCGTTGCGGCCAGGCCAGGAGGAGACCCAGTTCCCGTTTTGAAATCAACCTGAAAAGCGCTTAATCCGGGCGAGGGCGACTTGGAGTGGGAGGAGCGGGGTGCCTCCCCTCCTTTCCCGTCGGGTGGGCACCGGGGTGACCATGTCACAAGCCCGTCGGGGAGGCATGCCCGCCTCACAGACCTCGAACGTCTCCACGGCCCCAGTGGGCTCCCCCCGTGAATAAAGCCGGGGGCCCCGAGGGGAGTTCTCTCTCCACCGGTTGCTCCTATGGGGGCAGGGCTGGCGTGGAGGCCTTCGCGGCCTCCTTTCCCTCGGGGCCCAGGGACAATTTTGGAAAGATGAAAGCCGGACACAGAATGGGATGGGGCGGGTTCGTCCTGTGAGTTCCCCCTGTTGGGCCCATTCCCTTAGTGTCCCGTGACCCTTCATTTTGGCTGAAAGCTTTCTGCCCGGACAGGGGGGAGCTGCTGCCCCTCCCTTGTTGGTTAACTTGGTTATGGGCTCAGTTAGCGGGGTGAGTATTGTGTATCTGTAGGCAGACTAACCGGCTGGAGGGACAGAAGGAAAGCGGGGGAAGGAATCGCCCTAGCTGGTCTTCATGCTCCCCAACCTCGCTGAGGAACGAGAAGGGAGTTTTGTTGCCGGGCCCCCCTTACTCTTTCCTTTAAGATGGGGGTTCTTCTCCTGGGCCCGTGGAGTGGCCCTGGGAGGGCCTCAGGTCTACAGAAAGTGGCCTGGCCTGGTGTTTTTGGATTTAAGGTGGTCAAGAAAAGATCTGAACCTGTGCGAAGGGGTCAGTCCTCTGAAGTTAAGGACCTTCTTCTCTCCTTCCAGGGGCCCTTTGCAGCGGCCCTGAATTGGCCTCTCATTTGCAAATAAAGCTCTGTGTTTGCTCTTTTCTGTCTTGAGGCCTTGATGTGTGCTGGTGGTTACAGATCAGGAAAGATAGGGCACACGCCGTTGTGGGGCGGGAGGGACAGCAGGGCTCTCTGGCCTCTCTGGAGGCCTGGTGGGAGGGGCATGCCTCTGCCCCCTGGGCATCTGTCCCCAGAGGCCTCTATCTAGTCCCAGCCCTGCCGTAGGGCGTCCAGAGAGGAGAGATTTATGATGCTTTCCCGGGGTGGGCATTCGGCACCGTCTTGATTTTTTTGTTTTGTTTTGGGGAAGTAGAGTAATTGATTTTCTCCAGCAGCAGCTCACGCGTGCTTTGGAGTGAGCTTTGCATAAAGGACGGGATTCGTAAACACACTCTGCTCCCGCCTTTGACTCACTGGCAGTCCTGGGCAGAAAGTGAAAGCGGGGGTGGGAGGGGGGTGGCGCGTGTGCCTCCCAGCCCGGCGCGCGCTGCTGCAGCCAGCGGCTCCTTCCTGTGCCCTCTTCCTGCAGGCTGGCGAGTTGCCAGACACCAGAGCCCTGTGCCAGCAAGTGGTGAGGTGCACGGCCACTTCCTGGTTCTGGGTGGTGGGAGCTTTCCTTGGGGCGCCCTGGCCCCCAGAGTGGAGTGGTTGGCACAGGACTAACAGGACCCTGCCTCCGGGCCCGGCCACGGTGTCTGGCTTTCTGTCCCCCCTGGTGGCCCTGTTCTCCTTGGGAGAGCAGCATCCCCTCCGTGGACCCGTGGGAAGCTGGGGTCAGGCCAGGAGTGGGGGCCCACCCGGACCCAAAGCCCACCAGGCGGCTGTTGCTGGGAACGTGCCTGAAGCCTCTCTGCAGGTCGTTGATTTGGGGGCCAGTTCAGGCGGCTGGCTCGGTAGTGTGGATGGGCAGGTAGCCCGGGGCTCCTGTTTGTCCTCCCCGGCTGACCTTTGAACTATACCCAGTGGGACCCCAAAGGCGGGCCCTGTGCCCCTTGCATCAGCAGGCCGGTAGCCAGTGGACGCGTTCTTTGTTTTGCAGGAAAGGTTAGCGCATCACAGGAGAGAGCAGCCCCCTGCTTGCTGCAGACTTGCGTTGGGGAATGTCCGGGGGGGGCCCCAGCAACTTGCATCTTCTTGGGAGCTCTCCTTCCCTCCTGTCTGAGGCTTTGCCCTTTTGTTTGGGCTAGAGAGACCGACAGGTGGCCAAGCAGCCCCGGGCTGCCTGGTGTGTTTGGGTCAGGGGACACGGGTCACTGTCCAGGTTCCAGGTGGCCGGGGTGGCCAGGAAGCGCCATGGTGCTCGCGCCCCCGCCCTGGCTACCTGTAGCTCCTGCCATCCGAGAAGCTTGGGGGCTCCTAAAGGGAAAGTGTCACGTTTCGGGATCATTCGCACGGTGGAGGTTTACATTAGAAGTCTGGCTCCCGGATGCGTGTTTACAGTGGAGATAATGGGGACCTGCGTGTGGCCAGAAGCTTTCGGCTCTGCCGGCGCAGGACTATGGGTGAGTGTTTATTTCTTTCGCCAGCTTTTAACTATTCTGGAGTTAGAACTGACCTCCTTTTTAGGGCCTTTGTGACCTCCCGTGAGGGCCGGCTGAGAGACGCAGTGTGGAGGAAGCCCCCTCCCTCCCTAGCCACAGGCCCCAGAAGTTCTGGGGGACCTCACAGGTGTCCCGCATCCATTGACTCGGGCTTGGTGACAGGAGTGGGGCCACCGTGTCCCAGGAGCTGGGACTCCGGGGCCCCCATCAAGGGGAGCCCCAGGACTTGGAGGTGGGGGTGTCCTTCCCTGCTGGCCATTGCATAGTGGCCACTGCCCACAGGCAGGAATGTGTTCGCCGTTCTGTGTGTCTGGACCCTCGTGAAGGTTACAGGGAGGAGGACCCATTTCAGGTCTGTGACTAAGAGCTGAGGGGACACCTTCCCTGTGCGATGACTGCCCAGAGTGTCGCGGGGTGCAGCGTGGGCGTGAGGGGCAGAAGGAGCGGTATGGGCCTCAGGGAGGGAGCCCCCCCCCAGCTTTAGCCGTCTGCTCGCGGTGCCAGCCCCAACGTGGACTGGGTGCTCGCGGTGCCCGCCCTGTGCCAGGGCCGGGCGTTAAGAGCTTGGGCCCCGCTGACTGTGGACTCGCAGATAAGGCGCCCCCTCTGTGCGGCCTTGTCTTCGCTGCCTCCAGGTGGCCCTGGCCCGGCCGGTTGTGGGGCTGGGGTTACAGACACAGACCATGTGACTGTCCTCAGGGGTGACAGAGCCCCCGCCCTCCCAGGCCTGTCGGGAGGGGCTGGAGCAGCGAGGGGGGGAAGCCTGTGACGAGCTTGGGACACAGGCTGCCCTGGGGCCACGGTGACGTCGGGGAGTGGGGAGCGTCAGGGCCGCGGGTCCTTCACCACCTCGGGCCGTGGCCGTGTTTCCGGTGTGTCTGGGCTGTGGTCACACCTACGAGATGTGGGGAGGGGAGCACGCAGGAGGTCCCTGCCCCATGCCCTCTGTGTTTCTGAGGGACACGTTTGGGGGGCAGAGGCCAGGCCGCGGTGGGCCGAGGTCTGCTGTGCTTGGGGCGAGTCGCATCCGGGACCCGCCAGGTCCTGCGTCGGTGGAGCGCCGCCCCGGGAGCCCAGGACCGTGGTGTCTCGTGCAGTGGTGCCCGTCTGAGCGTGACCTGGACCCCGTCAGCCCATCTGACAGGAGAGATGTCCCGTCTCCCTGGGGTCGATCCTGCCAGGGGCAGGGCCCGAGGCCCGCACCCCGCAGCCCACACTGGCTGACCCGCCAGTCTTGCTCTCGAACGTTGCTGGGGTGGGTGGAGCCACGGGCCTGCTGGACCGTGGTGGACACGGGGCCAGGACCCCACATCCACACGTGTGCAGGGTCCCCTGCCCTCTAGCGTCCTCAGGGAGTCTGGAGACCGACCCTCCCCTCGCCCCCCCAGGCCCAAGTGTGGACACCAGTCACTTTGGCCTTCTCACCTTGTCCCCTGGAGACCCTTTCCTTTGGGGGGCCACCCGTGGAAGGTGTCGCTCAGGGCAGCCTGTGGCCTGGCCTTGGGGGGTGCCCTACAGGGGTGCAGGTGGTGTTGCTAGGACTGTCCCAAGGAATGGCACCAGGCAGCCGCGGGCCACAACTCAGTGTTTCCGGGCGTGTGTAGCTCCCAGACCCCCCGGGCCTTCACACCCCTTGAGAGGCGTCCCTGGTACCATGTCTGTGTTCTTTCCGGGGCAGGAGGGGAGCGGTCACGGTTAAAAGACCTACGGGGACAGAGCCTCGCAGAGGTGAGGGGACACGGCTGGCCGAGCCCCCCACGCGGCAGCCGGGAGCCCCGCTTGGCCAGGCTGGAGGCATCTCCTGCAGCGGGGCCTCAGGTCCGAGCTGGGGCAGATGTTCGGGCAAGAAGGGCACCTTCGGAGTTTGGTTTCCCCACAGAGGGCCGATGGGCAGGAACCTGATGTTACCAACACGGGGTCGAGGAGGCGTGAGGTGGGCTGGGGGCTCGGGCCCCGCAGGTGCTGTGGGTGCAGAGCCCAGAGCACACAGCAGGCCGGACCTGGGGCCCTGTGACCGTCCTCCAGGGACCCGGTGGAGGGCCCGCACGTTGGATGGGACGAGGCCAGGCAGGGGCGGGTCCCTTGCGGCTGGGCGGCAGGTGTGACCTAGACCTTTCGGGCTCGGGGCCCCGGCTGGGGCCGCACTGCTCCCTGCCTGGGCGGGTGTGAGGGGCCGGGCGGGCGGTGGGCCCAGCCTGCCCGTCTGTCCCCAGGGGTCCCCTCCCCTGGCCCC
This sequence comes from Procyon lotor, assembly GCA_028646535.1. NCBI lineage: Eukaryota > Metazoa > Chordata > Mammalia > Carnivora > Procyonidae > Procyon > Procyon lotor. The sequence goes on from CM053615.1 coordinate 75,288,106, forward strand.
ACAGGAGGAGGCAGTTGGCTCCGTCTGTCACGGAAGCCGACCCTGGCCTCACGGATCCTGTTTCCTGAGATCTGGCCGGCCGGCCTCAGAGCGGCCGCCGGTCAGCGCGAGCCCGGTGGAGGCTGCCTGGGGGCAGCTCGCGGTCTGCTGGGTGGGTAGGCCGGTTCTGGGAGGCGGTGGCAGGGAGTCTGGTATGGGGTGCCCCCGCCCCTGCCTCTTTCTGGCCAGGTGACCTTGTGCCCCTTCGCCTCTGAGCCTCTGTTCCCGCCTGGAAGATGGAGCTCACGTGACCCCCACCGATGCCGTGCCAGGGGGGACTGGAGTGTGGCGGTGGGGGTGCACAGGCACGGAGACCCCCGGGGCACAGGGAGAGAGTGAGCCCGCCCGCATCCACCTCAGGAGGCTGTTGAAGACCCTCCTCAGTGCTGGGGGAGCAGCGGGTCTGAGCAGGACCAGGCGGGCCTAGGCAGACTCGGGCCCTGCCCCGCGTCCCCTTGCCCAGCCCAGACCGGGGACTCGCTCCGACCTCCGTCACCAGTGGCATCAGTGGCAGCGTCCTCAGGGGCCTCCTGTCCCCCCACGACATGCCATGGGCTCCCTCCGCATGCCCCTGAGGCCCCCACCCTGGGACCTCCCCCGGACACCCCTGCCCGTCTGCGGTCCAGGCCCCTGCAGGGGTGCAGCCTTGCCCCATCCTGTCACTTCCCCGCAGCCCTTCTATGCTCCCTTTGAAAGCAGGGGCTCCCCGGCCCCAGGCCCAAATAAGGGCTCCTGGCCCTGGGCCAGGCCAGCTTGGAAATGGCCCTCACCACCTCAGCCCTGCGCCGTCCCAGCCTCACCGCCGCCCACCCCCCACCGCCCTGAGGCTGGAGGTGTGTCTCATCTGGCCATCGGGGTCAGGAGCCCCCATCCCGCTGGGGAGGGCCGCTGCAGCTGCTGCCCTGTCCTGGGGGTGTTTCTCGCAGGGGCGACTGGACAGAGGCCCCCACTCCTCATTTGTCCAGGGACCCTGAATAAGGTCTTTCCTGATGTTCCCCGTGGGCTGAGTGAACCTCTGGGTGCATGTTTGTATTTTCTCCAGGTTTCTAGTTCCCCGTGGAGGAGAGTCCCAGAGGCTGAGTCCAGGCCCTCAGAAGGGGTGGGGAGATGGCCCGCAGCACTGGGGGGCCCCCCACCCCCAGGGTCCAGCACACAGCTGCTCAGTGTGGGGCTTGTGTGGCCCCGGAGGCTGGGGTGGCCAGGCAGCGTCCCCTGCCCTCCCCTGACGGCTGCCCACTTCGGAAACCCTCCCAGGGTCTCGCCAGGCCTCGGGACCTCTGGCTTTCACTTGTGTTTGAGGGTTTCTGTGGTTTGTCTGAGTTTCCGCTCTGGGCAGTTTCGGATCCTCTTGTGTCAAAGGCGGCTTGTCTGCACTTTGACCTTCACCCGGTTTGCACGTGCCGCCTTCCTGCCTTGGCGGGTGTCCCCCTGGGACGTGGGGCAGGCTGTCCAAGCCTCAGTCCTCCCCACCAAGAAACGGCTCCCCCCTGCCCTGCCGTGTCTCGCCCGGAGTGCGCGCTCGGCGAAGGCTTCCTGGCCGTCCCTAGAAGGGGAGCCCGTCCCTGCCGGCTGCGGCCACATTGAGTCCTGGCACCGCGACCAGGAGGGCCGCCCGCTGCAGGGGGCTGTCGTCTGCCGTAAATAGCTTTCTGGGGTGCGTGGGGAGCACCCCGTGCGCACAGGCGAGAGGCTCCCCGACTGCGGGGAGGCTCCGCGGTGACAGTAATTGCTGCTGCAGGAGGTGTCCTTCCAGACCTTTAGGCCCACGTTCTGGAAGAATGATTTCCAGCCAGCTAGCGTTAGGCGGGCCTGTGGACTCTGGTGTCAGTGAGTTGGAGCTGCTCGTGTTTGCTCCTGTGCGTGGACCCCAGAAGACGGGACCCATATACCCCCTCCCCTGGGGGCCGCTGGGGGTGCAGGACGGACCGTGCAGCTCCCAGATCTTACCTGTCTGTGTCTAGTCTCCACGTGCTGGGGGCTCTGGTCCCTGCACTTGCCCGGCCCATGGTGGGGCGCCTCTTCCCACCCAGGTGAGTGGGGAGCAAGGGTGTGTTCCCCAGATCTCACAGCTGCTGTGAAGGCACGGGGGATGCAGGGTCCCCGGACACCCAAGGGAAAGCGGGGTTTGCCCTCTTCCCTCCGATGCTGTGGGAGCTTTCAGTGCAGACGGAAGCGGAGGGCCCCCGGCCCTCCGAGGTGCTCGGTCTCTGCTGTGTCCCGCCTCCTCCAGACCCCTGCTCGTTTTCAGGCCCCACCCCCGTCATCGGGACGCGAGCTCCGGAGACACTGAGTCCCTGTCCCTAAAGGATGGCGGCTCTGGAGAACTTACAGCCGCACCAGGACTGTCGCCCTGAGCATTGACATCAAACCTGAAAGATCATCAAACACTGTTGCGGCAGGTGCCCTCCGTTCCCTTTTCCAGCGGGCCTCTCTAGCAGCCCAGTGCAGGCGCCAGGGTCTGGGGCCGCCGCCCAGCGGCCCTCGCCCTCCCGCGGTGGCCGGACCATGAAATGGGGCAGCCCAGGCCTGTCCCCTCTGTGTGGTGTGCTGAAGCCGCAGGCTGGGTGTAGAGGCTGACCCCAGGGACGGGCCCTCACGGGGCCGCCGTCCTCCGCTCCACCTGGGACTCTGGCAACTCTGGGAACGGAGCTTTCCCCTAATTCTTCTGCACAGAAGCTGCCCCTTGGTGGCAGAGAGGCCATCTGTGATCTTTATTAATCCTTAGGAGGAAAATTCATGTTTCCTTGAGGAATAGTGCGTTTGATTTGGGACGTTACTCCAGGCTCTGGGGGTGGGGGTGTGTGTGAGGCCCCCCGCCCCCAAACGGTGGGCTCCCTGGGCTCAGAAGTCCAACAGACTCGATCCGGACACGCCTGGCTCCCAGGAGAGAAGGCGACGAGCAGCGTCCGACCCCGGCCGGCCCGCGAGGCCTCAGCCCCACATGGGCGTGGTGGCGGCAGACGTTCCGCTCGTGGCCTGAGTGGGGTGCGTGCTGGAGCCGAGGCGAGGTCAGGTGTCCCCGGGGCTCCAGGCTGTCTGCAGCGGTGGGGTCCATGGGGCCTTGGTTGCCCAAGAGGCCGTGCTGTGGTGTGACTGCTCTGAGCTGGCCGTGCCCCGCATTAGCTCTGAGCGCCCGGGGCCTCAATTTCCCCTTCTGTGACCAGCACCCAGTACATGCTGCCATAAGCTGATGGGGATCCCAAAAAATGGGGTCCCAGCGGGGCTTTTTTTTCCTTCTGTGACCTCCCTCTTGGTGACCCCCATCCAGCCACAACGGGATTGGGCCACAAGATGGGGCTGGACCCCTTCGGGGCCCCAGTTTGCCTTTGTCTCCCTCATGATTTAGGGGCCCTGGGGTGTCCCACTAGGGACTCCCTCGAGGAGCAGGTGCTGCAGGTCCCTGGCCGTAGACGCAGGAGCAGGCCAAGCCGGCCCCCGTGGCAGTTTTCTGTCTGTCCTCCTGTCTGTCCCCAGCCAGTGCGGCTGGGCCGGCTGTGGGGCCAGGCTTCTGCCCGGGTGTTTCTCCCCAGCCTGGCAGGGCCAAGGGGCGTGGTGGGGGGGGCCCGTGTTCCTGCGCAGGGCCCAAGCCTGGGGGGCCGAAGGGGGCCAGCACCCACCTGGAGATGCAGGCCCCGGGGAGAGCCGTGGGTGCAACAGGGCCCATTCTGCTTCTCTGACGGGACGCTTCCCCGCAGGGCTGGCCTTCACGTGCAGTTGGGAGGACATCGGGGGGCTGGTCCTGCTTAGCTGGGATGCGGAGGCCCCTGGAAGGCCGAGTTTATCTGAGGTAGAGCTGTGCTACTTCTCTGTCCCATGTGTGACCTCACTGTGCCTGCAGAGGGCCTGAGGACGGGCATACAGAGGTCCTCAGGCTCTGGTCCCGGACCTGGCCTGACCCCAGACCGCAGCAGTGAGGGCTGGGCCCGAGGGCGTCGGGGTGGTCACACGCAGCAAGGCGTGAGGTGGCTGGACACGCCTTGGGGAGAGGCTGTTCCTGAGGACACCAAAGGGTCATGGGGCGCTCTGGGCGTCTTAGGGGGACAAGTGGGCCCCCAAGAGCTGGCGTTGCGGGACTCCACGCAGCCGTAGCTCACACCGTTTTGAACCCCGTGTCGCTTTGCACTCTGTCCCTTACTGACTTTCAGTTCATAGCTGGCCCTGTGGGGGGGCTGGCTGGTGGTCTTCCTGGAAGCAGCATCTGCTTCCCGGTCTCGGCACGCAGCCCCGAGCCCACCTGGACAAGGGAGGCCGGGGGGGAGCGGTGTGGCTCTGTGTGCCGCGGGCCGGGTGGCCGGAGCCGGGGGTGGCCTGCCTCACTTCCCGTCTTGTCTCCGTGCTTTGCACTGACAGGTGGGCTCCGTCCGGGCCATCTGGGGGCAGGCAGCCCTGCTGAGCACAGGCCCCTGCTTGTGGTGGTGCTAGGATCGCCCCTCAGGGAGCAGCCTGGCCACTCAGCCCTCCCCCACCCTCAGGCAGCGTCCCCGGACCCTGGAGGGAGAGAAACAGAAGCCCTTGGTCAGCTGCAGGGTTGGGTGGGTTTGTGCTTGAGCGGTTTTTCAAAATAGGGATAACTCTACTCTTTTCCTTTTTCGAAAGAACCCTGCTCTGAGCGCCACCTACCTGGTGAGAAACGCAGGCAGAGGGCAGAGCCCTGTCCTGGCGGGCTGGCCTGCATGGGGGCGGGCTCGGTGCCTGCGGGCCGCGGGCCCCCACGAGGCCCTTTCCTATCCTCTGCGTCCCCCGGGGGCTTGCCAGGGTGGCCTGTGGCTCTGCCGCGTGCTCGGCAGCATCGGCGATGCCACCGTCCCTCCTGGAGAAGCGTCCAGGGGGAAAGGCAAGGCCAGGCTTTCCCTGTAGCTCTGCTCATCTGGGCCTGGCCTCCGCCTGAAGGGCGATGGTGTGCGGGCTCCTGCCGGGACACTGCCTGCCACCCCAGAGGGCACGGCGCTGGGTGGTCTGTGCAGTTTTATGCCCAGGGAGCCGCTTTGAGTCCTCCTCCCTAGCCGGGGTCAGGCTCTAGGGGCGTCCGGCCCCAGCTCTCTGACTGTCCCCTTGCCAGTCTCCCCTGAGAGATGGGCCCCGGCATCAGGGTGGCAGGGCTTGTAGGGGCCCCCAGCCTCTGAGGCTCTGGCTGCCCTTCCTCTGCCCGTGGAGCTGGTGCCTGGGCTTCCGGGCGCTGTGACAGGTGGAGCGGGGGATGCCCCGAGCGGGACAGCCATCATCAGGTGGTCGCAGGGGTCTGGGGGCGGGGGGTCCCGCCCTGTTTCAGCAGAGCATTTGCAGAATGCCCGAGGGGGCAGGTTCCTCGCCGTGCACAGTCCTGCAGAGCGTGGGCTCCCGTGTGCTGGAGGGGGCCCGGCCCATTCTGCATGTGTCCCCTCTGGGCCTCACGGACTCGGCCAGGGTCGGCGATGTCGGGCCAGAGGCAGGTTTCACTTCGGGCCACTGCGGAAGGACTCCTGTGGCCTCTAGTGACCACTGGCCCCTGGGGAGCACGTGCCAGCGCCGGGCACCCTGCTCGGGGTTCGAGCAGCAGGTCTGGGATCCCCTGGCCGTGCCGGGCAGTGGGGTGGGGGGAGGTGCGGGCAGGGCTGGTGTGCGGCGAGTCCGGGAGGCCCCTCCAGGTGCCTGGCTCAGGCTTGCGCAGCTGCTGTGTGCCCCTGGGCACTTCCCTCAAGACGGGGTTGGGGGAGGTGCTCCGTGCTTGTGGCCAGAGCTGGAGGAGGGAGGCCCTGGGGCAGGCGGCCTGCAGCCCTGGTGGCTGCCCAAGCCCGTCCCTGTACTGAGCGTGCCTGTCTGTCCTCGTGCTTGGAGGAGGCCGGCCTGCACCTTGGCCCATGTCCCCCCCGCCGCGGGTCATTGCTTAGGCCCCGGCTGCCCCCCAAGTTGCCTGGCTTTCTGGACAGGCCCCAGGGGAGACCCTGCCGGTGCTGGTGCTGGTGCTGGTGCTGGTGGTGGTGGTGGTGCTGCTGCTGCTGCTGTTCAGGCCAGGTTTGCACTTACTGACCTGCTGAGGGCAGGGCAACGGGGCGGGAGGGATGACCCAGGTTTGCTCCGGGCTCCCAGGGCTTCCTGGTAGTGGAGACACCCCCCCCCCCATTGCCATTAACACGAGCTGACAACGTGCTGCTGCCGCCGAGCCACTGGCCGGGCCTGTGGGCGCTGTGCTGACCGGGCCACGGCCCTGGCTGGGCGAGAGGGGAGCAGGAGAGGGTGGGGGGGGTGTGGGGGAGGGGAGGGGCGGGGGCTTCCCCTGCTGCCCCCCCCAGTCATGGGCGTGGTGCCTCGTGGGGGCTCCAGGGTGTCCCTTGAATGCAGAGCAGGTCTCCTTGGTGGGGGAGACGCACCTGCTGGGCTCGTGAACCCTCTTCCCTCCGGTCGTTGTGGTTTGTAGCGAGTGCCAATCACTTGGGTGTGCGCGTCCACGTGGCAGGTGGCGTGCTTCCAACGGCAGGTCAACCAGCTCACGAAAACGAGCTGCTTTTGCAGGTCGTCGGCAGGGTGCCGCTGTGTGTCCCCTGGTCCCATCTGGATGGTGTGACCCGGACACGTGGAGACCCACAGTGTGGCAGGGCACACCGACGTGGCCTGTTGTTCCCCCCCACGTGCGGCCCCCGGTCTGCTCTGGGCCCCACAACTTAAGGTGTGGCAGCCAGCAGCTCCCATCCAGGACACAGAGGGCTGCTGATGTCGGGACTGGCCGGCTGGTTCCGGGGCGCCGTCGGCCGTCTTCCCAGCCGCGAGCCCGGCCGGCGTTCCTGAAAGCTGGGTGCGGGGAGCAGCGCCCCACTCGCGGAGAGCGCAGGGGGCTCCAGGGCCCGGGGCAGGCGTGTCCCCCTGCGGCCGCCATCACAAACCAGCTCTGGTTCTCGTGGTGACGTCGGAACCTCGGCCCGAGGGGGCCCGGCTCCGCACGCCGCCCGTGGTTCCGTGAACGCTCTGCCTGCCTGGCTCAGCTCTGTGGGGTCGATGCCGGAGCGCTCTCTCCGCGTGAATCATTCCCCCAAAATTGCCGTCCCCAAGAATAGTCCGAGTCAGCCCCCAGCAGGCAGGTCGTCGGTGGGCAGGGAGCCGGGAGAGGCCGCATCCCAGGCCGCCGCCTCCCACTGCTGGCTGTGCGCCTGGACCGCCACCTTCCCACCCTTGCGCTGTCCCCGTACCGCCCGGGCAGCCTGTGTGCACGTCACGGCCCTGCCCCGGCCTGAGAGCGGTCGTTGGAGTGGGGGTCTGTGACAGGTGAGGGGCGGGCCGAGCGGCACGAGCCATGAGAGCGCTCGGGAGCCCGCGAGGCTGGGCGAGGCCGGGCGAGGCCGGGCGAGGCTGCGGGGCCCGGGTGACGGGCCGCCTCTGCCATCCCTCCCCGTAGGTGCTGCCCGCTTGGGCCCAGAAATGCAATGTCAGGCCTCCGGAGGGAGCACAGTGGAAGCGAGGGCCTCCCCGAGCCGCTGCCCTGACGGCCAGTGAGCCAGCCGCGGAGGATGTCCACCACGACGACGGTCGCCCCTGCGGGGATCCCGGCGGCCCCGGGCCCGGTCAACCCGCCCCCGCCGGAGGTCTCCAACCCCGCCAAGCCCGGCCGCAAGACCAACCAGCTGCAGTACATGCAGAACGTGGTGGTGAAGACGCTCTGGAAGCACCAGTTCGCCTGGCCCTTCTACCAGCCCGTGGACGCCATCAAGCTGAACCTGCCCGTGAGTGCCCACCCCTCCCCCACCCACGCCGTGGGGACCCCGAGCAGAGGGGCTCCTCGGGCGCCGAGGGCAGTTGTCCCCAGTGTAGGGAGCAGGGAGAGAGGGCCCGAGCCTCTCTGCTGTCCCGCACACCCTCCCGTAGAGCGGAGAGCCGCACCTCTGCCCCCTACCTGCAGATGCCCAGCGCAGGTTGCGGCCCCCTTTTCAGTGGGGGAGGCCGGGTCATTCTAGATTTCTTATTTGGCCCCAAATAGAGAAGCCCCGGTCCACTAGTTGGTGGCCTGGGTTCTGGGCCCAGCTTGGCACTGGGTCACCGGTGGGCCCTGGATTTGGAGTCTGGAAGGGGGCTCGGCCCCCTGCTCCACGGCCGATCAGCTCCTGCCCCAGCTGCCAGGTTTCGTGCGTCTCTCAGAAGCGCCTGTCTGGGCGGAATCTGTCAGGCGAGAGGTGCGGCAGGGGTTGGGAGGGGGCCGGGCGCTTGCCCCAGACCCTGCACCTGCCCTCTGCGGACCAGACGCTGCCCGTGGCCCGACCCCGGTGCCCAGCTCCCCGAGAAGACGCTCCGTGTGCAGCCGCCCTCCTGGGGCAGTGAGCACAGCGCCGCAGGGTCTGCTGACGATGCCTCTGAAAATCTCTTCCCAGGATTATCATAAAATCATAAAAAACCCAATGGATATGGGGACTATTAAGAAGAGACTAGAGAATAATTATTACTGGAGCGCAAGCGAATGTATGCAGGATTTCAACACCATGTTTACAAATTGTTACATTTATAACAAGGTAAGAAAGCGGAGGGGCCTGGGCTCTGTTGCGGGGGTGGGCGTGCCACCCCCAGGCCGCCGTCCCCACTCGGGGGTCCCACGTGCTGCCCACGCCGCCCCCCTCCCCAGGCGGGGCGAGTGAAGCCTGGAGCAGCCTCTTTGGGGGGAGTTTACGCACCAAACACTTGGAACCGTTCGTGCCCTCAGACCTGGGAAGCCCGGCTGTCGGGGACGCTGACGGGGCACCGTGACACCCACAAGCAGCCACCCTATGTGGCCCGGCCCCCGCATAGCCAGGGAGCACATGGCCACAGTGGTTTTCAGGGAGGAGAGTGGGTGAGGGAAGGTGCACGTGGTCCCAGCTCGGTGGGATTTGTGCTGTTCGAGATGCGACAGGACACATCAAAGAGGGATTGAGTTGAGCAGAGCGGAAGGTTCTGTTTTACGCACGGGACAGGCCAAGGGATGACTCTCGTTCTCCTTGGTTTTCCGGATTCTTTCCAGAGTCCCCACAGTGAAATGCACACCTGTCGCCTCCCCTGCCGCCCGCCCCACCAAATCTCGGGGGGGGGTCCTTGGAGCAAATGTTTTCTCAGCCACAGTCAGTGGTGTCTTTGCAAGCACGTGACCCCTTGCCCCACAAGTGACCTTGGTTCTCCCTGTGTCTTCAGCCCACAGATGACATAGTGCTAATGGCCCAAGCCTTAGAGAAAATTTTTCTGCAGAAAGTGGCCCAGATGCCCCAGGAGGAAGTGGAATTATTACCCCCTGCTCCGAAGGGCAAAGGCCGGAAACCAGCTGCAGGAACCCAGAATGCAGGTAATGGTGTGGACGGTGCCCTCCTTCTGTCCTGACGCCACCCCCTCTGGGGGGCGTGACAGCAGTGTTCTTGTGCGGGGCCCTTGGCCCCTCTGAGCTCAGTGTCCCCATCTGTGAAGTCGGGGCGTACGGCTGGCCCTTGCTGGCGTTGTCACCATCTGCCTTGGAGCCTGCTCTGGTGGGGACACTGTGGTCCTGCCACGCCCCCGGGCCGAGGCCACCTTTTCCAGAAGTCTGGACAGGAGGTCCCTTTGTCCCCCACAGGACGTTGCCTCTCTAGCAGGTGTTGTATGCTCTGGGATGCGAGAGGGGCCGTGGCACCTGTCGGAGAGGGTGGGGGGCAGGGATGGGAATTAGCACTAGGAGCCCCAGGGGTCTTCCCTGGTCCAGGAACGGGGAACAGGTGTCCCCCGATGGAGAGACTGGCCAGGCACCCCAGCCCTCACAGGAGCTGGGGTGGGCCCCCCCCGGTGCCAGCCACCCCGCTTTGCCGACGGGACCGTGGGTGGTTACGGGGCTCTGCCTGGGTCATTCAGCTGGTTATTGGTGGAGTCTGAGTCACCACCCCCCCCCCCCGGCCGGTTTCTCGGGCCCAGACCTGGCTCTTCCTCCTCGTCTGCACCTGCTCCAGGCCTCCTCATTCGGGCTTTGGTCTTGGGCCAGAGGGAGCACCTTTCGCTTATTGGGTGAGCGCCTGTGAGGCTAGTTCCGTGGGGGCAGCCACGGTGCAGGGCCCGGGGCTCAGGATGAGGGGCTCGCTGGCACTGCTCAGGAAACTTCTGGAAAGCTAGCTGGCAGCTAGAGCCTGGTGTGTCCAACGTCCTTTCCCTGTCTTCAAGGTACGCAGCAAGTGGCGGCCGTGTCCTCTGTCTCCCCAGCAACCCCCTTCCAGAGTGTCCCCCCCGCTGTCTCCCAGACGCCTGTCATTGCGGCCACCCCCGTGCCAACCATCACTGCAAACATCCCGTCGGTCCCCGTTCCCCCGGCCGCCGCCCCGCCTCCTCCCTCCACGCCCATCATCCCCGTGGTCCCTCCCACACCGCCTGTAGTCAAGGTGAGTGTCCTGGGGACAAGGGCAGCTGGTTGTCCGATCACCAGGCCGGGGTTCCTGGATTCGGGCAGGTGCGGGGCGGGTGGGGGGACGTTTGCCACCCGTCCCTGGGCACCCACTCCTTGCTGGGTGTTTGGTACACGTGGCTCCGGAGTGGTTCTCTCTGTGCCCCTGAGGTTGGGCTGTCGCCCCTGGTGCGGACGGGGAGACCGAGGCTCAGGGAGCTGCAGGTCACACAGCTGGTGAGGGCGGGCTGCGCGGAACCCCAGTTTCTCTGGCCTCGAAGCCCTCGCCTTTGCAGTGCGTGGGTCACCGTGGGAGGGCGTGGCAGAGGAGGGGAGGGGTCCCGGAGCCCCCCCGGCTCACACGTGGACTTCGGGCAGTGGCCTGGGTGCGTGGGGAGGAACCAGCAGCCACGCCCTGCCCCATGCGGCCCTGGTAGCGTGACCTCTAGCCCGTCGGCCTCCCCAGTGTGCCCGGGAACTTCCGTGGCGGGGATGGTCCTGGCCAGGTCTGGGCGCGGAGCCCGTGTTCCTCGTGAGATCGGGGCGCTGACGTGTGTCGTCTTCCGTTTGCCCCTCACAGCGCCCTGTGGGGCAGGCAGTATTTCCCCCATCTTACAGATGAGGAAGCAGGCGCTCGGGGGGGTTAAGTGGCCCCCCCCCAGGTAATACGCCCCCGCCGCTGCTTTCCCTCCCCCGCGGCCTTCACTGCCTGCACTGCGGGCGGCGCCTGGCCAGGCCGCCTTACACCGTGCCCGGCTGGTTTTGGAGCATGTCCTGTTTGCCCGCCCGGGCCTCTGTGGCACACGCTTGGTGTCCTGTGGGTGCCCACACGTGTTTGTGGATAGCCAGTTGGTGCCCCTGCCAGCCCAGGGGCGGCGGCCTGGCTGGGGCAGAGCCTGCGGTGGTGCCCCAGAGAGCCCGTCGCTGTGATGCCATCGGGCTGGGCGCTGCGGCTCCGAGGGGCCCCTCCGCTGGTCTGAGAGGCAGGGTGCTGGCTGAGCTGGTCCCGGGGATGCACTGAGCTCTGGCTGGGGGGTGCACCGTGATGCCCGTGGGCCCCCGGGTACGGTGCCTAAAGGGACCCTCACGCTCGGGGCACAGGCCATGTGAGTGGCAGCCCTGCACACACCTACAAAAGGCTCTGGACCTTTTAACGTTCCCTCTCCTTGTGGACGACCGCTCTCTGTGGCTCCCCCTGCCTTTGGGGTTCAAGACCAGACCTGCTCAGTCAGCCGCCGGGAGTTCTTGGCCCCAGCCCTGCCCCGCACGCTGGCCCTGCTCCCAGCCTCGGCCCGTGGTGCGGTGGCTGTCCCTGGCGCTCCAGCTTGGAGGCCCTCGTCTGGGCCTTTCCCACTGGCCTTTCTAAGCAGGGATTTCCATTTGTCCCCTCTGTCCCTTAGCCTGAGCCCCGCTTGGGGATGATCCCAGCGTCAGATGGTCTCTGGAGCCCCCTGCAGGCCCGGGGTTTGGGCCGGTGACTTGCATGCTGCCCGCACGCTGCTCAGGCGTGCCCTGGGGGCCCTGGGGGCGAGCGGAGGGGACCCTCGAGGGACGGCTCTGGGCAGGGGGTGGGTCTTGAGTTCAGCCTTCCCACCACCAGCTGTGTGACCTCGGGCCTGAGACGTGGCCCCTCTGAGCCTCGGCGTCCTGCGGAGCGCGGGGGGTGGGGGGTGCTCCGGGGGGCCAGGGGGGCCCTGCATGCCGTCGCTTTGCTCGGGGCCTGGCGGCTCGCGCTCTGGGGGCGCGGCTGCGAGCGATGGCACGCCCGGGCCCGTGCTCCGTCCGGGGGCTCACGGGTCGTCTCGCCATCGCAGAAAAAGGGCGTGAAGCGGAAAGCCGACACCACGACGCCCACGACGTCCGCCATCACCGCCAGCCGGAGTGAGTCACCGCCGCCGCTGTCGGACCCCAAGCAGGCCAAGGTGGTGGCTCGGCGGGAGAGTGGCGGCCGCCCCATCAAGCCGCCCAAGAAGGACCTGGAGGACGGCGAGGTGCCGCAGCATGCGGGCAAGAGGGGCAAGCTATCGGAGCACCTGCGGCACTGTGACAGCATCCTCAAGGAGATGTTGTCCAAGAAGCACGCGGCCTACGCCTGGCCCTTCTACAAGCCCGTGGACGCTGAGGCCCTGGAGCTGCACGACTACCACGACATCATCAAGCACCCGATGGACCTCAGCACCGTGAAGGTACCTCGCGGCGCCGGGCACACGGGTCCAGCCGGGTCTGGGACGGAGGTGCGTCCCGCCCCCCGTCCCATGTGAGCCCGTCCTGTCTCGGTGGGCGGGTTCCGTACCGTCTGCAAGGACGTGCTTTTGGGTGGATCCCCCTGCCCCCCCATCCTGAGCGGAGCCCTCGGGGGGCGGTGGGGGGGAGATAACAGACATGAGACTCAGAGCCCGGCCTCCTGGGCCCGGGGCTCCTCCCTGGGCTGCATAGGGGCTTTTGTTCTGGGTCCGGCCCTGCTGTGTGCCAGCAGAGAGCGGGCTCGTGCTGGGCTGTGGGGGACAGAGTACCCGGGCTGGGCACATGTAGGTGGGGTTCCTGACCCGCCGACCACCTGGGGTCCCGATCCACCTGCCCTCCTTCAGGGAGCACTCCGAGCCAGCCTGGCGTTGGTCTCTGGCTGTTGGGGACGGTAGCCCACCTCCCCCAGGAGCTGCCTGTGTGGCCCCGGAAGGTCTGCCCCCAAACGGTGCGGTGGCTTCTTTCCATCGCATCTGGGCCTTGAAGGGCTGGTCTCTGGCATTCTGCCTGGTTTCCCAGCGATGCCAGCCTGCAGCCAAATCTCCTTCCTGGAGCCTTCCCCCGGGGCGCTTGGGGGTCTCGGGCAGGGTGGACCTGACTACGCGGGGCGTTGGTACCGGGTGACCCGTGCGGGGGACCCAGCCTCTTCCTCTGATACCTTCCGTCCTGCCCCCGCTGGGAGCCTGGTAACGTCCTTTCCTTTGGACAGTCCTTTATGCCCGAGAGTTGCCCCAGCAGGGGGCAAGTGGAGAGATTGCAGCGAAGCCGAGGCGGGTGGAGGGCAGAGTGCAACGCCGCCCCTCTCTCCGGGGAGAATGCCTAAGCCTAACCGTGGTTTGGATTTGCTCTCGGCCGAGGCCTGCTCTCCTAGCTGGTCTTGACTCCAGGGCAGCAGGAACGGGGCTCCCAGGTGCCTGAGCCCGAGGCCGAGCTCTCCCTGCTCAGGGTCTGTGGGGTCCTGGCTCTGAGCCCCCTCAGCCCCAGACAAGGGCTCCCCACACAGCGTCCTGGCCGGGACTTGGGGTGGGGGTTAGAGGGGCCGGGCCTGTCGTCTGTATGCACCCCTACTGTTGAGAGATGGGGAGGCTGAGGCCGGAGGGCCCACCCCAAGTGAGCTACTGATGGAGCCGGTCCCAGAATCCACTCTCGGAGCCGGGACGGCAGAGCTCCCATTACCCAGATGAGGGCATTGTTAACGGTGGTGGCCCGGTGCCCTTCTTAGCCCCCAGAACTCTTGGGAGGCCACTGAGGACAGTGACCTGTCCACACCACCCAGCCAGGGAGTGGTGGAGTGGGGGGGCTGCCCAGCCCTGGTGTGCCGCTGCCCCTGCGGGCTGAAGCCGGGTCAGGCTGGGGGACCTGGTGGGGGCACTGCCTGCATGTAGGCGGTTGGCTCTGACGCTCTCCTTCAGAAACACCCGGCATCCAGGAAACAGTGAGGAATGACACACAGCCGCCCTTGTCCTTGGGCCCCTCGAGTGCACTTTAGCCCATGTGTTCCCAACTCCTGTGCCCCTGCCCCCTGGGAGAGTGGCCAGCGGTCACGTTGGGGCCAGAGCCTGAAAATCTGGCAGAGGTTGAGAGGGTCTTGGGTGCCTGTTTGTCGTCCCTAGCTGGGCCTCCCCAGAGTACGGAGGCTGTGCTGAGGGCCGGAGCCATGCAGCCTGGGAGCTGTCCGAAGCTCGGTGATTGGCAAGGGTGTGTACCCCAGGCACGAGAGAGGCTGCAGGCCCTGGAGTCAGGCTGCACCCCACCCGCCAGAGTCCACGATAGTGTCCGTGTAGATGCGAGCGAGACAGGCGGTCATGCTCCCACCTGCCCTGTGGTGCACGGCCCCCAGGAGAGCAGGATGCCCCTCGCCCACAGGAGGCCCCTGACTGACGGCTTCTGCTTGAACCCGTGCTGACACAGGGAGCTCGCTGCCTCACCGAGTGGCTCCCCTCCACTCACCCTAACTGGCAGCTCGTTCCAAGTGCTACCTCCCAGTGGCCGAGAGTGGCCGTGTCTCTGTGCTCCCCATGAGCGCCCTTGTCATCTCACCCCCACCGAGCCCACCTCGTCCTGCTGGGCTGCGAGGGGCGGGCCGGCCAGCAATGCCTGGATCTCGCAGAGATGAAGTCAGTGTCTCGACCTGTGACCTGAAGAGACCAAACCCCCCACCCCCACCGCCTGAGTTGGCAGCAGAAGCTCCTTGTCCCCCCTGGAGCTCCTCCTGTTAGGGACCTCGCTGCAGGTAGAGCTGAAGAGCGAGGACAGGTTGCGTGGCAACTCGGGAGCCAGGATTCAGGCCGCCTCCCTGGGGGCACTGGACCTCCCTCCCGAGCCCTCGAGTCCCGCTCCCACTCTGTCTGTCCGGGCCGCCAGGGACAAGGTGTGGGGCTGGCCGGGCACGGTGGCCGTGTGGTGGGTCTCGAGTGCGTGCACGTGGGGTCCCCTGGGGTGCCGGGCAGCGCCCCTCACCCCCTGCCGTTTGCGTGTTGCAGAAGAAGATGGACAGCCGCGAGTACTCAGACGCACAGGGCTTTGCTGCCGACATCCGGCTAATGTTCTCCAACTGTTACAAATACAACCCCCCAGACCACGAGGTGGTGGCCATGGCCAGGAAGCTGCAGGTAACCCGAGGTGCTGTCAGCAGAGGGGCTTTCTGGGCACGGGTCGGGGACGGTGACCAGCATCCCGGGGCAGGCGCCCAGGAAAGATGCAGGCCTCCCAGAGAACGTGCAGCCCGGAAGGCCGTGGGACAGCCTCCACCGCACATCAGCCCTGCCCCTGAGCGGCGCCCGGCGCCAGCCAGGCCCTAGGCCGGCTTCCCGGGCACACGGTGGCCAGCCTTTGCCCTCCGAGAGCTGCAGGCACACGTTCCCGCGGGGAGGGGGAGGACGAGAAGGCAGGTGTCCCTCCTCTGCAGCTTTAGTCTGTGCGAGCGGGGCTTTGTCACGGGCCTCCTAGTGAGGCTGCTGGAGGCCGGGTCCCCTGACCTCCTGCCAGAGTCCGGGTGCTGCCCACCGATCTCCGTGCGGGTCTGTGTGCTCTCTCTATGACGGGTGTTGTTTGTTGCTTTATAAAGAACACCAAAACTTAATAGGTTTTCTTGGTCAGTTTTAGAGAATGAGCATGGGTTGGGGGAAGGGGAGGGAGCGGGGAGGGACAATCCCAAGCAGACTCCCCACTGAGCGTGGAGCACGACCCGGGTCTCGATCCCACCACCCCAAGATCGTGACCTGAGCCGAAATCAAGCATTGGCTGCTCCATCTAATCAGCCACCCAGGTCCCCCAACAGCACCAAAATTTTAAACATTACATAATTGGAAGACTTTTTTTTTTTTGGAGGAAAGAGCAAAAATTGTGTGTCTCTGCACTCCTCCAGCAGTTTTTCCCCTCAGAATACAGGCTATTTGTTGTGTGAGACGTTCCTAGTCTTTTGCTCAGAACCCTTTTGAGAACCCCATGAAACAGCTCCTGGGTCACCCAGGACCCAGAGGAGGGAGGAGGGAGAAGCTGTCTTTCGTGCCGCTGGGCCCTCCCGTGTTAGCTGGGCCTTTCCCAGGCTCTGCTGATGCCGGCCGTGCCCTCTGCGGACCAGCGCCCCTGGGGAGTCCGGCGCGGCAGGCCCGGTGGCCCCAGTAAGCCCAGAAGCCGGCAGGATCTGTGGCTTTCTGCTGAGACCACGCCCCGTGGCTACTCCTCCAGCCCTTGTGCCGAGGGCAGCCCGGACCGCCACGCACATCTGTGCCTCTGGGGGTGTCTTCACCCCAGGAGGGGAGTCTGGGACCACTGGGGTAGCCTCTCGCAAGTGTCAGCCTGTGGATTTGGGTGTGGGAGCGTAACAGGGGGGAGCTCCCACGTGGCCGTGCGCCCCCATCCAGAATGAACCAGGAGGGGGGCCCTTGGCTGGGAGGTGCCCCCAAGGGCCTGGGTCCTGCTCTGTGCGAGTTGGCAAGGGGCTTTCCAAAGCCAGCTTTGACAGGACTGGACTTTTGCCCTTGGAGCCAACCTCTGGGCCTAACTTGGAATGAGAGGCGGTGCTGTGGTAAAGCTGTAGGGCCAGCAGCGGGGTGGAATGTCCGCTGGCCTCCGGACCCAGCGGCTGGGGGCCCCGTGCAGGTCACAGGTCAGACAGCAGCAGGCATTCCAGCGGCCTTGCCGTGGGCGGCAGCGCGTGGGGCCTCAGAGCCCGAGGCCCAAAGGACACGCAGATCTCCCGAGGAAGGCTTGCATGCTTAACAAAGGGGGCTTGCGGGCCAGTTCCCAGAAGGCTGCGTCTACGGCTGTCGACCCCGTGGCCCCTGCCCCCGGGCTGGCACTCGGTGCCTGGACAGGGGAGGAGGGAGGGAGAGCAGGAGAGCCAGGCGGTCCTGGCCTTCGAAGTGGCCGCGGGTGCTGCTCCGAGAGCAGCTCACGGCCGCTCAGGTCTGGGTGCCCCACCCCCAGGGGCTGCCCCGCGGGCGTCCGGGACCTCAGGCGGCCCCTGCTTTCCCCCAGGACGTGTTTGAGATGCGGTTTGCCAAGATGCCGGACGAGCCAGTGGAGGCGCCGGCGCTGCCCGCCCCCGCGGCCCCCGTGCTGAGCAAGGGCGCCGAGAGCAGCCGCAGCAGTGAGGAGAGCTCCTCGGACTCGGGCAGCTCGGACTCGGAGGAGGAGCGGGCCACCCGGCTGGCGGAGCTGCAGGAGCAGGTGTGCCACTGGGCCGGGGCCCCGGGGGAGGCGTGCCCTCCGAGGGCCGTGGGCAGCGCTGCAGGGCGGGGTCGGGCCGGCCTGCGCGGGGTCGGGGGCCCTGGCCGTGGCCGTGGCCGTGTCTAGTGGGCACCGGCTCCACGGCTGCCGTAGGGAGGAGGCGGCCCCACTCCGGCCTCCAGTGGGGAGCAGAGAGCAGAGTCGGCCCAGCGGTCCCCGGTGGGGGGCTGGTGTTTGGCTCGGGGCTGAGCCTCGTTAGAGGTGACGCTGCAGGGAAGGTGGTCCTGGGCGTAGCCGCCCGGCCGCCCGGGACCTAGGACACCCATTTCCTCCCTGTGAGGTGCGGCTCACGGTAGCCCCTCACGGCCCGGGGCGGGGGGTCGCTGGGATGGGAGGTACGCGGCGCACTTAGCACAGGACCAGGCGGGCGTCGGCACAGGGTGCACGTTGGCTGCCGGCCCCGGATCGGTGTGACCCGGTCCAGCGGCCCCGTGACTGGCGGCGGCTTCTAAAGGACGCCTCCTTCGTACAGACGTATAAAGCCCTGTGTGAGTTGTCTTTGTCGGAAGGACCCTAAGCGGTGAGAAAAAGTGACCGTGCCACCTGCGCTGGCCTGAGTGCGCCACCAGGCTCATGGGCCGGCCCTTTGGCCCCCCGCACTCTGTGTTTCTGGCGAAGACGGTGAGGCCCCGGGGCTCTCCGGCACACGCAGTGGTGGTGAGGGCCGAGGGGGCCTTTGACGCCCTCTGCCCCTGGACCCGTCTGGCTTCCGATAGCACGGTGTGGCCCCGGGGCTCCCGGCCCACCTCCCAGTGCGTTTGAGGTCGCTCTGAGGGCACCCGAGGCCCCCTTGGCCAGCCCCCGGGGAGCCCTGCTCAGGCACCTGCTGTTTTCCAGCTGAAGGCTGTGCACGAGCAGCTAGCCGCCCTGTCGCAGGCCCCGGTGAACAAGCCAAAGAGGAAGAAGGAAAAGAAGGAGAAAGAGAAGAAAAAGAAGGATAAGGACAAGGACAAGGACAAGGAGAGGCACAAGGCAAAGTCCGAGGATGAGAAGAAGGCCAAGGTGGCCCCACCTGCCAAGCAGGCCCCGCCGAAGAAGGCTCCCGCCAAGAAGGCCAGCAGCACGGCCGCGGCCAGCAGGTGGGCTGGGGCGCCCTTCGGCCCCTGCCAGCCTGGTGTTCACGCCCTGGGTGCTTGTGTGGCCGGAAGGGTCCTGGATTTGGGCCCTCACTCCTTGGCTGCACCTCCCGGTGACACGGAGACTGGGCTGGTACATGGAACACGGGATGGGGGGTGCGGGGTCCTTGTCTCTCCCATCTTTTAGGGGAGAGTGGGGGGCAAAATGAGGCCTCTGCTGGGAAGGCTGAGCTCCGGAGGGTCTCCCGCAGCTGTCCTTGGGGTTAGCCTCTCTCCCGGGCACGGGAGTGGTCGCACCATCCGGCACAGACTTCGGCATCTCAAGTCCTTGGGGCCGCTTTCCTGCTTTGGGGCAGCGCACCGTGGCATGGATTCTACTTCCTGGTCCACCTGCCTTCTGCCCTCACTCTCCCCATGCCAGGCACGGCCCTGACAGGACGGCGGAGAGGAGGGTGGGGGGCCGGCCTGCCTCTCCTGCAGGGTAGAAGGAGGGCTTCCCAGAGGAGGGGTGACGGCTGTGCCACAGCGAGCCTGGCAGCAGTGGGATGGGGCCCCGAGAGTCAGGAGTGGCGGGGCCGGGGCCGCGGAGGCCAGCGGTGCCCTAGGAATCAGGGGAATTGGGACAAGGTTGGTTCCCCCGAGGAGAGGAGACTGGTTCGGGTCAGGAGAGGCTGCTGAGCTTGGCCCGCGTTGCGGAGGCCTCTCGTTTTACCCTCCGAGCAGGTGAAGGGCAGTCATGAGGTGTGTGGGCCGGAGGTGGTCAAACCCTGGTCGGTGTGAGGAGGGAGTGGGGTGCAGGAATCGGACCAAGGACAGCCGGGAGCTTCTGTGATTATGCAGGCAGGAGAGGCCAGGGTGGCCACGGAGGTGGGAGGTGGGAGGGACAGGCCTTGGTGCCCAGAAGCAGGAGGACAGGGGCGCGGGGAACCGGGGGTTTGGGCCTTGGCTGCTGGGCGGTCAGCGTCCTTAGCGAGGGCAGGGGTGGGGATGCTCACGTCTTGTCCTCCCTCCCTTTTCAGAGAGGGGCAGGAATCGGGTTTTCTTGTAACATCTGTCTGGATTTGGGGTCAGTGTAACACTGGCCTTGAAAATGAGTTGGGAGTTGTTCTCTTCTATTTCCTGGGTCAATTTATGGAGTTGGTATTAATTCCTAACGAGTACGTGGAATTCCCCAGTGCAAGCATCTGAGCCCAGAGTTGTCCTTGTGAGGTTTTTAACAATGAATTCAGTTATTTTTGTAGATTGAGGACTAGTCAGGTTTTCGATTTCATCTTGAGTGAGTTTTGGGGATCTGTGCTGTCGAGACGTTGCCCCATTTCATCCGCACTGTGGAATTGAGGGGCATCGGTTTGTTTGCCGTGCGCCCTTACTGTCTGCTCAACACCGGTAGGGCCTGTAGTGATGTGTCCTTGCTTTGGGAATCTGTGTGTTTTCTTGGTGAATCTCGAGAGAGATGGGGGAGTTTTCTTGGCTGTTGAAGCAACCAGCACTTGATGTCATTGGGTTTTATCTGCTTCCGCTTCTTTTTGTTTATGGCCTTATTTTTATTACTTCTTCTTGCTTGTTTTGGACTTAATTTGCTCTCTTAAAGTAGAAACTTAGATGATTGATTTGAGACCTTTTCTAATGTAAGCATGTAGCACTATTTATTTCTGTCCAGACACTACTTTAGCTGTACTCCATAAATTTGATACGCGTGATTTCATTTAGTTCAAAATATTTCCCAATTTCTCTTCAGCCTTTCTCTCCGACCACAGGTTATTTAGAAGTACATTGTTTAATTTCCACGTACCTGGAGATTTTTTTTTTTTTTTCTGGACACGGTTCCGTTACTGGTTTCTGGCAGAGTCCCGTCAGGGTCGGAGAATGTACTTTGTGCGAGCTCAGTACTTTTGTTAAGATTCATTTTATGGCTGGGAACTAGGGGTGTTCCGTGTGGACTTGCACGTGTTTCCTCCTGCTCTGGGGTTGGGAATGTCAGCTGAGATGTCAGGGAAAAACCAACCAACCAGAAACGTGTCAGGTAGGTTAATTCGGAGGACGGTGTGGCCGGGGCTTCTCTCTCCTTGCTGATGGGCTTTATCAGTCACTGGGAGAGAGCGTCTCTGGGTCTGCAGTTGTAACTGTGGATGTTTCCACCGCCCTTGGGGTCTCAGTTTTGCTTCATACGCTCTAAAAAAGCTTGGTTTTTAGATGCACACACGTTGAGGGCTCTGATGTGTTCTCGGTCCTTCGATCCTTTTCTCACCATGCTGTGTCCTTCTTCCTGACACTGTTCCCGTTTCCGAAGTCTCCGCTGTCCCAAGTTAACACGGCCACTTTCAGTTAGTGTTGGCGTGGTGTGGCCCCCCATCTCTTTACTTTTAACCTACTTCTGTCGTTGTGTTTAAAGTGGGGTCAATGGACTGCGTGTGAGTCGGGTCTTGTTTCTTAGCCAGTCTGACCATGTCTTTTTAGTTGGTGTGTTTAGACGATTTATGTTTAATGTAATGATTGATGCGATTGCATTTCAGTCTGCCATTCCATTATCTTCTGTCTTCCCTGTGGGTTTTTTTTCCCTCTGTCCCCCTTTTCTGTCCCCTTTTGGATCATTTGAATACAGAGATCGGTTTTTGACCTGCTGTATCTGAGGTGCCTGTGGGGTGTTTGAGGGGAGCTGACCACTACAGTCCTCCCTGGCTGAGGCTTAGACATCCCCAAGTAGGGAGCAGCTTCTGCTCTGACCTCTGAAACGGGATCTTCTGTGTCCCTGCAGACACATAC
>CM053615.1:75309388-75350863 GCA_028646535.1 Procyon lotor
CTAGGTTCACGGGGTTGGGGGGACATGGACTGGGGGCTCCACAGGGACTGGGGGGACACGGACTAGGTTCACGGGGTTGGGGGGACATGGACTGGGGGCTCCACAGGGGCTGGGGGTACACGGACTAGGTACATGGGGTTGGGGGTCAGACTGGGGCTCCAGGGGGCTGGAGGGACACGGACTAGGGGCTCCACAGGGGCTGGGGGGACATGGACTAGGGACACGGGGTTGGGGGTATGGGGGCTGGGGGAACTGGGGCAGGGGCTCCACGGGGGCTAGAAGGACAGGGGCAGGGGCTCTGTTCCATGGTGTTCTCTGCCTTGGGCCTCAGGCAGCCGAAGAAGGGTGGCAAGCAGGCGTCAGCCTCCTACGACTCGGAGGAGGAGGAGGAGGGCCTACCCATGAGCTACGACGAGAAACGCCAGCTCAGCCTGGACATCAACCGGCTGCCTGGGGAGAAGCTGGGCCGCGTGGTGCACATCATCCAGTCCCGGGAGCCCTCGCTCAGGGACTCCAATCCTGATGAGATAGAGATTGACTTTGAGACTCTGAAACCCACCACTTTGCGGGAGCTAGAGAGATACGTCAAGTCTTGTTTACAGAAAAAGCAAAGGAAGCCATTCTGTAAGTTGTGGGGGCAGAGCCCATGCTTGCCGTCCCTACCCTCACCCCTGTCTCCCCTCCTCCCCCTCTCCCGTAGGCCTGGGGGGACAGCCAGGCCGTGGGGCAGGTCCCTGTCCCTGCCCGTTTATGTGCCCCAGAGACACCTGTCTGTGTTCAAGCGGGAGCCCTGGGTTGGCCCCCGGCCCCCAGCCCCCAGCCTTTGCCTTTCTGGGGCTCCGTTTGGGTCCAGGGCTGCAGGTGACCTCTTGATGGTCCCCTGCCAGGGCAGACCTGTGTTCCCCTTTGCCGGGAGTTGAGGGTCCAGAGACCCCACCCCCCAGGACGGACATCGACACCGGCCCGGGCTTGTCCTGGAGGTCAGCGACTTTACCGGATGGGGACCAGGCTCTGCCTGGGGCAGTGGGTCCTGGGGAGTGGGAGGACGGACAGGCCCAAGGCAGCCCCCTCATCTGCAGGAGAGCTGGGCAGCAGCCCCAGGAAACAGCCAGGTGCACGTAGGCCTGCATGTGCCCCTCTCAGTGGGCTTTCTTGCTCCCTCTGAGGGGTCAGTTGCTTCCTCCTGGATGGAGTCCCGTGACCCCCACAGTCAGGCGCAGCTGACCCGCGGTAAGTTCTCCTCGGACTCAGATGTGGTGGCCAGGCCGCCGGGCAGGGAGGCCTCCCTGCTGAGGCTGAGGGAGAGCCACATACCTGCTGGAGTAGGGCGAACGGCGGGTCGCAGGGTCGGCGTCGGGTCTCACCTCCACCCTCCATGAGGCGCATAGTGTCGCCAAGCGTCACGTGCCCTGTCCGCGCACTGAGTGGAGTGGGGAAGGTGTGGGGGTCGCAGGAAAGGCTTTGCACCCGGGAGCTCGGGCGGCAGCCCCGGGGGGGCCCGGGGAGCACCCGGGAGGGCTGGTGGCCCCTGGGGCCGCCCCGCGGAGCCCCTGGGGTGGCCGCCGGCCTGCTCAGCTCTGTGCTCCTCTGCAGCTACGAGCGGGAAGAAGCAGGCGGCCAAGTCGAAGGAGGAGTTAGCTCAGGAAAAGAAGAAGGAGTTAGAGAAGCGGCTGCAGGACGTGAGTGGGCAGCTGAGCAACAACAAGAAGCCGGCCAAGAAAGGTACCTGTCTGGGCGCAGGGCTGCCCCCTCTGCTCTCGGCTCCGAGCGGAGGGGCGGAGAGGGCGGGGTGACGGGCAGGGCGGGGCTTCAGCCTGTGGCCCCGCCCCCTGGGGAGCCGCGGGCCCTTAGCTGAAGTTCTTGACCCTCTGAAACCCCAAGTCCCCGGGGTCTCCCTCCTGCAGGGAGGTTGGGCCATGGCAGGCTTGTGTGAGAGCGCCCCCTGCCAGAGCCCCCCAGAGAGGACTCTGGAAGGGCCTAGCTGTGGTCTTCGGGGTACACTGCATGGCCTGAGAGGGCCTGGGGTCCTGGCCCCTGGCTGCAGGCTTCCTGGCTGTCCCCAGGCAGGAGAGGCGGTCCGACTCCGTGCCCCCAGGTCCTGTGCTTGGTGGACAGCGGGGTCTTATTTTAGGGAGCAGATGATTCGGCTGCTTCTCTCTTCCCCCTGGAGCCGGGAGAAAGGACAGATCCCTGTTTCCCAGCCCCGGGGCGTGGGGGGCCCAGGTAGCGAGTGGTCAGAGTCCACGACCAGGGGGCAGCTGGGTGCCACTTGCCTGCCCGCTCCAAGCAGGGAGGGTCCCCTCGGGTCTCCGCTGGGAAGGGCAGAGTAGGCGCCCTCTTCAAACTGCTAACACCCCCCCCCAACGCCCCATCAGTTCCTCCTGGTGGGCTGCATCCGTGTGTTCTAGCCTCTGGCATATTTTGGTACTTTTGTGAGCCTCTGAGCCAGTTTTACTCACTTCTGACACCAGCTGTGTGGGCTTCTGCTCAGCCAGTGCTGCAGTCCCAGCTCCAGGTGGGGTCCGGCCACTCAGTTCCTTGCGGACCCTATTTACTCAGGTTTAGCTCAGAGCCCGCAGGTGGGGGGCTCAGGCCCTCAAGGCCGCCCTTCTCTCAGACGCCTGGTGCAAGTCCAGGGCCTGCCTGACCGAGGACCAGCAGGCTGTACCCTGGGGCTCCCTCTGCTCAGACTTGACAGTTGGCTAGGAAGCACTGTACTTGCCGTGTAGTTTACTATGAAGGGTACAGCCCAGCGGCAAATGGAAGAGAAGCGCAGGACAGGCATGGCGGGGGCACACGGCTTCCCTCCCCTCTCTGGGCGTGCCACCCTCCCCACACCTCCACGTGTCCCCGAGCCCAGAAGCCCCAGCATGGAGTGTTCTAGTGCCCCGTCTCCCGCAGCCTCCGTGCCCCGGAGGAGCTCCCAGCCCCGATCCCGCGGCTTTCCTGGTGCCTGGCCATCCCCAGTCCCTCTCGAGCATAAATTCAGGTGTGAGCCACCGGGGCTCCTTGTAAATAACCGGAGACACTCCTCTCACCCCGGGGACGCCAGGGGTTTTTGGAGTGCTGTGCCTGCAGCCCGGACAAAGGCCAGACGCATTTCCTTACCATCTGTACCCTCATGAATGCAGGCGTTCGCCCCACCAAACCTTTCTTCATACCAACGGAGCGACTGGGTGCAGAGATGGGTGGGCCGGGGCACGTGTGGGTGTGAAGCCTGGGAACGTTCCGGAAGAGCTTGCCGGCGAGCGTGGGGGGTGCGTGGGGGAGCACCTCTCACCTACTGCGTCTCCCCCAGAGAAAGCGGGCTCCGCGCCCTCGGGAGGGCCGTCCCGGCTCAGCAGCAGTAGCTCCTCCGGGTCCGGGAGCAGCAGCTCCAGCGGCTCCAGCTCGGACAGCAGCGACTCGGAATGAGCCGCGGACTCCCGGGGACAGAAGAAGCCAGCGACGTCGCACACGCCGGACGTCTGCAGTGCTCCCTTCTCTGGTTAATATACTACTTTCGTTCCACGGTGTGCAGGTTTTCTTTTTAACTCAGTGTTATGGTATCTTCCAGTTTTTGCTTTAATAGGTCAAAGATCTTTCTCGTGTGTCCGTGAGGCTTTATGAGGAGGGGTGAGCCCGCGGAAAGTCCTTTCTTTGTAACTGAGTTCAGTTGCTCGGAGATGGCAACTTCCAACGCTGACCTGATGACCGTAGAAAACCGTGTCAGATGGGATCTGAAGTTTCTTGCTAAAACCCCTTTCTTAGGCCCGACCTGGTCTGTAGCTCCAGAAAGAATTGTCGGAAAGGAAGTTTCTCTGAGATGGTACCGAACGGAAGGCTGTCAGCTTCGAGAGCAGGCGTTGGCTCTGCCCTTCGAGCCCCCAAGCTCAGCCCCACGGCCCAACGGGCTCGCCTCTTGCCGCGGGGCGCCGTGTGGGGGGGGGGCGCGCCGTGGGCCCCAGGCCGGGCTTCTGCAGGGGAGGGTTGGGGAGAGGCAGGTGGGCGCAGGGGGAGGGGCGTCGGGAGCTCCCGGGAGGGAACACGGGGGGCCGCGCGGGCCACGCGCAGCTTTCCATACACTGAAACTTTTACCTCAACTTAAAAAAAAGAAAAAAAGGAAAAAAAAAAAAAAAGAAAAAACATTAAAAAAAAACAAAAAACAAAAGGAGACTTTTTTGTAAGGTTCAATTTTCTACGAAAGTCCAGCCCCTCGTGTGTCCCCGGCCTGTGAGCTGCCGCTGCCGTGCGCTCTAGAGCCCTTTTCCCGGTTTCGTGTATATATGAACACTTTATTTATTAACATCATTGGTCATTTTTTTTAAAAAAAAAAGAAAAACAAAACTGCAAAAGAAATGCATTTAAAAAAAAAAAGACACGTAGGCCTTCTAAGTGGTTGCAAGGAGAGCCCCAGACCCTGCCCGGATGGCGGACTGTGACCTCCAGGTGCTGGCGTCCCGCCCCCGGGCCGGTGCTCGATCCGTCTGTGCGCTCGCCCTTCCCCGGCCCCGCCCCGCCCGCCCCGCGGGCCGTGTCTGTCCTCCGTGTGCCGTGGGATTCGGAGCCGGCCAGGCATAGGCAACTTCCGGCCGCAGCACATTCTCAGTCTTCGTTTCGTGTGTTGAGTTCTTTTGTACTCACTCTGGTCTCTTTAGGACTGTTTTAAAAGAAATCAATTTAGGGAACCCCCAGTTATATAATATAAACTTTGTAATCTGAGAGAAAAAAAATGTATAGTAAATCTAAGTCTTGATTTTTAACTTTCTATTGTAAAAAAAAATAATAATAATATACAGAGTTTAACAGAAGGTTATGTTTTGGTTTTGTTTTTTCCAGAGGCTGCCCTGTGGCCTTTGGGTGCAGGGACGCCCTACACTGCCTGCCTGAGCTCGGAGCATTGTGGCTTCGGCCGCAAGTGCCCGGGGCCCCCCCACGGGGTGCCCCTCACCTCCCAGCCCCATGGGCAGGGGCAGTGGCCCGGCCGGGCTCTCCCTGGGAGGGGGGGGGCTGGAGGAGCCTCTGCCCCCCTGACCCGGTCGTAGGAGGCTTTGCTCCCCGAAGACCAGTCCGGGCTCCCTGCTCAAGCATTTTCCCGTTAGCACAGAAATGACTGAGACAGGGTCTTCTCCCAGACCTCCCTGGGAGGACTTCCTGGAGGTGGGTGCTGGGGGCAGAGCTGTGGGTGGCCTGGCCTTGGGTCTGGCAGCAAGCGTCCAGGTGGACAGAGGGGAACTAGTCATCGGTATCCAAGTAGGGGGCGCAGTCTTTACAAATTCTTAAAATGAATTCAGGTTCCACCGGCCCTTAGGGTCACAGATGCCCTTGCCGGACGTGGAACCGATGAGGCAGTGGGTGGCGGGTTACCATGTTTCTTATTTGCTGGTGATTCTGATGCTTGGTGAGTTTTGAGCCAGTTTGTTAAACTTTTCATTAAGTTTTGTTTATAATAAAAATATATGTGGATTTTTCAACTTGCCATTTTTTAGAGTTACCCTTGTGTTTCAAAGGTGTTTTATAAGCAGATCTGTAACAGAATATTTAAACTAGGACTTTAATACATGACACGATGGATGGTCTGAAAGCAGGCTCTCTCCGGCCACGTGCAGCAAACACGCCTCCCCGAGCAGGGGGTGCCGGGGGCACGTGGGGGGCTGGCTGCGGCGTAGTGGGGGGCAGTCACCTGTGTGAGCCCGGCACAGCGGAAGCCTCTCGGAGCACTTTGCTGTCTGCTGGCTCTGCGGGGGACAAGGGTCCCGAAACACCTCTGCCCCTTTCCCCTGCCCCCAGGAGGCGGCCGCTGGCCGCCACGGCGCAGAGGGCTGCCGGCCATCTGGGGCAGTGGAGTCGATGGTGCTGTGGTTTCTTAAGGCTTTCTGGGCAGACTTCAAAGCCGATTTCTCTTCCGAGCTCGGGGGAATGTCCTCGGCCCCCTCGAGGCCAGCCTGTAGGCGGTCGCCATCTCCATGTCTCTGTGCCAGGGGGGACCGCAGTCGCACAGGCCAGGCTGTTGGGGCATGGAGAACCCAAGGGCGGCCTTCCTGGCCTCTCCCCGAGGGCGAAGGAAGTGTGCGGTCAGCAGGCCGGTCTCACGGGAGCCCCGGAGGCCCTGGGTGGTGGCATCTCGCTTACAAACTGTAAGATATGTTTTCTTTTCGTTTCTCTTTTTGTTCTTATGCAAGATCCACGTCTGTGACAGCCCTCTGGGGAAAACACCTCCCTGGAGAAAGGATGCGTCCCCCCCCCCCCAGTGTAGCCTGTCCCTCAATACTGACATCACGCTTCCAGAAGTTTTTCTTTTTTATATTTAAAATGTTACTTTTCTGTATGATGTGCATGCAAGTTTACCGTAACTTTTCTTAAACTTTTTAGTGCCGTTTCTAGTATATTCCTGTAAATGTCAGTTACTGAAAATGAGTCCAATGTAAGTAGTTTTAGCTCGTTTATTGCAATGCTGGCCTCAACACAACAGAATAAAAATGGTAGAAAGTACTCTTTGATGTTTTCTGGTAATCATGGACCCTTCTCCTGGGGCATTTGTTTTGTTTTCATAATAAAACCAAAAAAAAAAAAAGGTGCCTGTATGTGCCTCTGCCTGCTTTCTGGTGGCTCCCAGCCTCGCGGGTGCGCGTGCGGAGGTGCCCTGGAGGCCGCCGCTGCCCTCGAGAGCTCCTCGGGGCTCACACCCTGGAAGGCTCAGCCGTTGGAGCAGTTCTGGGCCTCAGCCTGGGCAAGAGGGCACCGGGGTTTGGGGGACACCGCTGTGTCTTCTTTTCCACTAACTGGTCTCTAGAACAAGCAGCCTTCTTCGTAGCACAGCCTCAGTGACGGGGTCCTCACTCACTTGCTTCCTCTCTCCGGGCAGACACCGCCCTGGCTGCATGGGGATGGGGTCCAGGGTGGGTTTCCGGCGGCAGGCGGAGGACCTGTGGGCACAGTCCCCTGTCTGCTGGAGTTTTCCAGCACTCGGAAGAGCCCGGCATAGAGGAGAGGCTTCTTTTTTTTTTAAGATTTTATTTGATAGAAACACAGCGAGAGAGGGAACACAAGCAGAGGGAATGGTAGCGGGAGAAGCAGGCTCCCTGCCGCGCAGAGAGCCCGGCGCGGGGCTCGATCCCAGGACCCTGGGATCATGACCTGAGCCGAAGGCAGACGCTTAACGACTGAGCCACCCAGGCGCCCCCAGAGGAGAGGCTTCTGCGAGGAATGGACGGCAGACGGGCGCTCTGATGCTGTTTCTTGAGCAGTCGTGGCTGTCACCGCCCGTCTCGGTGGCACCCTCCCTCCCTGCCCTGTCAGCAGACACACGGTTCCCGCATCCCCTTGGCACATGCCGTCCTTGTCCAGACTCTTACCCTCGTCTCATCCAGGCTGGCCTCCCCAAGGACGGGGACTGGGCCATGTCCACCTCGGTGGCCCCCGCCCCGGCCAGGGAGACCAGCCACCCGGGCTTCCCTCCGGCAGGGGGTGGCTTCCTACGCTCTAAGCAGCTTACTGCCCAGTGTCCTAAGGGCTGCCGCTGCGTGTCGGTCCCCTGCACGCCCTGACCTGTGCAGACCCCAGCCGTGGCCAGTGCCGTCTTCCCAGGTGCTCTCCATGCCTGGGGTCAGAGTAATCACCACCTGTTCTCAGGGCGGTCTGGGGCGTGGGCCAGATGCGGCACAGAGGCAGGCATTCCAGACAAGTCTCTGCGGTTTGCTTTCTTCCAGAGCAGGACTTCGATTGAACTGCAAAGATGTGGACCAAATGGTCTCCTGGGTGATCCCAGTGTCAGGGCTGCTGGACAGACAGGCCCCTAGGGCAGGTCTTACTTGGTGGAGACGGGGCAAGCCTTCCTCTTCAACTCCGGGAGGGGATTCAGGAAATGTGACTTAAACCTCCCGACCGACACAGCAGGCAAGCCGAGGATCCGTCACGAAGGACCAGGCCTCTGACTGGACATTTGGGGAACACGCTCTGACCCAGCGTTTCACCTCTGGGATGCTTGCTCATGAACTTGCACACCCACTAAAAGAACCGCGTCCCACGAAGCTCAGGACACGCTGCGTGCAGGGCGGCCACGGGAGCGTCTCGGGCTCACGGAGTGCTGCCACTCAGACATTCAGAGCATGACACAGATGTCCGTCTGGGCAGGACAAGGTGCAGGGTGCAGGCCGCGCCCCTGGAACCCACGCGGCTGCACACGCATGCGCAGAGCAGGTGCTCGAGGAGCTCGCGGTGCTCGCGGTCGTCGGCGGAGGACACTTTTGTTGCGCTTTACGGATTTCTGTAGCGGGGTTTGTAGCAATCATGAGATTCTCCCGTGTTTGCAAAAAATAAACCTGAAGCCAAGTTAAGGTATTATGAACGAACAGATAAGAGGAAGAAAGGAAGGAGCGTCCCAGAGTGTATTTATTTAGACAAATCAGCTTTGACAAAGGATTGCCCCGTTCGCAGAGCCGCGCAGACGACCGTTACAGCGGGGGGCACGTCCTTTGCAAACGCCTCACAAAACTGCCCACGGGACGCCGCAGGGATCGCGGGCTGCCGCCCCCGCGCGCGGCCCCCAGATTCCCGCAGAAATCACCACAAGCCGCTGAAGTGGAACTTAAAAATAAGTCTGGTTTCCGCACTGCTTTTGGGTGCCCTCGCGTGCTCGCCTCCGAGTACGGGGAAGCTGGCGTAGAAGCCACCAGAAGCTACCGCAGCATATCACACACGATGCCCGTTACCGCCGTCGAAGGCCCCGCACACCACGCCTGGCCACCTGACGCTGCTTCCTTCGCCTTTTTCTAGGTCTGTCCCATGCTTTGTCAGGCAGCAGAGAATCCTGGAAAGGACCTAGAACGTTCTCAAAAGGTGGTCTGAAGCCAGGGTTGTCCCTCTTGCTGGGTCTGCTTGGAAACCTCAGAGGAAAGCCGGATCCAGCGGTGCCGGGGCCGTATCCTCAGCGCTGTCAGGGCTGGAACCGAGCCCGGGAACCAGGTCTGCTGCTCACGTGGTATGGGGGAGGGCTCAGGAGCCCCTGCGAGCATCCTTGGGTTCTGGAAGCACGGCTGGGTCTTGTCCTTCACTGTCCAGAATCTCGCGGTGAGGCCTGGGGACACCAAGGCCCCTGGCTGAGTGCAGCATGGCCTGCTCCCCGCACAGCTCGGCGCCTGGGCCCGGAGTGTCCCACGGGAACTACATGATGGTACAGAACTTGGACCGGCCCGTGTCCCGCGAGACTCCGAGCTTGTGTCTGTCCCGGACCAGGATGGCCTCGTTTCCGTACTGGGAGTACCACATGCTGCGGCTCCTGCTCAGGTAGGTCCCGGGGGGCCCCGATTCCAGCTGCTGCTGCTGCTGCTGCCAGATGAGCAAGGAGGTGTCCCGGTACCGAAGCCGGGCGTGGCTTTCGGACAGAGCTTTCTCCGCCAGCGGCACACGGCCGCTCATCACTGGCCAGCAGCCCCCTGCTCCCAGGCGCCCGTGTGCCGGGCCTCTCTGAGCCAGTCGATGGTGTGGACAACCATCCGCTGCTTTACCCCAAGGGCACTCATCACCCGCCGGGTCTGAGGGTTCCTTATTCAATGCAGTGGTAAAAACCACAGACTCAGGCCACGTGTAGGCACCACCCTTGGGGGCACTGCATTGTGAGGGAACTTGAGAGGAGCCTCGGGGCGCCGTGGAGACATCTAAGGACCCGAGAGCAGTACCCTGGCCCCCACTTTATCAGACGGAGGGCTGCCAGGGGCGAGGCTCCCACCTGGGGGGCCTGGCCGGGCGTCGACTGTGATTCCGACACCACGGCTTGGCCCACTTAACTTGAACCGATGTATCTGGTGCCCTGCATGAGAGGACATAGTCCAGCTGGACAGACGTTGACCTCCGTCCCCGTAACTGCCCACCACTGATCCGTGCTTGGGTCGGCTTCCAGCGCCGTGGGGCTGCTCAGATGGAGCCAGCGGCTGTTCAGTCCTGCGTCCTCAGCTGTCACCCGGGCAGACACTACAAAGAAATGAACACGCGGTCAGGTACGGGGCGACGGCCCAGCGGCAAGGGGAGGCTTTACGGGGCACAGTCTCAGCTCTTTGGGGGTCAGAGCCTCCAGCCAAGCTACTGGCACATGGCACGATTTCACTTGCTGTCCGGCGACGCAGGCCTGGGACTGCTCCTCGTGCCTTTACGAACTAACGGGGACCCCGGGGAAGCCGCCTGTGGGAGCGCCAGTGTCTAGGTCTGGGGAATGAAGTCCTAAGAACCTGAGGGGGTCAGTTTCGGGACTGGTCCAGCAAGTGCCCCGCCGAGAGGGGTTTGCTCAGGCCGCCCGTGCTGAAGGCGGCTGGGGACTCACCCAGCCACCAGGGCCGTTTCTGCTTCAGGCAGCAGGGAGGCCCCTGGGCTGGGCAGAAAAATGATGTGGAAACCAAGCACTGAAGCATCCATCAATCAACCGCCCCCCGAAATGCTTTCCCAGGTGTGCAAGGTTTTCCTTCTGCATGCCCCTTGGGGACCCAGCCCCGCCCTGGGGGCTGCCTGCCACAGTCTCCCCAACGTGGCCAGCGGGGGCCCAGGAGCCCTTCATGGCCCCCTGGGTCCTCCACCTATCGCTGCCTCATGGTAAGGGTCTCCCGGTCACCCTGTCCACGTCTCCCACTGCCCACCTGCGCCCACCGCCCCCCAGCCCCCCGTCACCCTCGCGCCATCACCACCTGCTCCCCCGCGCCCACCGCCGCCCGCCTTCCCATGGCCTCCCGCGGCCCCGCGGCCTCCCGCCAGTCACCCGCCCCCTCATCGCCGCCGCCCCCATCACCTCCCGCCCCGGTCACCCGCCCCTCGTCGCAGGCCGGCGCCCCAGTGCCCCGAGCGGAGGGGCCTCGGAGGGGCCTCGGGGACGCGCGGGCGGCCGGGCGGGGCGGGGGCGGGGCGCTCCGGGGCGGGGCGGGGCGGGGCCGGCTGGCCGGGGCCGCGTTTCCATGGCAGCGCCGCAGGCGTGCCCAGCCGAGCGCCGAGCCTGCGCAGGCCAGCAAGACGATCCCCGTGCGCCGGATCGACGGTGTGTCGGTCCCGCCGCCGTCCCTGTGGGTCCCGGCATTGCGGTGACTAGTTCTGCATTCCCGCCCGGGGGACTTTTGCCAGTGCTGTAGCCTTTGCTCTCCGCGTTCTTACCCCTCGTAATCTATGTTCTTAACAATACGTGTGGGGGCCCCAGACGGGGCCCGGGGACTCGGGCGGGCGCTCGCCACGGGCTGGGGTGTCGCGCGTGACGAGTCGCTGCGTCCTCCTGAAGCCAGTACCGCACTGTCAGCTACGACGTATATTAAGCTCACAAAATAAAAAATCCAGGTGTGTCCCCGTAGGGGTCCCCGGAATCCTGTCTTGGACGCCCCTGGGGCCTGGGGAGGCCGCGCCTCCTGCAGCCTCACCCGTGGGACCGTCGCGTGGCCTCTGCCGTCCCCGCCCGAGTGCGTGTCCCGGCTCTTCGCAGCCCTGTGCAGCATCGACGAAGAGGGTGCTCCGGAAGGGCGTCCGCGGGGTGCTGCCCCTGCCGCGCCGATGCCTGCCCTGCACGAGGGCGCCGACCGGGCCCCGCGCTACGTCAGCTGCAACACATTTCTTTTTAAGGATTTTATTTTATTTTTTTATTTATTTGACAGAGGGAGAGAGATCACAAGCAGGCAGAGAGAGAGAGGGAAGCAGGCTCCCTGCTGAGCAGAGAGCCCGATGCGGGGCTCGATCCCAGGACCCCGAGATCATGACCTGAGCTGGAGGCAGAGGCTTTAACCCACTGAGCCCCCCAGGCGCCCCTCCACACATTTCAAAGTATTCAAATGATACATAAATAAGGTCACACGAAGAATGGCCTATAAAACAACAAGGAAAAGGTAACTAGGAGAAAGCATGTGTTTCTCATCATTAAGAAACCTGTTCCTAAATTTCTCACGGGTCAAAGAGGAGCTCACAATACAAATTGTGAAGTACTTTCATGGAATGATGATGAAAATACAAGATGTCAGAGCTTGTGGGATGCAGTTGAAATCATGCCCGGAGGGAAACTGAGAGCTTGAAATGCATGCACTAGGAGATAAACACCTATACGGCGTACACACGGGTAGATGGAAACTCTGAGCTCTCTGCAATGGCTCTGTGCCTCTAAAACTTTCCTAAATTAAAAAGTTTATTTCATTTATTTATTTTTTTAAGTTTATTTTAAAAGTGGAAAAAACGTGGGGCACCTGGGTGGCTCAGCGGGTTAAAGCCTCTGCCTTCAGCTCAGGTCATGATCTCAGGGTCCTGGGATCAAGCCCCGCATCGGGCTCTCTGCTCACTGGGGAGTCTGCTTCCCCCTCTCTCTCTCTTCCTGCCTCTCTGCCTCCTTGTGATCTCTCTCCTATCAGATAAGTAAATAAAATCTTTAAAAAAAATAAAAGTGGAAAAAACATTAACTAACTGGAATTAAAAACTAAACAATAGCTGAAAAGGAAAGTCACAGAGATGAGAGGAAATTCGCAATCTGTATGTCATTGATGATAAGGGATGTAAGGTCCAGGTCGAAGACAGAAAC
The DNA here is from genome assembly GCA_028646535.1 of Procyon lotor. NCBI lineage: Eukaryota > Metazoa > Chordata > Mammalia > Carnivora > Procyonidae > Procyon > Procyon lotor. The sequence continues at coordinate 75,321,894 of CM053615.1, forward strand.
CCCACCAATGAGTTGACCGGAGAGGATTTAATAGAAGGGGTCCGTTCGGAGGCACAGAGCTATTAACTACATAACTGACAAGATAAAATAAACACGTCTAAACTATCTCAGACGTAGCAACTGCAGGAAGCAACCAGGACCTCAAAAGCTCATGGAGCAAGGGACGGTCCTATTACTGAAAGTAATTTAATAGAGATTCTACGAGAACTAGGGAAGTCAGAGGAGGGAGAGCCTGGAGCTGAAACGGGGACTTTTGAAGAGGGGGCACCAGCAGCTTGAGCTGGTGTCTCTGCACCGAGAGTCCTAGGAACCGGGGGCACAGACCCCAGGGAAGGGACACCAGCCAGCTGCTGCCTCCGAGTGGCGGCAACATGATACAGTGGATTTTGTGTTTGGGAAAAGCACAGACTGGATTTAGCAGCTGCTTCAGGGGGAAAAAAAAAAAAGACAAAAAAAACCCATGAAGAATCTTTGCTGGGGGCATGCACGCTGGCGGGAAGCCAAGAGGAAGCAGCGAAGAAGGAGTAACCCGGCCCCTCCTGCAGTTCCCAGTCTGTCTCCCAGGGCTTACCAGGAAGAGGCCGGCAAAGGGAGAGATGAGGTCAGCAGAGTCCCAGTCGGAGTGTCACAAAGCAGAGTGTAAAGGATGTTTGGATCACGTGTGACATAAGGGCTGCGGGTGACAGACCCAAACTTCGAGACAGGCACAGTCGCGCCCTTCGTCCCCTCAGCTGCCGTATACACGCATATCTATGCATATTGGGGCTCCATACAACAGAGGCAAAACCCCAAAACCTAGCCCTACATGGCTGCCTAGGAAGATGCCACCCTCTTTCATACTAGAGTGAGACAGTCTGGCCTCTCCCCGGTTGGAGGAGATGCAACGTCCCCACAGACCTTTCTGATTCCGGTCCGCTTCCGTCTGAATATCGTTCTCCCTGAAACTAAATTGCAAAGTTCGCTTTCCAACAACATGTCCTGAAAATAATAAGGGGGATGAGGAGATACAAACATATACACACTTAACAGGTTGCGGGGGTTGGGGGGGGCATGGAGAGCTATCAATCACGCGCTTGCCCCCCTACAGTCCTTGTCGAGGGTTTCTTGCCCCCCACAGCCTCTCAGCTGGGCAAGTTTTCTTCAACTACTGGGGTGACTTATACCTTCTTTCCCAAAGGGCGTGAACCTTTAATGATCCTATTTCTTTATTTATTTCGTGGCAGCTTTCTATTAACTTGTACTCTGGGTGGCAGAGAGGCTGAACCACACCTCAGACAGTCCCCGGGGTCCCTTACTTCTTCCCGCTCTCAGTGTGAGGCAGCGACTCCCTTTCTCCTTGGTATGAGGGACCCATCACCCCAGCCAGTAAGGGGACCTGCTTCTTAGTGTGGGGGCACCTGGCTGGCTCAGTAGAGAGTGAACGACTCTTGATCTCGGGGCTGGAAGTTCGAGCCTCATGTGGGGTGTCGAGATGACTTACAATTAAAATTTGTAAAATGTCTTAAAAAAAATCCCTACCTACTTCGTTGTATTTTGAGGTGGTGGTATGAGGAACCCCAAATTTCCAGGTGGCACTCTCATCTTCCAAATCAAAGGAGCCATTGTGGGCTTCCTGGGGGACCTGCCCCTCCCTAAGGAACCAAGATGTCTGAACCTTCAGTGCTCAGAGGTGGGGGTGTGAGCGGCCCCTGGGGGGGGGGGCTCAGTCATTTAAACCTCTGACTCTTTTTTTTTTTTAAGATTTTATTTATTTGACAGAGAGAGAGATCCTAAGTAGGCAGAGAGGCAGGCGGGGGGTGGGGGGTGGGGAAGCAGGCTCCCTGCCCAGCAGAGAGCCCGATGCGAGGCTCGATCCCAGGACCCCGAGAGCATGACCTGAGCTGAAGGCAGAGGCCTCTGCAGTCCGGCCGTGCGGGAGACAGCACGCTGCATCTGTCTCTCGTGGGAAGCACACACTTGAATCTGTGTGACTCCTGGTCTCGTGATTGTGAGTTCGAGCCCCATGTTGGGTGGAAAGATGACTTAAAAATAAAACCTTTCAAAAAAAGAAAAGAAAAGAAAAGAAAAGAAAAGAAAAGAAAAGAAAAGAAAGAAAGAAAGAAAGAAAGAAAGAAAGAAAGAAAGAAAGAAAGAAAGAAAGAAAATCCAAATTAAGATCATAGTGCGAAACCCCCCATACCCACAGGAAAGTCTACAAGCAAGTCACACTGACCCATCCGTAAGCCGGAGAAGGCAGGGATGCGGACGATGCTAGCGGTCCACGCTACCCATGCACATGGATACGACTCTGGGGTCTGGGGACTGCGATCCAGCCGTTCTGCTCCCGGGGGCCCGCCCGGGGAGCCGCAGGCGTCTCGCCCACGGGGAAGCTTGCGCACAGCAGCCCCAGCCTTCAGAGCTTAAAACTCCAAACTGTCCAGCGCCCGTGCTCTCAGACACCGGGGAAGACGTGGCAGGGAGTTCGCACCGAGGAGCCCGGCTCGGCGCACTGACAATGAATGAGCCGGCACACGAATGAATCCCAGAGGCACAACCGAGAAGGGGAAAGAAGCCCGCCCACACCCTAAAACACTCTACTGAATGATTCCATTTATGCAACGTTCAGAAACAGGCACACTAATTATAGCCTTTAGGGTTGCATATTTCGATGGTACAAGTATACCAAAAAAAAAAAAAAAAAAGAAAGAAAGAAAAGAAAAGAAAAAGTGAGCGAGGGACACAGATGCCAGCTTGCAGGGGGAGGGAGAGGAGAGCCCTGGGCAAAGGCTGAGGACCGCGGGGTCTCCCTGAAGCGCTCTTTCTTGACCGGGGACTGGTTACTTCCGATCTTCCGATCTTCAGTTATAATATTGCCCTAGCCCGCACATTTGCTGTGCGCACATTCGCACATGTCGTATCTCACAGAGGAAGATTTTTCGAAGGCAGCTAATTATAGATGGTGAGGAAATAGACACCAGCTAAGGCCAGACATCACAATCTTCCACCTACACACCCGCCGGTGTTTTTATCTATCACCGCGGTGACGGATCGCATCTTCCGTAGTAGTCACTCGTCGCTACCTGACCTTTGGTCAGTGGTCATGTAGTTCCCGGGTGATCCGAAAAGTGCCATGACGTTTTTAATTTGTTTGAAACAGGATCGGAACATTTGGCTGCATTTTTGGCTGCATGTCTCTTAACTTCTCTCTTCCTCCCTAACGCCTTCGCCATGTAGCCGTGGAAGAAGGTGGGACCTATGTTCTGTAGGAGAATCCGGGTCCTGGATTTGACTGATCCTGAGATCGAGACCTGGGCTGAGATCAAGAGTCGGACGCTGAACCGACAGAGCCTCCCAGGCGCCGCTGCCTTTCGATGCTGAGATGGACCAGGGGGTCGGGGTCTCAGCAGCCTGGTCCACCCCTCCCAGATTTCCCCATCCCTCTCGCACAGGATAATGGTAACCTGCCACCACGAATCATTAAGGTTGGAAATCGGTGATTTTCTGAGTCTAACTTTACTTCTGGAATTCTCCCGTAGAGAAGAACTTTCTTTATCAGCTGTTTGGCTACCCTGAAATATGGTTCCTATGGGAAAAGCGGAGCAAATGCCTTCGTCTTTCCCTTTACCTGGCAGTTTTCAGAAGAATGGGGTGATGTTCTACCAACCTCCAAAGGGAATTTTTAAAAAGCAGGTTTTTTTTTTTTTTTTTTAATAGCAATATGACTTCATGAATTTCAGTGTATTCGGTATCTTTCGATCAGTTGCACTCATTCTGGGTTTGAGGCTCAAGACTTCCCACCTGTGGCCAGGAGGAAACCCCGCTGCCAGCAGGGCCCCACTCTGCCTAGAAGCTCCAGGGGAAAGAGTCTACTCCATGCTTCTGGTGGCCCCAGCATGCTCCGCCTTCTGTGGCCGAGGCCATATCACCCCGATGGCCGCCTCAGCCTTCACATGGCCTCTCCCTCCTGTGTGTCTCTAATAAGGACGCTTGCCACCGGATTTCGGGCCCAGTCAATCCAGGATGGTCTCCTCATGTCAAGATTCTTAGTTAATTACACCTGCAAAAATCCTCACCCCCTTTCTTTAGAGAGATCCAGAGGGAGAGATCGAGAGAGAGCCAGTGGGGGCAGGGAGGGATGGAGGGAGAGAGAGAATCTTAGGCAGACGACACACCCAGTGCAGAGCCTGACGTGGGGCTTGATCCCACAACCCCGAGATCATGAGCTGAGCTGGAACCAAGAGTTGGACTCGTAACCGATGGAGCCACTCAGACGGCACCCAAAGACCCCTGTTCTGAATCAGATCAGGGGCCCCAGGGACTGGATGTGGACCTATCTTTGGGGATCCACCGTTCAGCCGGGTCTAAACCCTAACCCGGAAATTGGTGCAGGAAAAATGGAGGTGATCTAGGCTGGGTTGTTTGGTCAGGCTGTGGCTCAGAGCAACAAAGACACAACCTGTCTTAGGGAACAGGACACAAGAGGCCACAGCTAAGTAAAAGTAAACCGTCTCCTGTGGTCACCTGGGGTGCCGAGCTCTGTGAAAGGCTCTGGACGACCAAGGGACTGTGCCCCAAAGCAGTGGATGGCCTTCGTGTGTGACACTTCCAAAGTGGCTTTTCCAGGAAGAAAGTAAAAAGCTAAGATTCCTACATTTTGGTCCCAGACAGAGACCGCTAGCCCGAGGCTGCCGGATGCGGTGGGCCGGAAGCAGACATGGGAAGTCCCCGGGGAGACAGGGAGAGGCTGGCCTTCAACGGGGAGCGTGGCCGCTTCTGCCAGCACGGAGGGTCCAGAGGGAGCCCGGGGGCGGGGGGCGAGCTTGCGGGGGGTTGCCCCAGCTGTCCCCACCCCCGAGGCTCTTGGCCCCACTCCTGACGTGGGAGACCTGTGGGAGAACTCAGCCTTCCCCGGAGCCCCTCCTCCTCTCTTTCTGTCTCACAGCCACAGGGCCCCTGGCCTCCTTATCTGTGCTCCGAATCACTGCTCCAGCTTCCAGACGCGCCTCCAGTGGGCGGCTGACCCGCTCCATGGTCCAGCGACTTCCTCCGGCTCATTCACAGCCGCCCACGTCCACTGGGGGGGTGGGGGGGGTCGTTGCTCTTGCCCCAGCACTGGAGCAGCCGAGCTCCTGCACCCCCGGGACATTCCCTTCCCATAGGTGTCTGGCCCATCTGGGTTCACCACTAGAGAAAGTTCTAGCGCTCGCTGCCCCGTGCCAGGGACTCTCAGTACAGCACTCCGTGCCAGCAGCGGGGGCCTTGCCAGATGGCTGGGGCGATCCAGTCCATAATAGCACACTAGCGTCTGCTTCCTGGGACACCTCCAGGCCCCAGGCATGGGTGTGGGGGCGGGGAGCCGGAGAGCCCCTGGCGCGGGGGGAGCACATCAGACAGCAGGGTCTGCTTTGCTTGAAATCAAAGGCAGGCGGGGGTGGCTAGGAAGTTGTCAGGCCACTCCTGGCCCCGGGCTCGGAGACGCTATGGTGGCTCTCTGGCCATGGTGGTGCCCAGCCGGGCACAGCTGGGCCGTCCCACTGGGGACAAGGCATGAGCAGGTGGGTGCCCAGGAACCGCTTTCTGAGTGGGTGGGGGATGGGATGGATGGATGGGGGGACGGATGGCGGGTGTGTGGGCGGAAGAAGAATGACTCCGTGCCAGGCACGGTGCTGGGCCCTGGGAGGAGCATGGAGGAGGTGAGCCCATGAGCCAGGGCCGGCGGAGCCCACAGTCCACCTCACGCCCAGGCGGACATCTCCGAACAAGGCATCGAAGGGACCGAGGAGGCAGGAGCTGGTCCCCGAGGGCAGGGATGGCGGGATGGGTTCCAGGAAGCAGGGGCGTTGGAGACAGTTTGGGGGTGGGGTGGGGGCGGGGCCCGCAGTTCAAAATTAGAGCCGCTGGAGTCTGCGGCTAGGGCTTGGGGGGTGGCTAGGAGGGCGTCGCAGAGTAGACTGAGGGGCTCTAATGGGGGCAGGGGGCTTTGGAGATCCTGCCCGGGGCAGGGGGGCGCTGGCTGTGCTCAGAAGGCAGTGGGAGCCAAGGGCGTTTTTGTTTGTTTTTAGGTATAATAGCTTAATTGAGACATAATTCTATGCAACCCCCCCCATTTAAAGGGCTCAGGGTCACAGTCCACTCGCAGAGTCCGGCAACCTCTGCCAGTCAATTTTAGAACATTCTCATCACCCCTGCTAGGAACCCTGTAGCCACAGGCAGTCACTTGGCATTTCCCCCATGGCCCCGGCCCCAGACCACCACTGACCGACTCCCACTGGCTCTGGACTTGGCCGTGGCCGACATTTCCTGCACGAGGGGTCACGTAACACGTGACTTTTCAGGTCTGGCTTCTCCCGCGGAGCGATGTGTCCTGGCTTCATCCCTGCTGGGGAACACGCGGGGACCTCTGTCACGTGGGGACCTCTGTGCTCTCGCCGTGCGTGTGGTGCCATGTACGCGACATACATTAACCACCAGGCGTGACATGTGAGTGCTCAGCACAGGGGCCTGGAGCACATTCCCACTGCTGTCTCTAGAACTTTCTCATCTTGCACACGGACCTCCGTCCCCTCCCCCAGCCCCTGGTGCTCACCGTGCTGGTTCCCGTCCATGGATGTTTGGATTCGGGGCACTTCGTACGAATGGAGTCCTGTAACCTGTAACCTTTGCTGTCTGGCCTTTTCCACTGGCGTGAGGTTCTAGAAGCTGGTCCCTGCTCTAGCGTGTGTCAGGACCGCGCCCCTTTTCACCGCTGAATAACATCCCGTGGAATGGATGTGGCACACATGTCAGCCTGCCGCTGTCGGGGGTCGTGCAGGCGGTGCCCACCCTTTGGCGAGCAGGACGAGTGCTGCTACGCGCACAGATGTGCGAGTTCTTATGTGGACACAGGGTGGGTTTTGAGCGGCGGGAGCATCGCGGGTTCGAAGAGTCTCTCCCGCTGGGGTCGGGTGGAAGAGAGAGGTCAAGGTCAGGGGTCAGGTGCCGAAGACAGACCGGGAAGACGTGGCCAAGCCTTGGGGAGGTGTGAGGCACAGCCACGCTCCTCGGCTCCTGGCACACGCACCGGAGCCTGGATTTTGTGACAAGTTTCCCCGGGACAGGCCAGCCTGCCTGGTTCCACGATGACCGAGAGTCTCCGTGCTAGCGAGTCCTTGTGCACACTGATGGGGTGCAGCCGCCCCATGTCCCGGAGAGCCCCCCGGGGGTGTCTCACAAAGCCCACCTCACAGGGGAGAGAGCTGTGGGTTCCTGCCTCCTGCAGTGTCCCACCGCCCGCGGGGAGCGGGGTCAGGCTGCTCACACACCCCTCTCTGGATGCAGCGACGAGCCAAGTGTGGCCCCTGTGGCCCCTATGGCCCCGCCTCTTCACTGTGGCTCCTCCCACCGAGGGATAGAATGTTTACTTGTGTATCATTGTGATCAACCTACAATTTGATACTCAGTTTCATTTTCGGCAAACTTCTAAGTATATCCGAGATATCTGGATAGCGAATCTGCTTTCCCAGTGATGAGCTTTTCGGGGACGGGGGGCTGTGGTCACGCTGACGCAGGCGGCCAGGGTCAAGGACACGCCGCAGCTTGAAGACTTTGGCGGGGAGAAGGGGGTGTAAAATATCCCATTCACACATTTTTAGGTTGATTCCATGTTGAAGCGATAATATTTCAGACATACTGGATTACATACACCGTATTACTAAAATGGATTCCACGTACAGTGGGCTAATAGTCAGCCGTAGGGCTGCGTGAAGGGCTCCCCGGCCCCGGCCACAGCTCGGGGAACCTCGGCATCCTGCTGGGCGAGAGAAGTCAGGTCCAAGCACTGCACACTGTGGTTCTGTTGATAAGAACCATCCAGGTCTGGGCCAGGCGGTGTATTGGGGGTGACAGCTAATGGTACGAGGTCTTAAGGGGATTGTTCTAGATTCGGAGCACAGTGAGTCGTGCAGGGGGCGTCTACGGTCTACAGTGGGGTCTAGCAGGCGCCTCCCCTTGGCTGTGCTGACTTATTTTCCCGCGAGGGGGTAGGGCTGCAGGAGGGCCAGAAGGGCCCGGGTCCAAGGGCAGCACTCAACGTCAGTAACGGCCAGCAGACTTTGCCCTGGGCCAGAGTGTCACAGCCGAGCCTGCCGAGAAGCATGTTCAGCGGCAGCGGGCACCCGCGTCAGCTCCCATAACCCAGCTGTGCTTTCCCACCACGGCCTGAGTGCCCACCTCCGTCCTTCCTGAAGGCGGCCCACGCGTACCCTGACGAGGGCTCCTGCAGAGATCCGGAATCTCCCCAAATCCCTACTTCTTGGCTTCATGCCTACAAACGCGGTCAGTCCTGGAGACCCTTCCTCCTCCCCGAGAGCCCGAAGCAGCTTGCCCCCTGGAGTTCACAGCGCCTCTCGGGAGGGCCTCCAGCAAGGTCCTGGACCAGTCTCTAGGAGGTGCCCGGATAAGGCATCAGTTTGGGGTCCAATCCATGGCTTTGGACTTAATTCTGATTGTTGAAACAAGCCGTGTAAAGTCCGTATTGTGCCTTTTTAAACATAATGTAGGAAAACCCACACCCGACAACCCAGGGGGGCGTAATCTGAGTCTACGGTGGGCCAGATGGTCTTTTTCTACACCTATACTTTCCTGGGAAATTGGACAGCTGAAAATTTGCATGACGTAGCTGCAAATGGAATTTGCAAAATGTGTGTTCACGTGGTTTGGACACGAGAATATAAGTCCTTCACCCCCTCGTGCTGGAAAGAGTCAAAACACCCACTTCCTCTTCCCCCGTGAACACAACCTCCGGGAAAGAGGAATGGGGTGGGGGGATGGAGGGAAGGAAGAAGGGATGGACCGGTGAGTGGAGGGGAGGCAGCCCCCAGCTTCTGTGGAGGCCTTTGCGGGACAAGCCTTGCATGTCCCTGGGACCCTGCGTTATGGAATAAGGGCCCCCCAGCCTTGATCCTGTTGAGGAGAGGCATGGGGACCCTGCAGCAGCTCTGGGCGTTGGCTGGGGAGTCGGGCTGAGAAAGCCCCCGGTTGGGTTGCGTGTGGCTCTCCGAGGAGGCTTGCGTGGAAAGGAGAGCTCTCGGGTGTCCGGGCAGGCAGAGAGCCCCGCAGCCCCCTCCAGTGCCCGGCACGCCCCGTGCGCGGCGTGGAAAGAGGCGCTGTCCCCCGACCCCCGTTCCAAGCCCCAGCTGAGGAGGACGCCTCTGTGGGAGCCCGGAGGCTTTGTGAGGGCAGACGCCCTTCAAGGCCACCCTGGAGCCACCAAATCAACCAGAAGTGGAAGCTAAGTCCTTGGCTGGAGGCACCGCAGGAGACAGATTCCCTATTCAGAGGGGGATTCAAACCCCAGCAAGTCCTTTGGTTCCATGACCTCACCTGCAGAGCGGATCCCATCCGCGGGCCCCCCTGCTAGGGCAGACGTGCCTCAGTGCAGAGCCTGCCATGCTCACGGGGTGTACCCCCTGCCTCCCGCTGCAGCTGGGACACCCCCTGCACGACTCACTGTCCTCGAAAAGCCCAGAAGCTGGAAGCCCAGGCTCACCTGCCCCAAAGCCTCCTGAGGCCTCGTCTTGGGGACGCCCAGGGACCTGACAGCCACCAGGCTCCCAGGAGGTGCCCCCCTTCCGCTCCCCCCACTTCAGCCCAGACACAGGGTGTCTCCCCAGCAGCCACTTTCCGGTCAACCTGAGGCTCTTGCCGGGCTACTGCCCCATTTCTGCCGTGGGGTGTGCATGTGTGTGTGTTCGCGCCTACGCATGTGTGTGTGTGTGTGTGTGTGTGTGTGTGCGCGTGCGCCTCCAAGCCCTGCTTCTCATTGCTGAGTCAGCATCTGTGTGTTTCCCTCCTCCCACCCACCCACCCAAGTCAGCCCGCCGAGGATTGTCCAGGCATGGAAACCCCTTCTAGCCCCAGCAGCCCGGCGCTGGGGAGGCGTGGCGCTGGGACCCGCTCCTCCAGGCACTGCTGGGCGCCCCGGGCAGCTCACCGTGGTGCCTGCCGTGTTGGTTCATGCAGTTCGGCACCCAGGACACTAGCGGCTACTGCGTGAGGCTTAAGGGAGGTGAGGGGAGCATCGGCGGCCCCCGGGCTGGCACGCGGCACTCAGGACATCGGGCATCTGTTACGATCACCAACGCCATGGGGACAGACCTGGCCGAGCGTGCTACGCCCGTGCGTCTTACAGAGTACGTTGTTACACGCACATGTGTTGGTGTTAAAGTTCCTCACAGACCTTGCCAGAACAGGCGGCAGAGCACGGATGGCACAGCCTGGTTCGTAAACCTTGGCACCGACTTACCCCACGTCTGTGACTTCGCGAGAGGCTCTATGGGGTTTATAAAAATCGGAGCTGCTGTGCTTTGCCAAGTTGTTGGCTTATTCATTTAGTGTTTCGTTCAGTGAGTGTTTTCTGAGCTCCCACCACGGGCGGAGCTCAGTCTGCTGTGCTGGGCATGAACTGGGGACAGGGCGAGATGGTCCCGTGGTCCCGGAGCTCCCTGTCTAGACGGATGAGGCTCAGCGAGTCAGGTGTGGGGGCGAGGGTCGCAGAGGATGTGCGGGTGTGAGCTGTGTGGGCAAGGATCCTGGGCAGAGACATTGCCGGTGGAAAGGCCTGAGGTGGGGGCATGCGGCTGTGGCTGCTCCTTTCCTTCGCGCAGGAAATGAGGCCATCCAGGGAGGGGGCACATCAGGGGGGACTTTCTAGGGAAGGAATTCGCTTTCACCTCTTTGGCCAGGAGAGCGACAGGGTCTCACCCAAGTTCCACTGGGTCCCTACTGGCTGCCAACGATGGATGGAAGGGGCCATGGTGGGATGGTGAGGTGGGGAGAGGGGGCTCTGACCCTCCTCTTCTACTTTGGGGTCCGTGGCTGGTATTGGCACTGCCTGCCCCCTGGACTGGGGGCCCAGCCCCCACCTCTCCTGTGGGCTGCCCTCGCACTCAGCATGGAGCCTCTCCCTCCTGCCGAAGCCATCACTGGCCACGCGGAGGTGCAGCCTCGAGGGAACCATTTCCTTGTCGGTGAGCACGTCTCCAGGGCGCCATATCCACAGGATGTTGCGGGCGCCATATCCACAGGATGGGGGGACGGAAGCTGCGTCCCCCCACCCCCTGGAGGTGTGCCACGGGCCGTCTCGGCAAACAGTTCTGGGTCCCAGGGCGTGAGGATGGTTGTAGGGTTTTCTGGACCGGTGTCCCCTCTTTATGGTTCATGCTTCGAGTTGGTACAGTCTTGACCTGCTCATCACACCCACACCAAGTGGGGGAGAGCATCTCCACCAAGTTTCCATCCATCCATCCATCCATCCATCCATCCATCCATTCTTGCCTGGCCTGCCTGCAGAGCCTCCCAGGGACGCTGTGAGATACATACTTCCCAGTGTCCAGGTGGGAAACTGGGAATGCTGTGGGGCTGTGACCGGCTCAGGCCTGCACAGCATGGAGGTCTGAGTCTCCCCAGGTGACCATTGTCAAGGCTAAAACCCCAGCTTCCTGCGGGGCAGCCAGGTGGCGACAGTGCCCTCCGCACCCACCAGGGGGCAGCAGGCAACTGTCTGCACAGTCAGCTCTGGGTGCTCCGTCGCCGTCTGGGCTCAGCATCTTGGTTGGGTCTCTGCCCAGGCAGGAAGGGCGGCGAGGACAGAGGCCCTTTTCTTGCTGAGACACTTACCTGTGGGAGAGAGACAAAGGCATTAAGGGGCGCCATGAATAGGGCCCCCCAGATGAAGGGCTGCGGGAGCCCCATTCTGCCCCAGGCCCTGCGATGTCCTGTTGACCCCTCCCGAACAAGTCTGATGGGCTGCTGAGCTCCCTGCTCTACAGAGAGGGGGCGCTGCAAAGGGGGGGTTGCCTACAAGGCTCTCAGAATGGGGGCTGGAGGGGCTGGGGTTCATCCCAAGTCCCCGTGGTTCAATTTCTCCGGATGATGCTGCTTGGGGGGGGATTACCTGCTTTTGCCTCAGGCCAAACTAGCTCAATTGCACGGCCGCTGAGGCAGCTTCCTTCCTGTGGGGGTTCCTCAAAGGAAGGGTGCCTGGGTGGTAGCTTGGAGCCCCCTGGCCACTTGGCCTGATTTAACTGTGGCCGTGACCACCCCTCCCAGGGTCTGGGGTGTGTCCGGGAGGCCAGCTCTTCTCCTGCTTCTCTCCGTGGGCTGGACCCTGGCCTGGCCCCCCAGGCTCCCTCCCTGTTGGGGCAGGGGCAGGTTTGAGCTCTGCAGAAGGCCTGGGGGACCCTCTCTGCACTCACAGCGAGGCGGGGCTGGGCGCCCCAGCAAACACAGGTCCAGAACTCACCGCGACTGTCCAGGTGGGTGGCCTCACCCCCACCCCAGCGATGGCCCAGAGTCTCAGAGTGGGGCGTGCCTTGCCCAGGGTGGCCCAGAGCACCGTCATGAGAACCCACGGCTCCTGAGCTGAGCCAGGATCCACATCATTTCACTGCCAGATTGGCTTTTCATGTCCTTGAAGCCGCGCCACTGTTGGGGGGGGGGAGGCCAGCTGCTGAAAACAGGGCCCCCACCCCACCCCAGGGCGGGGCTCAGGAAGGAGTTCAGGGCGGGGGCAGTGGACCCTGCAGTCAGCCAGTGGCCTGCCAGGACCCAGGGCCCAGGCGGCTCTGGCCTCAGGACCAGCCCTCTCTCTCACTAATCTCATATATCCCATCTCAGACGCCAGGCTTTGCCCTCTGGGCAGCTGCAAGTGGCCACGGGTCACCAAGTGGGGGAATTCCGGCCTTTATGGGGGGTCTGGGGCGGGTGGGGGGCTGCTTTCGGGTCCCTGGCCAGAGCAGAGGATGGGATGGGGGTCCTGGGCACATCCCCCGCCCGTGTGTGCCTCGCGGGCCTCGAGTTGTCCCCCGGGGACGGCTTGATGGACCGAAGGGACGTCAGCCTAGTCGGTGCCCCCTCCTGGGTCTGTCCTTTCCGAAGGGCCCAGTGCGACAGGGGCCACCGCCTGATCGCCAGCGAGCGGAACGCAGGGCCAGCCTAGAGACCGAGACCCGGCCGTCCCTCCACCCGCGAGGTCGCTCGCCCCGGGCGCAGAGCTCCCCAAAAGTCCCGGCGCCCCGCGGACAGAGTGGGCGGGCCCGGGGCGGCGCCGCAGCCCCCGCCCTCCGCAACTTTGGCGGGCGGCGGGGCAGGAAGTGGGGGTAGGCGGGGGCGGCGCCAGGCCCGCGCGCCGGCCCCGCCCCCGCCCCGCCCCGCCCCTGGCCGCGCCCCCGCGCCCCCCGCGCCCCCGCAACCCCAGCGCCGCCGAGCCGCGGAGTCCGAGCGCCGGGCGCCGAGCGCGGAGCCCGCAGGCGGGGCGAACAAAGCGGCGGCGGCGAGGGCGGCCCAGGGCCCGGACGCGCCGAGCGAGCGACCCACCGGCCCTTTGTCTCGGGCGGGGCAGGAGCGGCGGCGGCCGCGGGGCGCCCCGAGCGCAGCATGCGGCGCCCGGAGGGGCGGATAGCGGGGCGCTGCGGCGGCGGGCGGCGTGGAGCCCGGCCCGGGGCCCGGGGGCGCCCGTGCGTGTGAGGGGGTCCCGCGCGCTGCGCGGCGCCCACCCCGCGGCCGCACGTGGGCGGGAGCGGCGGCCCGCGAGGAGCCGGAGCGGGAGGAAGGGGAGGGGACGCGCGGCGGCGCAGCGGGGACCCCGGGCCGCCCGCGCGAAGCCCCGCCCCGGCCACCGAGCCCCGCGCGGGCGGGCGGGATGCCCCGCGGCCGCCGCACTTTGGCCCGAGCGCTGCCCTGAGCGGGGCCGGCGGTGCGGCCGCCGCGGGCGCCATGGAGCAGTGGCGGCAGTGCGGCCGCTGGCTCATCGACTGCAAGGTCCTGCCGCCCAACCACCGGGTCGTGTGGCCCTCGGCCGTGGTGTTCGACCTGGCGCAGGCGCTGCGCGACGGCGTCCTCCTGTGCCAGCTGCTGCACAACCTCTCCCCCGGCTCCATCGACCTCAAGGACATCAACTTCCGGCCGCAGATGTCCCAGGTGAGGGTCCGGGCGCGCGGGCCGCCGCGGGGAGAGCGGGGCGCGCCCCAGGAGGCGCGAAGTTGACCAAAGTCCCCCAAGCCCGGGGCGCGCCGCCGCCGCCCGTGGGCACCGCCGGGAAGCGCCCCCGGGCCGGTCTGCGGCTCCCGGGTGAGGGCAGACCCGCCGCTGCCGCCCCCCTCTCCGCGCCCCTCGGGGCCCCGGGGAGCCCGCCACGCCCGGGGGTCTCGTGGGACGTCGCGTCCTCCGGCTTCGCGCCTGGTGGCGGGACCGTGGGGGGACCAGCAGGGCGCGGCCAGGGGGGTCGGAGGGAGGGGGTGGGCTCGGCTGGCCGCCGTGTCTCGGATAGGACCCCGGGACTGGGTGCCAGCGGCCCCCTTCGCCTCCCCCTCGCTTCCCCGGCACCCTCAACTGTGGCCTTTGTCGTGGCCGAGCGCGTGTGGCTGCCCGCCGGCAGGAAAATGTCTGCGCAGCCGGCAGGAGCTGCTTTGCGTGTCCCCTTAAAGGGAGCTCCGGTCCTGCCCTCCTCCAGTCACACAGAAAGCTCAGCCCGGGGCCCATCTGAAGGGGTCCTGGGCGCTCAAGGGACGCCAGCCTGTCCAGGATCGACCTTCCTGTTCGCCCCGGAGCCCCTTCCTCTGGGGCCCACGGCAAGTCCGAGTGGACAACGGCGATTCCTGTGTGACATCGGAAAACCCGGCTAGGGAGAACTAGGGATGGAGTGAGTCACGGCTTTTCCAGGCCGGGCTGCCTGGCCTCTGCCCTTTGGCTGTGGCTGTGTTTCCAAGGAGATGAGGGCATCCCCTCCTCCAGGGAGGAAGGGGGGTGGCTGCTGACAAAGAGGAGCCCTGATAGGGGAGGGGGGCTGCCCTCCCACTCCGCGATAATGACCCCTGGCCGGCAGAGGCAGGCAACCTATTGAGGGAGCCCCCCGGGGGTGCAGGTGTGGGGTCCCAGGGCTCCCCTTAGGCTCTCTCATGCCAACGAACCCGGAGGTCCCCGGGCCAGGCGCCTCGCTGCAGAGTGCTGTCCTAGATCTGATCCTCATCTCTGATCTGGGGGTGGGGGAGGGGCCGGACCGGAGAAACTGAGGGCAGGAAGGATTGTTGGAGGCAGAGCTGGCTGGCGGCGGGGGTGTCGCCTTCGGTTGTGAGCCACAGGGGCTGCCCAGGCTTGCTGGCTCCCGCGGGCTTCCCGACTGATTGGCAGGGAGGCTGGGGTGCGGGACACAGCCAGGGGTGGGTGGGTCCACATGACAGAGGCTGGGCCTGGCTGGCCTCTGGGTCCTGGGGCTGCCCTGGGGTTTGGGCGGGGCGGGGGAAGCGGGGGCACCCCGGCTGTGGCAGGTGACTTGGCTCCGCGTGCGCTGGGAGTGCAGAGACATCCTGGGGGCCCTGGAGCCATGGGGGGGGCACCCTGACAGCAGCACAGTCCCTTTGAGCCCCCTGCCCCTGCCGTGTCCCAGCCTGGGTGAAGGGGTATCAAGGGGGACTCGGTGCTAGGGAGAACTGGCCAGTGAGCTTCTGTGTGTCCTCATGGACGTGCGCTCACTGAGGCCTGGCGCCGTCACCTTCCAGGTAGGTGACTGCCTCTGGGGCCTCAGTTTCCCCCTCTGTTAAATGGGAACAGTGATAGTAGACACCTTAGAGCCACCTGCTGAGGAGTCCACGAGGTTAAGGCAGAGAACGTGCTCGGTGCTGTGCGGAGTTGGCCTTATGATTTTAGGGGGGTCGCCCGGACACTGGCAGGGAGCCCTGTCTTGGCTGAGGCTGGGGGCTGGTCTCCCTGACCTCAGCCCACCGGTCATCTTGTAGGGGTTGGGGTGGTTCACCCCATCTTTGTTTTTCTGTCGCTGGTGCAGGGATGGCTGTGGGTGCCGTGAGAACCTGTATCCGTTGGGTCCGTGTGTATACTCGCAGTTAAAGGAACAATTCTCTTTACCGAGTATGGCCGTGCAGGGTTTGGGAGAGGAGCCTGGGGGCCTCTCTGTGTGGCTGGTGTTTGTGGTTCGGGAAGTTTAGTATCCCTAGAGTGGGGGACGGAAGATGTCCTGTCGGCTCCCGGTGCTTGGATCCCAAGAACAGTCCAGGCTTCCCTTTCTCACTGGTCCTGCCCCGGGCGAGGTGCGATCCTGGGGAGGGAGGCCGTGCCATCTTTGTTTCATAGATGAGGCCGCTGACGCTCAGAGAGACCCAGTGACTGGCCTCAGGTCACACAGAACGGAAGAGGCGGAAGCAGATCCCGAGCTCAGGTCTCCCTTGTAGGATTGCCGAAATGAGTTAGATTCTGCAGGTTTTCCTCGAGCCGCCTGGCTGACCTGTCCGGGGGCTCCTGCCGCGTGTCTGCTTCCACGGGGAGGATGGGGCGCGGGGTGGGTGCCTGTGTTCTGTGGGCGTCGGGCTGCTTTGCTGGCGAGTCCGGTGTGCGGGGCCTTCCCGCCTCCTCGGGGTCCTGGAGAGCCGGGGGCCCGTCCAGCCCAGAGCCCTCCGTGCCGTCCCCTTGATCCAGAAGGCCGTGCTGACTTCTCACGGGGACATCCTGTTTTCAGAGGATAGCGTTTGGAATGTCCCTCCCCTCTGAGCTGACCTCGGCTGGGTTATTGGCCCCAAAGGAGCGTAAGAGCGTGTGCACTTAGGGGGCGTCTGCTGTGTGCAGAGCCGGAGACGGCGAGGTGTTTGCGGGGAGAGCCGGGCGGCCCCTCCGTTGTGCCCTCGTGGAGCTGGCAGGCCGAGCTTTAATTTTTTTTTAATCCAAAATGCCTGGAAGCCACCTTGGGTTTATTAAGCTAATTAGGTATGGCCGCAATCTGCTGATCCTAACGAGGGATCACGTGTGTCTGAGGCGGCCTTGGCCGCGGACGTCCCGAGGTTGCTGACACCAGCAGGCAGCCCCTGCGTTCCGTCCGCAGCCCGGAGCTGGAGGGCACCACCCGCCCAGCCCCTTGCCCACACCGGCCCCGCAGGCCTCCTCCCCAGGGAGCGGCCCCCCCCGCCCCCCCTGTAACTCCCCCGCTCACGCCCCGCACCCCTGCCTCAGGCCTGTTGCTCCCACTTCCGTACCTTTGCCGGCAGCATCCGTGCAGAGCTGTGCCCTTGCCGGTAGACCCTCTTGGCCCGCGGCCCCCAGGGGTACTGGGTAGGTCGCTAACCCTGCACCTCCGGTGCTTTTGCTCCGGCGAGCACGTGGGGGCCACTCTCTTCTGCTCCCTCGGTGAAGCGCTGTCTGGAGGGGGGCTGGGCTGAGCCCCTCCCCCAGGGCATCCTCTCCGGGGCCTGTGGAGCCCCGTGTGTTCCTTCATTCTGAGGCAGGCTTTGTGCTTGGCGAGGGGCTGGGGGCCGCCTGGCCCGGGTCCTGCTCTCATGACGCTTCTAGAAGAGCGAGCGCGCGCCCAGATGCAAATGCTCTGCTCCTGAGGGCAGGCGGCCCCAGGCCTGGGCCCTGAGGCCGAGCCGTGCGACGCCAGGGGAGAGCGCGGCACCGAGGAACCCTCGCTCCCGTGGAAACAGGAAGCCTCTTGTCCTTTTCCAAATTTTGGAAACTATCTTGGACTTTCGGAAGAGCTCCACGTGGCTCGTCCCAGTGGAGGTGAGTGGGAAGTTTGGGGCCCTCACCCTGAATGTTTTGGTGCGTCGCCCGCCAAACGAGGGCCTTGTCCTCGGAGAGCGCAGCTCAGCCCCTCGGCCCCGTCCCACGCGCGACCCACTCACGTGTCCCTGGAGATGCCGCTTCAGCAGAAGGGGAACCGAGGGGGGCGCCACCCGCACTCTTCCTGGTCGGCTGCGCAGCCCGCCCTCCATGCTCAGGACCTCGACGGCCTGCGGGTCCCAGGCACCTTTGTTGCAGAGCGTGGGGGTCCCTCCGCATCCCCTTGGGACTAGATTCGGGTGTGTGCCTGCGGGGGGTACCAGCGATGATGCCTCTGCTCCCGTCCTGTCCTGCAGGCGTCCCCTCCCGGGATGCTGCCCTCCGGGCTGTGTCTGCCTGCCCGGTCCGCGTGTCACTCTGTCCCCAGCCTTCACGGCTCTGCTCTCCAAGGCCCTCGGGACAAGGTGTCCCTCCAGGTTTCCTTCCTCGCTCTCTGTGCCAGTGGGCATTATGACTTCCTGTTGTATTCTACGGCTTATAATCTGTTACTGTCATTTCTTTCCACGCTCGTGTTGTCTCGGGTTCGACCTGGGGAACGGCTTCAAGCCAGCTGCTGTGCATTTTCTTAACCTGTTCCCAGCACTTCTTTTTCCTTTCCTTTCCTGTTCTGTCCCATTTTCTTTCCTTCCTTCCTCCTTCCTCCTTTCCTTCCTCTTTCCTTTTTTTCTCCCTTTTTTTCTTTCCCTCTTTCTTTCTAGATTTGATTTACTTAGAGGGAGGAGGAGCAGAGGGAGAGGGACAAGGAGACTTCCTTGCGGAGCACGGAGCCCAACTCTGGGCTCAATCTTATGACCCCGAGATCGTGATCTGAGCTGAAATGAAGGGTCACATGTGTAACCGACTGAGCCACCCAGGCGCCCTGTGTTCTCAGCTCCTTTCTGGAGCAGGATGTCCAGACTCCTTTTGTATTCTTCTGTGTCCCAGCTGAGGAGTCAGCCGTGTCTCTGAGGAGCTCTGGTCCCCTCGTGGAGAGGGGTATGTAGAAGCCAAGATCTGGGTGCCGGTGTGCACACTGCCGCCGGCTGGCTGTCCCTGCTCCCCAGTGCCCTCCGCGGTGGGAGCTGGTGGGGCGTGTGTGTGTGTGTGTGTGTGTGTCTGCGTGGGCACGGGTGTAGATGGGTGTGCTGTGTGCACGTTTCTCTTTGTTTTCTGTCTGTATCTCAACTGCCAAATAGAAACACGTGAGTTCCATCTATATTTCGAAGTCTCTGGTGATCCGGTTAAAAAGGTAAAAAGAAACGCAGGATGTTAATTTTAATAATACAATTTCATGAACCCTTGCCTTCTCTGCGGGGCGATATGGCCTCCAGGGTGGTGGAAATCAATTCTTGGGACGTGAAGAAATCAGGTTGTTTTTATGTCTAAAGCTCAGCCCTACGCAGATTGCGGAACAGACGCACTGTACCTCTGTGGCACTGAGATGTCATATGGGAGGTCGATTATGAAAAGCGCCCGGAAGGCTTCTTAGGGGTTGAGAGTGACACGTGGAGAAATACGGATTTCCCTGACCTTGGCTTCCCCATGTGGCAGGGGTTACAGCTCTGAGTGACCACTGGGCGGCCGAGGCCGGTGTGCTGGGGTCCCCTATTCGGTGCTGGCCTGACCAGCTGGGAGGGGCCCTGGGCTGCACGGGGTGGGGTCCTCAGGCTCGTGTGTGGACTCGGCAGGCAGGGCCCGTGGGCATCATCGGCCTAGGTCATGGGGGGCCACCACTTGGCGGTGGCGGACGGTGGATTGTTTGTGGCTTTGGCATTGCTGGGCCGGGCTGGAGCCTGGAAGCGCGCAGTGCGTTTTGTGGGGAGGCTGTCTGAGCCCTGGAGGGGGGTGTCCCTGTGCCGAGAATGGGGGTCCTCTGAGCCGGGGGCCCCGTGTGCGGGCAGCAGCCTTGCTGGAGGCCCGACGAGGATGTGTAGCCACAGGAGCTCCCGTCGCAGTGCCTTGTTCCAGCTCTTCCTTGCACGAGGATAGGGTGGCCGAGGGCGTCCCCTCCCTGGAGAGGGACTCTCAGCCTTCCCAGGATTGCAGTAGGTCCTGCTCTGGGCGGCGGGCAGCATGAGGGGCGCCGGTTTAGGCAGAGGCCCAGACCCGAGTCCAGCAGCCCCAGGGCTGAGGCCCTGCTGGGTGGCCCTCCGTCCCGACTGCCGCCTGAAGCGACCCCTTTCTCCCGCGGCGCCCCAGCCGACCACCGCGCCCGCTCCCGGAGCAGAGGCTGGCCCCTGTCTTGTGTCGAGGGCCAGACGGTAAATATTTCAGGCCTTGTGGGCCAGACAGGCTCTGTCGTAACCATTCAACTCTGCCCTCCTGGTGTGAAGGCAGCCGGGCCGATCTGGAAATGAGTAAGTGTGGCCGGGCGCCAGCAAACTTTATGGAGAATGAAATTTGAATTTCATATCATTTTCATGTGTCACGAAATATATTCTTTTGATTTTTTTCCCCCAACTGTTTAAAAATGTGGAAATCTTCCTTAGCTTGTGGCTTGTACAAAGCCGGGTGGTGGGCTTGCTGCAGGGCCAAGGGCCTGTCCCGGGGCCTGTGACGGAGCCCTGGTCCCCGGTCTCCGCCCTCCCAGCATTGCTGTCTCATCTCCATTTGTATCCGGGGCTCTCGGACACGCTTGGCAAGGACAAAGCTCTCTGCACCTTGTGCCAGAAGTTGGGCTAAGTGCTTCGGGCCAGGACCTCGTCTCATCCACGGAGGGGTTGTGTGTGTGGGGTCTCTGCCCTCAGCCCCACCTCACAAGGGAGGCAGCAGGGGCCACCGGGGCTCAGCCCCCCGATGTCTGGAACGGCGTGGATATTTGCTGACCTCTGGAAGGCCACTGGGCTGCAGTGGGAGTCTTCGTGGGGGGGGGTCACGGGCCTGGCTGAGCCCTGGTCTCCTCGTCTGCACAGGGAGTGCCCGGGGCCAACTTGCAGGCTGCTGGGAGGATTTGGTGGGAAGACACGGGCCCGGCACTGTCCCTGCCTCGCACCTGGCCCTTTGGTCTCCCTCCCCAGGCCCCGGTGACCGGCTTGCCCCGGCCGGCGGGCCCCAGAGCTACGCGGAGGTTAAGAGACACAGTGGGCTAAGAGAGCGTAGGTGGCCCGGGCCCCAGAGTTGGACCCTCCCTCCTTCCCTGCCCTCAGACCCCTCCCTCTCTTCATTTACGCTTCAGCCCCCAGGGGCCGGTGGTGGCTGGGTGATGGGGAGAGACATGGAGGATCCTTGGCCGAGGAGTGTGGGATCGGAGTGCAGCCCTGCCCCTCCCTCTGCGGGCGACCTTGGGCGCCTGCCCGAAGGGTCTCCTGCCCCCTCTGCTGCTTCCTCTCCAAGAGCTCCGGTGCTGGATGGTGCAGGACGTGGCGACAGACGCAGGATTTGCTGTCACAACTTTTGGGGCTGTGTTAGTCCTCATCAGATACAGATGCTTGAATCCCTAAGGGCAGGGACTGTGGAGGGCTTCATGGAGGAGGTGACCCTTGAGCTGGCCTTAAAAACGGTCTGCCTTTGGTAACTGAAGGGTGGAGACTGGTGGTTGCTGCCGAGACGGGCCCCCCAGGTCTTCTAGATCATTGCTGTCCTGGGAGGGTTCTTTCCCTGGCTGCCCAGCACCAGCACGCCCCCTGCACCTCGGGCAGTTAACGGGGAGGCCGAGGGGGCCGCCTGAGGTCCCACGGCCACGAGGAGGTTGAGGCCTCTTGCCAACCTGCAGCCGTCCCCTTCACCTGCTGCCTGTCGCTGGGAGGGGGCTCGCTGTGTCGCCGACACACTGGCTCTCCCCTGCCCCTGGGCATCGGGCAAGAGCGGCGGAGATCCCTGACTTTGTCCCCGACCTTCTGGAGGGGAGACCCGAAGAAACAACATGGACTTTCCTACGTGGAGGAATCGAGTAGGCCTGTGAGGGGGGCCTTCCTGGGGAGGTGACAGGGCCCCTCGACGCGACTGGGGGAGAGGTCTGGGTGCCCGGGAGTGGCCGCTCCAGCCCCTGCCCACCGCCTGCGCCGCGGGGCTCGGGAGCCCCGCCAGCTTGTTGGGACGAGCCCCTGACCACTGCCTGTTCAAGGCCTGCCCCGCTCAGGCCAGGACCAGCCCCAGGGCAGCCCCGAGGAGCCCCGAGCCTCTGTGTTCCTGGGCGCTCTCGACTGGCGTCCTGTAGCCACTCTGCCTGTTTTGGTTTCTGAATCTAAAAGATAAACAAGAATAACAAACGCGTGACCGCCGAGGGAGGCGGGGCTGGGCTCAAACTGCCCGTGGGCCCCGGGGCGGGGGGGGGGGGGGGCGCCTCCCTGTTCCGAGGGCTTCACGGGCCCCTCTCCGTAAGTTTCTAGAAGGACTTCAACACACCTGCTTGTCTGCTCGGCGCTACCTTCAGCTTGAGGTGGGAGTGCTTCTGTTGGTTTGCCGTGTTTTGGGCTTCGGGCCCTGCAGGCAGTGGCGTCCACGGCCTCGGTGCAGGGCCCGCCGCCTCGCCTCCCATCTGGCCACCGGGCCCTTCGGCCTCCAGGTCTTCACAGGAGTGGGGGGGCGCTCCCTGCCCTCCCAGCACATGCTGCCGTCGTGCGGGGAGGGAGCGCCTGCCGGTCCCCTGCTGTTTGCCTCCGGCCGCCCCGGAGCGTGCGAGGGCCCCCTATGGCCCGACAGGTGCGTCCCTGACCCGCAGAAGGTGGCCGCGTGGGTGCTGGAGGGCGTCCCCGGGAGTCCCTGTGCAGGTGAGCAGGTTTGGGCTCCGGGCATCTGCCTGCTCCCGGGCCTCCCCGACCCCCCGCCCCAGCCCTGCTTCTGCCCGGTCGCCTCCCTGAGCACCCCTCCCTTTCTTGGGGACACACATTGCCAGTTTGCACCGATATTCACTTGATTGTCATAGTTGTGCCCTAGACACAGGATGCTGCTGGGGGCGGGTGGTGTGGCCCCGTGGCCCCAGGAAGAGGGGCCTCTGCACAGGTGCAGCTCAGAGACACGGGGCCCACCGCCCTGGCCTTTCTCCGGCCAGAGCTCCGAAGCCCACGTCCAGGTTCCCTGGCTTGGCTTCCCCGCGGGGCCGGCTGTGGTTCGTGGCTCTGCTCCTGTGAGCTTTGGCGCCTGGCGTGGTGGGCTGTGTGCCGGGAGGCCTCAATGTCCCCCAGGAATGGGGAGGTGCCCTGGTGACAGTGGTCATGGCTGGAGCATGGACCGTCCCAGCTTTTGTGTGCACGAGCGGGTGTGTGGTTCCTGGGGCCGTCACCACGTGTCCCGGGCACACCGGGCGTCTCCAGAAGCTTTAGTGTCTGCGTCCCCTGTGTCAGGACCCTGCGGAAGGTTCTGTGCCACGTGCCCATGGCAGCCACATCCTGAGACCGTCCCTCCCTCCCTTGCCCCTCGGCTCCTCCCACTCTTCATTTACCCCTCCTCGGCTGGGACGGGCGTCCGGGCTCCCCCCGTGCCCGGCTTGTCTGGCTGCGGGGACAGGGGCCAGCGTCACAGACGGTCATTTGAGGGAGGGACGAGACTGTCCAGATCGGAGCTGTTTTCCTCCGTAGATGATGGGCTTCACACGAGGACTGACTCCGAAACGTTTGGTTTAGTTTGTTTTCAGCCCAGAGCTCAGAGGAAGCAGGCTCGCGGCCGGGCAGTGGGGTGTGACCGGGCTCCCCAGGTCTTGCCACATGGCCGCTCCCCCTTGGTCTCCGAGCTCCTGGCTGCAGGGGGGCTGGGCTCCCCTCCCTTGGGCACAGTCGGGGCGGCGAGGGCTCAGGGCTGGAGCCCCGGCTTCCCTGCTGACCACCCTCGAGCTTCAGTGTTGTGAGGCCTCAGTTTCCCCTTCTGTAGGATGGGGAGAAGCGGCAGCACACTTCTCTGGATGGATGGGTAGAGGGGAACAGTGTGGCTGAGCCTCAGAGACATCGTGCCTGGGGAGGGAAGCGGACGCCAGAGATCCGGGAGGCTGGTGCGATTCTGTTCTCTGGCACGGCCAGTGCAGACCGGAGCTGGGCTGTGGGGAGGGCCCGGGCCTGGCTGGTCACGGGTACGGCCTTGTGTTCGGGGTCACGACGAGGCTCTGGGTCCAGATCGCGCGCTGCTTGCACATCACGGCGGAGGAACAGAATCACTCGTCGTAGGCTTTGTTGTATGTCTTTGACCACAGAAAAGTAACGTCCCCTTGTGGGGCTGGGAGGGATTTGTGTGGCAGGTGAGTGCTTGGAGCCCACCATGGCCGTGGCGGGGTCCCTCAGGGCCGCCGTGGGACTCTCGAGGGCCCTGCACGCCTTGGCCTGTGGCCTATTTCTTAAGAGACGTTGAAAGTCCTACTCTTATGATTGGGTTGACGTCAGGTCAGAATGCTAATAGCACATATTTGAATATCGTCTTTGACCTTGCACACGTTTGGGCCTGGAGGGTGAGTCAGCCCCGCGTGACCTTCCCCATGGCACGTTTCTCGGGCCCGTTTGCCCTGGGTGCACACTGCTGCAGGACTCAGGGCACCGAGGTGGGGTTTCCTCGAGACTTCTTCCCTCTCTGGGAGTGAGGAGTCTGGAAACGGCTGCCTCTGCTCCAGGCTCTTGACTTGGTACCTGAAACAGGGGGCCCAGGAGAGCCGGGGCGAGGGCAGGTGGGTCCAGGGAGCCCGTGAGGTGGTGGGTCTCAGTCACCCCCCCCCCGTAAAATGGGACCATCATTTCTGGGTGCCTCCGTGGGTGGACGGGAGGAAGGCTTGTGGGCATCCGAAGTCGCCCCGGAACAAGGCAGGGGTCCTGCGGTCTGGGAGTCAGGATGTGGGTGCGGGATCTGTGTGCGTGTCCCCTCTCTTGCGGGAAGCCAGCCTGCGCCTCTGCGGGGGTCTGCGCTCCGGCTCACGAGTCGTGTGCCTGCTGCCACTGGGTAAAGGAGGGGCGTTGTCACGACACCTTGCAGTAGACCAGCGGTCCTGGGGCCGCGACGGTGTCCGGGGAGCCCACGTGCAGGCAGCCTCGGGGATCCCCAAGGATGTGGGTTTTCTCTGTGTCTTTGGGAGCGTCCGGTTCCCCACGTCCTCCCTGCCGCCCCTCCCTCGGGGGTTCCCGCCGGTCTCGTCCGGTCTCGTCCGCGGGAGCCGCGGGGGCCACACGCCACGTCTGGGAGTGAATGCCCGAGCCGGTGAATCCAGGCTGTAAACCTCGCCTTCCGCAGCGTGTGCACCTGCTTCGGCTCCGCGGGGCTTCGGAAGCCCGGCTGTGTTTCTGGGGCTCATTTCTGGAACTAGGTGTGTGTGTGGACGAATCCCAGGGGACGTCGGGGTCGGGAGGCCAGGGGCGGTCTGCTGTCCGTGCAGCGCCGTCCGGCCAGAGGCTCCCCTCTCCGCGCCCGTCCGCAGCCAGAAACGTCTGGGCGGTACCGTCTGCCTCCAGTGTTGGGGCAGGTGCTCCCTGGCCAGCTGGGTCTGTTCATGCCAGGGATGCACTCTGGACCAGCTCTGGGGTCCCCAGGTCCCTGTCCCACACCCTCCCTCCTGCCGGAGCTTCCGGCTGGTGGTTGTTCTGTCCTGCAGGGTGGGACACGGTCCCCGCCTGGGCGCCCAGCGAAGCGGCTCCGGTCCTCAGCCTCACTGCTGCTTTGCCACGCGGTGGCCCCGGGGACGAGCAGGCCGGCACCTGGACTGCCTCTGGGTGGTGGGCCGGGGATCCAGCTGGCGTTCCTCGGGCACGAAGGTGTCACTGCTGTGCTGCGCCTGGTCTGGGCCGCTCCCCGGCCGCCCTGCCACGTGTGGGTGACGGTCGTCAGGGACAGCGCTGGAGGTCCTTGGCGGTCACGCTCCGGCCCTGGCGGAGGACGGCCCCGGGAGAGCAGAGGCTCAGGGAGCACAGGGGCTGCCCAAGTGGGCCGCTGGGGGACGGCGGCGGGACCCAGACCCGTGGCTGCCTGTGCACCTGTGGCCCCAGCGCCCTGTCCCACGTGGCCCCCGGGGGCTCCTGAGTTGTGCGAGCCGTGGGAGCCATCGACTCCCTCGTTTGGTAACTCACGGGCCGGCAAGCGTGCTCTTTTTTTTCTCCTAACTCCTGTGTGTAGTAAATTTTGTTTTCCCCTCGAAGAAGAGAAGATAGAATGTTCGCATCCTGCTCCCTCCTCATGCAAATAACCCTCGGGAGAAATTGGCCTGCCATCTCTCTGGGTGTGTTTTGTGGTAATTGAGCTGCTTAAAGGGAACATCTGCTCGCCAGCGAGGCTGCAGGGGAGCGGAGCTGTGGCCGACGGGAGTGTTCCAGAAGCAGTCTGTCTGTCTGCTGCGCGAGGCTCGGGCCCAGCCACGCTCCTGTGCACGGAGGGGCGCGTGGCCGCCAGGACCCCCGGGCAGGTGACCGGGTGCGGGAGGCCGGAGCCTTTGTCCCTGCCCCGCTGGGTCCCTGGGGACAGGTGCTGGTGTGCGTGGCTCTACGTGGCCAGGACTCAGGGGAGAAGCCCGTGTCTTTGTAGCCTGCGTGGCCCAGGGGACCCTCATCCCCGGGCTGCCCTGGCCGTGTTTCCTCCTTCAGCCGAGGAAGGGCAGTCGCGGTGGCCTCAGGAGCCAGGCTCGGACCTGCCCCACCGCTCACATGGCTGTGTGCGCCCCTGGACACGCTTCTTGGCGACCCCTACCCTGCCCCCCGCCCACACCCCTGGGACTCACTGTGGAACGTGCTGCCGTGTGAGTAGGCAAGGTCCCCGGAGGCCTGGAGCCTGGGGGCCGGTCCCCCTCCTGTGCTTCCCCTGACGTGAGCTTTGGGGTCCCGCAGGCACTGGTTTCCATGCGGGTCACTGTGGGGCGTAATGGGGCCCCAGGCTTCTCTGTGAGGGGGGTGTTGGTCTTCCCAGAGGTCGGATTCTGGGGGCGGGCGCCTTGTTGCCCTGCCGCCCGGCTCCTCTTCCCAGGCCCCTCCCCTGGGGTGCCGGGCGGTCGCAGCAGGGGGCTGGAGGGAGCTCGACGTCCTGGATTTGGCTTCAGAAGGTTCTGCTTGGCCACAGCGCTGGGACTGGATCGGAGGCCACAGTCCGCAGTCGGGGGGCTGAGGTGGGGAGGACACAGAGGTGGTCCCCCGGCAGGAAAACTGTTGAGGCCCGCGCCCGGGGAAGGGAGAGGAGCCCTGGGCTCTGGGGTGTTGGGGGCGGCAGGGGCTGGGCTGGTCGCGGCCCCGACGGGGGGCGATGAGGAGGGTACCCTGGCGTCAGGCTCGGGCAGCAGGGGAGCCGGTGGGGCTCGTCCACATTCGCCCCTGGGGCTCCAGGTCTGCCGTTGGCCAGCGGCCCGGGGAAGGCCCGGCTCCCCCGGCGGTCTGTCCGGAATCTGCCCTGACCCGGGGCTGGGGGACGTTCCAGCCCCGCCCCGCTGTGTTCTCTGTCTGCCTCTGAGTTTCCTGCTTTTTTTCCGGTCTCTGCGGCTGACCGCGTCAGTGTCCAGGCTGCACACCCCTCCTCAGCTGGGGGTTGAGGGGCTGGCTCTGGCCCCGATGGGCCAGACTCTTCAGGCCTCTGCGGGGCACGACCCCCACCAGGGCGGGAGACACCTCCCTCTGGCGTGGGGCTCCATTCCAGACTTCCCCTCCCCGATCCTGAGATTCTCAAGCACGCCAACGGTTTTGCCTTCGTAAGTGCACGATTTATTCGGGTTATGAAGAGGTGCTCTCATTTCTCGGAGGCGCAGGGCTGGCGCGTCGGAATCCGGCTCTCTGGGGAAGCGTAGGACCCCGGCCTGTGCGATTCATCCCCAGGTAACACGATGGCCCTTGCAGAGACCCAGCGAGACTGCTGCAAAACCCGAAATAGTCGCGTGGCTTATTTTTAAGTGGTTTTTGCCTGTGGACAGAGTGGCTTTTCTTAAAAAGGGTTCTGCTACGATTGATTTCTTTGGGATCACTTTATTGCTATTGATTCAGTAAAGCTTTAATCAGGAAACACCCTCGCAGCACGTCCCGGGGAGGGTAACCTGCCAGCCTCGTCGGTTTTCTAGCCAGGAGTGTTTGCTGCGACCCCGGGGGCCGCACGTGAGCCAGCTGCCCTGCGTCTCGCCGGGATGGCCGGGGATGCCCGCTGAGACTGAGCCCCGGGCTGTCAGAGCTGGGGCACCCTTGTTGGACATGGTGTTGGTGTCAGAGACCCAGGATGGCTTCCCTGCCCCTCACCCTGTCCCCTGCTTCCGAGAGCCGCCAGGGCCTGTGCTGGGAGGCCGTGCGTACCTGTGAGGAGGGAGGGGACTGTGGTGATGTGCGGTGTCCCTTGAAGGGGATCTGGGCTCTGCCTTCTGCTCTGGGACCCTGGAGGGTCATGCCCTGTCCCTGTGTAGTTTGTGCTCTCCGCAGGCCCTGGCGTGGATGGGACCAGAGACACCCATGGGTACGGATTGAAGATTCCCTGGCCTGGAGGACGCCGTGCACGTGGCTGTGTGTCCCCACCACCTGGGAGCCTGATTTGTCACTGCCACGCCTGCCCCACGTGGCTTCCCACCCACATTATTTCGCGTGTGCCGAGGTAGAGCCTTTCTTCGCACTCTGACCGCTCTGAAGTCAGCGTGGGTCTCGGGGCCTCACAGGGAGGGCTGTGTCAGACCCGGGTCTGCTCGGCTCGCCATGCGAGAACCCGCCGGGAAGAACCTCAGGTGCCGGGAAGCACAGGGAACACGGCCCGTGACTCCAGCCTGCACCGTGACCTTGAGGCCCACAGGGTGTCTTTAGTAAATCAGGAATGGAAGTTGAGACTCCAAAAGTCACAAACGATGATTTCTGAAAAAGTGTTCCAAGAATTGATTGACCCAGTGGCACTCATCCTGGACGGGCCTCTCAGTTTCCTCCTTGTTGATAACATCATCACTGAGATGGTGGGGTTTCTGGTTCCCGGGAGCTTTGCAGGGTTGGGGTTGGGGCCTCTCCCGCCAGTGCTGGAGAGAGGGGCTGGATGGGCGTCCCCGGTCACCCCGACCTGCAGCCCCCCTGGGCAGTCCAGGCGCTCCGGGGGGCCGTTGAGTGTTGGGGGGCAGAGCCCCTCTCCATGTGGCCCCTGGGGAAGGGGTTGGCTCCTTGCTCTTCAGTGCTGTCTCTGTGCCCGTCCATGAGTTCTGGAGCCTCTGCTCCGGTGTAGATGTCCTCCCTTCCCTGAGCCGTGACCGTGGCTTTGGTGCCCTGCCTGAGCGTGGGGCCTGGGGAAAGGCCTGGGGCACTCGCCCCCCTGGTGCCTCCCATCCCAGGTGGTCTGTGGTCTGGCCAGAGCAGAGAGGGGTTTCCAGACTGTGGGATCCCAGACACCAGCCATCTTCCCCCTGGGTTCTCATTGGGGGGAGCTGGATGCTCCATTAGAGCACCCCATTTCTCCACTGCTGCCCTTGGCTTTTTGGGCACAGACTGACCTTTAGTCCTCTGTGGAGGGTTCCAGATTTGGTTCTGGGCCTGAAGAGCTGCCCTGAGAAGGACAGGGAGGGGCCCCGTGTGTGACTG